>CM044003.1:36923615-37271115 GCA_024085815.1 Flaveria linearis | reverse complement strand
GTAGACCAAATAAAACTTAGCACGACTAATTTAAGATATATCGATATTGTAGGATATCATGATGATTGGATTGGGCAAATGATTCATTTCAATGTTATGAGCGCCTTTGAGGTACGGTATCTTAACTATTTCTTTGTATGAGTCATTGGCCTCCGGGCATCGTGTATGTTTTTTTTTGTGCTTCTCTCCGATCTGAAATCCAAATATTAGTTTGAACTTATATGATTGTCATGTATTATATTCGTATCTCGACTTTACCACGTAATAGAATTATTTAACTTGTGCTCATTATTGAATGTTCTCATAATTGATAAGGTTATGTGATATAACTTTACGTATGCGTTAAGGTAGTTGTGCTACCCCTTAGACTCTCAGACTTTTAGCATCCTAGTACCCGAGCATGTCCCTACCTGTAGGGTTGACTACAGGCACGACATTGCAGCATCAATGACGTGGCACCAACTGGGACGGTGAGTTAAGATCACGACATCTCCATTTATAACTTGTGAGGAACATTGGCCATATGATATGTAGGAGGCGTATGGATCGATCCTAGGATATATGTATGATTTATGGTGGAAGGTTGTTGTGTATGCCCACACACCATTGCACGTTCGGTGACGGGTGGTCCATGAAACAAACCTTAATGAGATAAAAGATGAGTTTATCCCTCACTTGATCATGTAATTAGCTGAATTAGATGACTATAGTTGCTTATGTTTCAGGTACACTTTGGAGAGTAAAATGATAAATTGCCACTTTGGAGAGTAAAATGGAAGGAAGAAGAAATAAAAAAAGAACTCACGTGTCAACTGTAATTTACGGTAGGCACCGTACATTACAGTAGCCCTGAAAATCACAAATTTCCACCATATCACAGTGGAGAGCTACCGTAACTATTTGAAGTCTACCGTAACTTATGATAGCTACCGTATGATACGGTAGAGGTGACGAGGAAAACATAACTGCCCTGTTTTAAACCTTTTTGGTGTCTTTTCGGGAGATATCATCATTGGACGTTTTCTCTGCAGCTTGGGGGTGAATTTTAGCTTTGGATATCATTTGGGAACAATTTCTAACATTCGTTTGTGTTTTGATTCTTATGAACATTATAGTTGTTGGTATGATGATATCGAACAATGTCTGGCTAAATTGTGGTGATATCTTAGTGAAGGTTTCTCTACAACTCTTGTGTGATTTTCCTTAATTTCTAGAATGATACATTGTGTATTTGAATATTTGATTGTACTTGTTAATTGATATTGCAATTCTAGTCTAAATCGTACGTTCTTGGTGTCGTTGACAATCGAGATATCACGGGAAGGGTTAGGGTGGGATATTGATTGATTGATCATCGGG
Organism: Flaveria linearis; assembly: GCA_024085815.1. Lineage (NCBI taxonomy): Eukaryota > Viridiplantae > Streptophyta > Magnoliopsida > Asterales > Asteraceae > Flaveria > Flaveria linearis. The sequence goes on along the minus strand of CM044003.1, from coordinate 37,269,756 downwards.
AAACAACCTCACGTTAATATAATCCGAGTAATTTGTTTCCTTTTATCACAACAATGTTTAAACACGAGTTATGTCTATGTAACTCTTTCTAGTTGGAATTTTGTTGGTACACATGTCCCCAGTTCTAGTCTAGTGAGCTACAATGTAATAGAACTTCTTCTTGTAACACATATGTAACGTTGATCATTATAATAAAATCTCTTCTATTTATGTTTACTGGTTGTTTACATGTTACATCTATTCATATCAATTATTAGTACACGCATATTTGACAATGTTATATAGGTTTACAGTTGTTAGACATATGTTTGAATCATCAAAGGTTCAAGAATGTGTTTAACCAAGTAATCTGATTCAGTCGCACGACTGGACCATGCGAATGGGCCAGTCACACGACTGAACCAGGTGATTGAGTCAATCGTACGATTGAGTCATAAGACTGACTCAGTCGTCCGAATGAACCAATCGTATGACTCAGTCGCACGACTGAGCCAGTCGCTTGGCTCAGTCGTACGAATGATAGCTGTAACCTATAAATACCACTTAATTCATGGAAAACAGAACACTTCGAATACTTGAAACCCTAGTCGACCCAGAGCGTCCTGTTCGTCCATTCCAAGTTCATAGAACGTCCCAGATCATTCCTAGTCTGTTCTTAACGTTTTCTATCGTTAGGATTGATCTTGATTACGTTCTCCCTGATTGGATCACCAATCAAATAGGATTCCGCACTATTTGATCCGGTATAACGAAGAATCAGTTAGTACTCCGTACGTACACGGTCCTAACAAGTGGTATCAGAGCATAGGCTCTTGATTCTTCGTGGATTCAATCAAGTTTTTGGTAAAGTCAACGTTTTTATACGAAAAGATCCAATCTTTCTGCTAAAAATCGAGTCTTTACCGCATGTTCTGAAAAATCAATATTTTTCGACTTTCAGCCGTCTAGGGTGTCAAAACTTGCGTTTTAGGTCAAAAGTTGCGAAAAACCTCGTTTCAGCCATCTCAGTCGCACGATTATCTCAATCGTACGACTGAAGTCCAGTCGCTCAGTTCAATCGTCCGATTGAGTAATTCGCTTGTTCAATCGCCCGGTTGAGTCATTCGGTCTGTTCAGTCGCTCAAGTGTCATAATCGTCTGTCCAGTCGCCCGTTTGAGTTTCAATCGCACACTGTTAGTTTCAGTCGCCTGCACAGCCGTACGACTAAGTTCAATCGCACGATTGTATCTCAGTCGCTCCCCAGTCTCCCTTTCAGTCGCCTACTCGATAAAATTCATTATGGACTCTGAAAATTTGCGTTCTCAGCAGGGAAAGACTCAAGGATCCAGAACTTACTGCTTCTGGAGAATGAGATTGGTAACCACAATAAGCCACCTAAGCTTCTGTCTATTGATGAATTCCCGTAGTGGAAGCAGAGGTTTGAGATTCATCTCAATGGTGTGGACACTAATCTTTGGAATGCTATTGAAACTGGTTACACCATGCCAGTTGGTGCTGATGGTTTGCCATTAACGTTGAGTGGAATGACTGATGCTCAAAAGACTGCCTACAATGTTGAAAAGAAAGCTTACGCGATGCTCACCCAGTCTATTCCTAAAGAGATCTTCCATCAGTATTCTGATCATAAACAAAGCAAGAAATTCTGGAAAGCTCTCGAGAAAAGATATGAAGGTAGCTCAACTCTGAAGTCTTTGAAGGCCAAAGCACTTAAGAAAGAATTTGATAATTTTTCAGCTATTGGGAATGAGAGTTTGGACGACATAATTGACCGATTCTATCATCTGATGAGTGAACTTCACACTCATAGGGTAACCACGTCTAAAGAAGAAAAGGTCTCCAGTTTGGCTGATGGCCTTCCTGAAAAGTGGGATTCATTTATTTCCACCTTGAGACACAATTCAGTTCTTGAGACATTGGATATAAATGACTTTATCCTGAAAATGCGAGAGGAAGAAGTCAGACACAAGTACAAGGCAAAGAAGGGTTCTTATGCTCAGGATCCGACACTCTACAACGTGACTCCAACTCCTATTGCCAAGTCTTCAAATGCTCCTCTGCAAACTGCTTTTGTTACTAATACATCTGCATCTGGACAAAGCTCATCATCTGTTGGTGAGTCAATGGTCTCATCAGGGGTTCAACACAGTGTTACTGAAGCTCAATCGACAAAGTTAGTAACAGAGAACTTGGGTAAGGTAACTGTGGAAGTGGCCAAGGAACACATGGACCTGCTTGCTGCTGTGGTCCATTCCTATGATGGTTTGGTTGCTGGAAGATAGGAAACTGCCACTTGGCTGATGAAGATTACGAGCAGGTGGATGAGAATGAGTTGGAGAGGATGGATATTATGTGGGCTCTCACGAGCGCTGTGCGACGAGCAAAGAAATTTGTGAAGAAAACAGGTCAAAATCTGGTGGCTACAAAAGATACTACTTTGGCTTCGACAAGTCAAAAGTCACCTGTTTCAACTGTGGGGAGAAAGGACACTTCAAGCGGGAATGTGTCAAACCTAAGAAGACTGGAAATGGAAACCCATTCTCCTCCTTCACAAAGCAAGAGAAAGAGAAGAGGCCAGCTTTAACCAGCAGTGACTCAAAGGCTTTGGTGGCACAAGGTGATGAAGGACAGGACTGGTCCTTCCGATTCTTATCTGTTAGTGAAGCCAACATAGCATCTGTTGATGATCTCAATGAAGACTCAGCCAGTGAGGGGGAGAACTCGGCTAAACCTGACACTGCTGAATTGGATGAAGTCATAGCTGCTGTTGATCAACTTATTGAAAATGAGTTGAATGCGGAATCTGAAGCACAATCTGAGCCTCAAAATGCTTTCATGGCTGGAACGCCTACATCTGCACAGGCAGAATCGAAAGATGAACTCTTTGCTAGACATGTTTGTGCTGAATGTGATAAATTTAGGAAAAGCATTGATCTGAAATTTGCTAGGTTATTAGATCACAATGATAACTTAGTAAATGATTTAAAATTGTGCACTGAGGCAAACAGAATCTTAAAACAAAATGAAAACAGCTATAAAGAAAAAGTTGAAGCGTTAAAGAAACAGTTAAAAGAAACTGAGGTTGTTGCATTTAACCAAGAAAATGATATCAAGTTTTACTTAAAACAATCGAAGAAACTAAAAAGGAACGAGCGGTTTACAAGTTGAAAACGAGTCTTTGAAACAAAAACTCCACAGTCTAGCTAGTTCCTCACATATTTTGAAAAACTTGGTTAAAGAACGCAACAACGGGGAAGGTTTGGGATATAAGGTTGTGCCTCCACCACATGAGATCCTTTTGAACACCAAACAACGTCCAATTAATAATAACCCAATAAAGGATCATGTGGTGACAACTCCTCTGGTCAGCGATCCGGACACAACAGTTAAATCTGCCCCCCGGCTACTGACCAGAAAGCATCTACATCAGGCACCACTGGCACAAAATCACTGGAAACCAGGTGGAAGAGAATGTTCAAACATCTCTTGGGTTGGGTCAAAAATCGACTACCACACAACCTAAGAATTCCAAAACCACTCAATCTAAATCAGTGAAACAAGAATCCATCATCTTCCAAGACAAAACACACATAATGTTAAACAAGTTAAATTTGTCAAGGGAGGTGAAAGCCTTAAAAGTGAGAACAAAAGAAAGAACCAGAAGTTTATTCACCGCCCACAAGAGATCTCCTAGCCTGATGAATGGAGGTCCTGCTATACTTGTGGACAGCGCGGTCATATTTCTACAAATTGTCCTCGCTATCAGACTCCAAGAATTAAAGTTGAGCTGAACAACAAAGTTAATCTAGATTCAAAACAGCGATCTAAAACTCCTGTTAGATCGAAACACCTATTCGGTCTAAAACACCTTCTAGGTCGTTTTCGTCTCCTCCACGTCAAAGGCAACACAGACAAGTCACTGACAAGTCTGTGATGCCAGCGGCGAAACCTGTTTCTGAATCTAAACCATATGCTCAAACTGTAAATCAGTCTAAGGTTTACCACAAACAATCCTTTCACAGGGATGGTTTGTGGAAAGCCAAAACGACTGATGAGTCTGAAAGCAAGGACAAGCTGAAAGTTGAGATTCCACCCACTGATAAAGGACAGTGGGTCGAATTCATGATGGTTGATTCCTCTGGGAAACCCAAGCCAGTCAAGGCTTGGGTCCCCCTCCTTAACTGATTATTTTCTCTTATGTGCAGGTTGTCCGCTATAGTGCGTCTACAAATACATGGATCGTAGATAGCGGAGCTTCCAGGCACATGACGGGAAATAAGTCTCTCCTTTTCAATGTCAAACAAATTAAAGGGGGACACGTTTCCTTTGCTGGAAACAAAGGAGGATACATTACCGCTCAGGGAGAAGTAGGTAATGAAAAGGTAAGGTTCGACAAAGTCAACTTTGTTCAGCAATTAGAAAACAATCTGCTTTCTGTGTCTCAGATTTGTGACAAGGGCTTCAAAGTCATGTTTGACAATCACAAATGTTACATTCTGAAGAAAGAAATGGATATTCCAGAGGAGCAGGTATTAATGTCCGCATCTAGATATAATGACATGTATGTTGTAGATATGTCTAATGCTTCTAGTAGTGCTTCTACTGTTCAATGTTTTTTATCCAAAGCTACAGAGAAGGACTCCATTTCGTGGCACAGAAGAATGGGACACATTAATCATAGGAAGATGAATCATCTGATTCATAACAACTTAGTTGATGGAGTTCCTGTCAAGAACTTCAAGCTTCCTGATTTCTGTGTCTCATGTAAGAAAGGAAAGCAAACCAGGAAATCTCACAAGACCAAGAATGTCAATTCTATCGAGATGCCCCTGGAGCTACTGCACATGGATTTATTCGGTCCAGTTAGCACGAAGAGTATTACAGGAGACTGGTACTGCTTCGTAGTCACTGATGACTACTCACGATTCTCGTGGGTGATGTTTCTGAAAGCAAAGTCAGAAACCTCTGAGTCATTCAAAGTGCTGGTCACCACTCTGGAATCACTTTACAAACTGAAGGTGAGAAAGATTCGCTCAGATAATAGAACCGAGTTTAAGAATCAGTGGATGGATGCTTTCTGCAAAGAAAAGGGAATTGTTCATCAATTCACCTCTGCATACACACCACAGATGAATGGAGTTGCTGAGCGAAAGAACAGGAGCCTGATCGAGACCGCCAGGACTATGTTGGCAGACTCAAAACTGCCAGTGCAGTTCTGGAACGAAGCTGTAGCCAATGCCTGCTACACACTCAATCGTGTGTCAGTAGTGAAAAGGCATGGGAAGACTTGCTATGAGTTACTACAGAAGCGTAAACCAAACTTGGAGTATTTGGAACCTTTCGGTGCTCCTTGTACACTTCTGAAGAAAACTCAAGAAGGCAAGTTTAATGAAAAGGCAGATCAGGGGATCTTTCTGGGATACAGTATACCCGACAAACGAGTTTACAACAACTCTACTGGTCAGGTAGAAGTATGGTGCAATGTTGATGTTCAACGTTTCACTATCCCCCTGCTGGAAAAGGTCCATCGTCATTCTTTGACTACGATGGCTTTTTCAAATCATTCAATCTTCCTCAGATAGATTCAGATGATGATATTGCTACTCAGATGATGCACGATGTTCTAAACTCACCAAATCTGGATACTAGCAATGCAACACCTGCAAGTGGTTCATCGGGATCTGCCACAGCTGATCGGGATGATAGTGAGGACTCCTCTGATGAAGAAGAAGCAACTGAAACAGCAATGCACCAAATGTTAATCAAGAAGGAAGCTTTTCAGCTGCTGAACCTACATCTGGAAATACAGATACTGAACCTCCAGTCACAACTTTGGACTCTGAAGTTGTTGTTCCTACAACTCCTTTGACTAGGATCAGTACGAGTCATCCGCCAGATGCTATCATTGGTGATCTCCACTCCGGCGTGCAGACTAGAAGTCGATTGTACACTGCTGATTACGCTGAAGTAATGGAAAAGGGCTACGTGAATGATGGAGCTTACAGATGTTTGTCTCTCAAATTGAACCCAAACACGTAAGTGATGCCCTTAAGGATGAAGCCTGGGTCAATGCTATGCAAGAGGAGTTGCTACAGTTCAAGAAACTTGGAGTGTGGACTCTTGTTGACCGACCCAAAGGAGTCAAAGTAATTGGTACCAAATGGGTACTAAAGTGCAAGAAGGATGACCAGGGTGTTGTTATCAGAAACAAGGCACGGTTGGTCGTTCAGGGCTTCAGACAAGTCGAAGGAATCGACTACAATGAAGTCTTTGCTCCAGTAGCTAGAATGGAAGCTATTCGCATCTTTCTAGCCTACGCCTCTTACATGAAGATCAAAGTCTATCAACTAGATGTTAAGAGTGCATTCTTGCATGGGGAAATCCGTGAAGAGGTATATGTCAGTCAACCCGAAGGATTCGAAGATCCTTATCATCGGGACAGAGTCTACAAGCTAGACAAAGCTCTGTATGGGCTACATCAAGCTCCTCGAGCTTGGTATGAAAAGCTCTCCACCCATCTGTTGAAGCACGGCTTTCGCAGGGGTGTGATTGACTGTACATTGTTCATCAAAGAAAAGGATGGTGATTTGCTTCTGGTGCAAATATATGTGGATGACATAATCTTCGGTTCACGAAACGAAGAGTTATGTAAAGAGTTTGAATCTGTGATGAAGGCTGAGTTTGAGATGAGTGCCATGGGAGAAATGAAGTTCTTCCTAGGATTACAGGTGGATCAAACCCCTACCGGCATCTTTCTGCATCAGACTAAGTATGTAGGTGACATTCTTAGTCGCTTTGATATGGAAAATGTCTCTGCTGCTGGTACCCCACTCGCCACAAATCATGATGTGGCTCCTGATGAGAATGGGGATTTGGTGGATGCCACCATGTATCGTGGGATGATCGGATCTCTCATGTATCTCACTGCCTCGCGTCCAGATATCATGTATGCCACATGTTTGTGTTCCCGATATCAAGCGAAACCCAAAGTAAATCATCTGATTGGAGTCAAGAGGATTTTTCGTTATCTGAAGGGTACTCCAACACTGGGGTTTTGGTATCCTCATGATGATGACTTTGAGCTAACGGCGTATAGTGACTCGGATTATGGAGGCTGCAAAATGAATTACAAGTCTACGTCAGCAGGATGTCAATTTTTCGGGAGAAGATTGGTAACTTGGCAGTGCAAGAAGCAGACGTCAGTCGCTCTATCTACCTATGAAGCTGAATACGTTGCCGCCGCCAGCTGCTGCTCTCAAATCATTTGGATACAACAGCAAATGCGGGACTACGGTTTGCAATTCACTTCTACTCCTATATTTGTTGATAATTCTGCTGCAATTGCCGTAACTAAAAATCCGGTCCAACATCCTAAGACCAAACACATAGGCATCAAGTATCACTTCATACGCGACTGCTATGAAAAACATTTAATTGATGTGGTCAAAATTAACACGGATTTTCAACGCGCTGACCTCTACACCAAACCATTTGATAAACCCAGATTTTTCTATCTGCTAGAGGTCAACGGGGTTAAAAGAAAAGTGATGTTATATTAGAAGAAACAGATACATAGTCCGACACCGTTTTTTTAATTTTTTTTAGTATTTCTTTTATTTTAATTTTTTTTATTTTCCTTGTCGTATAAAAATCCAAAAACACAAAAAGATTTTCTGTTTTAGAATTTTAGGGGGAGATTATTTATTTCAGTATTCAATTACTTAAAGAAAAAGGGGGGGAAGGTAAGTAAAGCTGAAAAGGCATAGACAAAAAGACAGGAAATATGACACAATAAAATGGAAAGTGATAGTACACAGGCATCGGGTTACTTGGAACACCAAAAGAATTTTCGGTTTTGCAAGGTTAATTAAATCACAGAAAAATTATAAATCCGAGAAGTCTAAGTCTAACAAAATGGGAAAATGATAGTACGCTTGGTTGGTATTGTAATTACACAGAGAAAGTTGATCTAGGGAGGTGCTAGTTCGCTATACGATGTGTCGGTAGATTCAACACAATAGACAAGTAGACGTCATTGGTAAACTTAATCTAAACTAAACGGTTCAATCAACTGTGGGTTCCCATCTTATCACTGGTTAACACAATCAGCCATTTCCGATAAGGGATAATGAGCAAATAAACGCCACCAAAGGTGTGCGTGTGACTACAAAAAGAGCAAAAGAAAAAATGAATACAAGCGCAATCATGCTGATAACAAAACGTTGTTGGTGCGCTATATGAAAAAGAAAATAAGAAATGCTCTAACAAGGAGATAGGTTGTGTGCCTCTCTGCTGTGCGATGGCACTGACCTGAGGATAAGCATAACCTACATATTCTAGAATTCATTGTCGTTTGCCGCCTCTCTGCTGTGCGATGGCACTGACCTGAGGCTTGGCTTCTCTTTGAAAGCTCTAAGAATAGTCTCTTCTTGTCAAAATACCTATAGACCGCTCGAAAGTCCTCAAAGGAATATTGATTACCATATAAGCTTGGGATCCACAAATGTTGGTTGAAATAATATAACTTAATTCTTCACCAATGCGTGTCAAAAGTCTGTGTATGGATTTAAGTGGACAAGTATACTGACAATCGTCGTGTATGCACCGACTGAAGTTGATAATCAAAGTACGTTACGTATCATATCAAGCATGATTCCCAGTTAGATCTTAGAAGTCTTAGATGAGTGAGAAAACTGTGATATGAAATTTATGCAAGTGTTTAAAGTTAAATACAAATCAACAGTTCCAAGTAATGTTGTTTATGCCTGTCTGATTCCATATGAGTCTGTCCTTGATATAATGTCAATGCTAATAGGCTACACAAACCTGCCCTAACAAAATCACAAAAGATGTTCATTTTGTTCGTAGTTTAAAATTTCTTTCAATTTATTAGTATAAGTGTGTCAATGTCGGACTGCGTATATTGTTATCTGGTAATGTCACTAAACGAGCTTAATGTTTATTTAAACAAATTGTTTCTGAAAGGATAAAAGTATCACGTCTGAGGTGATCAGGTGGATAAATGGATCACGTCTGAGGTGATCGGGTGGATAAATGGATCATGTCTGAGATGATCGGGTGGATAAATGGATCATGTCTGAGATGATCGGGTGGATAATGGATCACGTCTGAGGTGATCATTAGTGTGTTAATTTAAAAGTGATCATGTCTGAGATGATCAATTGCACATAATGTTTTATCAATTGTTAAGTGAATCTAATTGTCGATGGGTAAAATGGTCAAAATGTCACAAGTATGGCCCAGTCGCACTACTGAATCATCTGCATGAACCAGTCGTACGAATGGAGCATACGAATGAGTACAATCGTACGATTGGACAATGCGAATGAATCCAATCGCCCGATTGAAAGTGACCGACTAGGTCAGATGTGCGAATGAAGTTTAATCGTACGATTGAAGATGAATCGTACAAATGAATCTCAGTCGCACGACTCACTCATGCGACTAGACTCACTCGTACGACTGACCTATGCGACTCGGCTCAGTCGCCCGACTGGGATTTGCCCTAGTATATATAGGTCGAATCGACCTCAGTCGTTCATTCACCCAAATCGCCTCTCTCTTTTCGTACGACCTAACGAACCGCTGCCAAAATTTCATTTGATTCATACTTACCTTCGATTTGTGTGTTCTAACATTCATTTGTGATTATACAGGTAATATTCGTGATGTTTCATCGATAAAACCGATTAATGACATCTAGAATCACTCGAAGTTTGACCCAACAGTAACCGAGAACTTAACGAACAAATAGACCATCAAAACTAATCTAAACGTTCAAACAGAAGTTAAAATACGCTTAATCGGTCGTTTCTGAGTGTAATGAGCCTAAGTTCGACGTTTAAAATCAAGTATGGCTCAAAACAAGAATTTGAATGGACAAACCGTCGAGTAGGCGACTGGACACACTGATGAACTTCAATCGCCCGACTGAGAAGACGACTAGTCTCAGTCGCACGACTGAGATGGACGAATGGTTCAATCGCACGACTATGTTCATTCGTTGACTTAGTCGCACGTATGAACCAATTCACACATATAAAACTAGTCGTCCTACTCAGTCGCACGACTATGTTCATTCGTTTGCTCAGTCGCCCGACTTAACCAAGGTTTAAAGCTCATTGACTTTAATTTGCTATGTTCTGCATGCACTAACGTTTACTTACATTGTATGACAGATGGCAAGTCGATGGATTATGAGCACGAAGCACAACATTTGTGCTCATGTGGACTTGACCTCCAGGAATGCCGCTGAGTTATCTGGCATTATCACATTTTTGAGGAGATCGAGGATATTCCGAGCGATCTCTGCACGGTGTACACCATATAGGTCGATACAGCAGTCGTTTTGGGAACATGCTGTGGTCGACAGATCCAGGGAGCCATATACTATTAGAAGCCCTATCCTTGGACAAGATATCGAGCTATCTGAGGAGGATATACGGATGGTACTGGAGCTTGGGGACGATGCAGAATACCCAACCCGACTACATCCCCTTACTGTCCGAGGTTGTTTTATGAGGGCAAAGTACTCGGGGACATCAACTCGGGTATGCTTAACAAAAGCAACTTGTGCCCCCAATTCAAGTATCTTGCCCATGTGCTCCTACGTTGTATAGCCTCAAGGAAGGGCGGGTTTGATGAGCTATCAGACCAGATGCAGAGTGCAGTCGCTGCTCCGGTGCTGAACCATCCATTCAGTTTTTCACGGATGATCTTCACCCGTTTGGTGGAGAACATTGAAGCAAAAGGGAAAGAGAGCTTCTGTATGTACCCAAGGTTCATCCAGATGATTATAGACCAGAAGCTCCCCCAGCTCCCGAAAGCTCAAGATGATGTTGTCGTCCTGGAGATCATGGACGACACTACATTAGGAAGGTTGAAGGTATACCGGGGGCAAGCAGGTCAAGCCCCCGGTGAGGAGTTTGTTTGGGCATCTGGCCCGTGCGGATTACGTGGCGCCAGCTAGGAGAAAGTGGCGTCACGATAATAGTGACTCGGATGTTGAGCAAATTGCTCTTCCCTCCGATGACTCCGACGACGATGATGATGGTACTGATCAGGGAGGAGATGGTCAGGGAGGACCAGAAGCAGCTCCAATTCACCCTGATTTCCATATGCAAGAAGAGGACGAGTCAGATGAAGAGCCTCTAACGAGGACTGTGGGCAGCAAAGTTATTGCCACAGAAAGAGGCTTGAGGGCAGTAGGTGGACGCCCAGTGGAGTCCGGGGATGCTGCAACGACATCAGATCCCTCATATGCCCTGGATCCGATCAGTAGCCACGGGGGAGCATCAGGATCCAAAGGATCCAGGATAAAGCGAATGGCTCAGGCCCAAGGGAAGAGGCACAAACGCCGAAGGCTTACTCTGCTCACTACCACCACCACAGCTACTACCACTCCACCAACCACTACCTCTACACCACCCACTACCACTACACCACCCACCACCACCATTCCACCTTTCACAACCACTACACCACCCACCACCACCATTCCACCTTTCACAACCACTACTCAAACACCACCACCAATCTTCACCACAGCCACTACAACCACCACTACTCACCAAACAGGACCCTCATCTTTTCCATCCAGCTCATTCATACCACCAGTTTCGGTGGTAGAGCAGCTTGCTGCACTAAACAGCATGGTGGTCAAGCTGATGGCTTCGGATAAGGCAAAGACTGCTCAGATACTGTAGCTGAGAGAGCTGAGCTCCTCCCAGTCTGCTGAGATACGTCAGCTGAGGGAGCTAACAACTTCCTAAGCTCAACTTAACTCCCAGCAAACGGATCAGATCAACCAGCAAAATGAACAGATCACCAAACTCCTAGAGCACCGAGATGAGTCCACCAAGAAGCTCAAGGAGTTAGAAGCTACCGAAAAGGAGATCAGACTAAAACTCAAGGGGTCACAAAATGAGCACCTAAAGATAGGAGAAGGTGAAGATGATGATGATGAGGAGGATGATGAGGATGATGATAGTGATGATGATGATGAGGGAGGTGATGATGAAGATAAAGAAAAAGATGACGATGAAGATGAAGGGGATGCATCTACCTCTGCCTCTTCTCCTGGTCATGAGCAACGAACAAAGAAAAGACAAGACTAGGGAGAATCATCTGCTGCCCCACCTACCTCCCCGTCTCCCAAAGATCCAGCGATGATACAAGGCAAAGTTCAGGATTAGATGTTTATATATCATTAAACTTTTGTTCTTGTAATCATGTATTTAATATATGCTTAAAGTTAATGAATGAAAAGTTAAATTGATATTGGTTATGTGCTTAATGTATACTAACCTGCACGGTGTTTGGTAAATTGTTATACAGGTTCATCTAAGCAGGCTGACGAGCATGATGTGGTACCCCTTCAACAAATCGAGACTCAATTGACAATGATTCTCGATTTGCAAGGAATAGTACATCGCTCTGTTAGTTACACACCTGAAGAGGGCGAGATCATACATGATCTAACTGATGAGCAGATTGCTGAACTATTCAGTCTTAACCCGGATGAGCTGGTAAAGGATGCGCCTGAGGTCGACGTAGTCAGTGATGAAGAACTACAGGATGTCGACGAGGTGGAGATAGAGGATGTGACTGCTGATCATTATCCCCAGTACACTAACGCCGAAGGCGAAGTGCTACCAGATCTGGGAGATGCATTTGACAGCAGTACATTTGATAAGGTTGAAACAATGACTGCTGCGAAAGAGGCTACAGCAGAGGATCCTCAGGCAGATGCTGCTAATCTTGCATCTAAAAAGGCTGAGTGGGCAGCCTGCCTGGAGGAAATGAAAAAACAAAGAGTGCCTACAAAGATAAACGCCTACACCAAGCTCTACAAGATCAAGAAACATCAGAAGGTGTCAGGCAAAATCATCAACTGGGCATACTTTGAGGATCTGAAAGTATGTGCCGTGAAGAGAGAGAAGGGAATAGAGTATTTCAGATTCCCACACGATCTGAAAACTCTTCCTGGTTTTGAGCTAAATCGTTTAGGTAACTTGCGCCTCCTATATGCTGTCCCCGGGAAGATATCTGGATGGTTCGAGAAGGCACTAAAGAAAGAATATCATACGAGGTGGGTAAACTTTAAACCTCAACAGCCCAGAAGGTTAATTCATAAGACAGAGGTTGATTCCACCTCAGGAAGACCAAAGGTGGTCTTGCGATGGCACCCTCCGCGCCCAATGTCGCATATTCCATTGAGGGAAATGCCACAGGATTTTGCACCCCATTTTAAATGGTGGTACTATGACTGGTGCACTGGTGAGGCAGTCATAGTTTTGGAGAAAGAAGGGAAGGTCGAGACAGTTAGGGTGTTTGGCCTATATGGCTAACTAACTTGTCTGCTTCAGATGTTTACATCTTGTACAAGTGGCCACTGTTTTTTGACACTCAAGATATCGTGCAAGCACTTCAGTTCCAACACGTCATACGTTTATGCTTCGCACTCAATATTCGCTCTGGGTTCCTACAGAAGATAGGAAGAAGAGATTTGAAGAATTCAAGAAAGAAGTCAAAGTCTAGATAGAACTAGGTCCAAGGGGGAGTTTGTTGGTACACATATCCCCAATTCTAGTCTAGTGGGCAATAATGTAATAGAACTTCTTCTTGTAACACATATGTAACGTTGATCATTATAATAAAAATCTCTTCTATTTATGTTTACTGGTTGTTTACATCTTACATCTATTCATATCAATTATTAGTACACGCATATTTGACAATGTTATATAGGTTTACAGTTGTTAGACATATGTTTGAATCATCAAAGGTTCAAGAATGTGTTTAACCAAGTAATCTGATTTAGTCGCACGACTGGACCATGCGAATGGGCCAGTCACACGACTGAACCAGGTGATTGAGTCAATCAGACGATTGGGTCATAAGACTGACTCAGTCGTCCGAATGAACCAATCGTATGACTCAGTCGCACGACTGAGCCAGTCGCTTGGCTTAGTCGTACGAATGATAGCTGTAACCTATAAATACCACTTAATTCGTGGAAAAACAGAACACATCGAATACTTGAAACCCTAGTTGACCCAGAGCGTCCTGTTCGTCCATTCCAAGTTCATAAAACATCCCAGATCATTCCTAGTTTGTTCTTAACGTTTTCTATTCTTTAGGATTGATCTTGATTACGTTCTCCCTGATTGGATCGCCAATCAAATAGGATTCCGCACTATTTGATCCGGTATAATGAAGAATCAGTTAATACTCCATACGTACACGATCCTAACAATTTTGCACAAGCGTTAAAAGGAGCTGAAACCTAAGATGGTCATTGTTCTCATAATCTGAATTAAAAATCCAATCTTGATTAGCAATTAGTTGATAACTTAGTTTTTACATCAAACAATCCAAACACTTGATTTTTAATTTTTGCACATTAGGTTAAATGTAGTTAATTTACAAGGCTATAGAATCAACACATTTTCCACATACTCCCTGGGTTCGATACCCATTAACCACTGTCTTTTAGTTGTTATTTGGATTAAATTTGCGTGTACCACGACATCACGTCAAATTTTGGCACCGTTGCCGGGGAATAGTGAGCAACGTGTGTTAACTTAGTAGTTTAGTTTTGTTATTTTTGGGTTTACGTTGGTTGTGTTTAGTGTGCAGGTACTTCAAGTGTATGCATACTAGGGGCTCTCACAAGTCATCACTACTATCGTTTGATCCAGAAATTGAAAGAACACTAAGGCAAAATCGAGTTTTTCTAAGGGAAAACAAAATTGTCGGTTCACCTACTTCACCCATTACGCCAAGAAATATCATGGCCGATTCACAAATCTCAACCACTACGGGTCAAACGACCTCATCTTTCATACCTACATCAACACAACCTTCACCAGATACCACCGTTCCTAATTCCACTACTAATCTTACAGCATAAAATGTTACATCAACCAACACTACACCACCTGTTATTACCCAAGTCGAACCTACCATCAACTATAGCCCCTCAACTACAATTCAACCACTTTCACATTCCTTTCCATCCTCGGGTCGATCATCCTCTACCTACTCAATGCCACCAAGCTCAACTATCGTTCATACTATGTCTACATTTAGACCAACAAACCAGTCGGGTTTCCAATATTCTTCTTATCCTTTTGTGCAATCTTCGGGTATAGGAGGAGAACAATATGATGATGGATATGCTGAAGACTTTAGGGAATATGAAGAAGGATTCTATTATGGAGGTGATGGAGGTGAGTTGGGACTTCAAGGAGGAATGGGTTTTCAACAAAGTCAACTGTTACAACAAGTTCAAGAAGTGGGAAGGATACGAACGGGGGTACAACATATTCGACCACAAGGGGTACAAGTGCAACGTCCTATGCCTTTGTAACAAGTTTGGCCACAAAATGCACATCCTCAATTCCAAAGGCCGATTCAAAAATAACCGGTGCAACCTCAATTTCAACCACCACCATTTGCGCCTCAAGGGCCGATGCACAGACCTATGCGTCCAAGAGTTCGGTTGGGAGTACCGACAAGACATCTTCGAGAGCATGCAAGAGGTATAGAGGCACACTTTAGGCTAGTAATTACTCATAATCCGTCACCGGTGGTGATCCCTCACAATGACCAAGGGAGGACATTTGAAGTGAGAACCAATTCACTATAAAGTTTGCCAAAATATAAAGGCCTAGCAACTGAAGAGCGTTATCTCCATTTAGAGGCCTATGAGTCGATTTGCAACACTCTCAGGAGTCAAGGATTTTTGACTGATGATGTCAAATTGGTACTATTCCAATTTTCCTTAGAAGGCAAGGCTAAAAAGCAGTTTTACACTCTACCATCGACATCTATATACACATGGGGGGAAATGCAACAAATCTTTTTAGAAGTATTTTATACCGCCCAAAGATGACTGATGCTAGAAAAGGGTTGAGAATCTTTCAACAACAATCTGGTGAGATGTTCCATGAAGCCTTTGAACGGTTTAACATGATGATCAAGAATTGCCCTCATCATGGAAGGAATTGATGAACGCTTTCCATAAGGGGTTAAGTGCTGATGATGCTTGCGATTTAATGTCCATCACAAATGGTACTTCTGGAATGAATTACGAGCAAGATGATTGGGAATATTTGGAGCAAATGGTGGTCATATCAAGGAGAAAGGCTCAAGCTTCAAGGAGAGCACGACCGACCATTACCCGACCTCAAGTGCACACAATAGATGATGGTAATGTTCAAACTGGTAATCAAATTTATGATGTTTGTGCGCTTTGCAATGAAATAGGTCATGCGGCTGAAAATTTCCAAGGATTGGAAGGGCAATACGAAGAGGTGAATGTCGTGCAAGGGCAAGGAGGGGGTGGTAGAAATTACAACAACATGAATTCTAACCCCTATCACCCGGGGTTGAGGAATCATCCAAATTTTCATTATGGAAACCCATCAAACCAAGCTTACCCAAAATTCCAAGGAGCTCAAGTTTTTTGCACCCCGCCAACAGTACGACCAAGGGAATTATCAGGGTGGAGGCAACTATGGTTACCAAGGGCAATTTCAACAAACGGGTCAAATGGTTCGGGTCAAACTTCATCAAGCGCGAATGAGGTAATGGATATGCTTCGGGCGATGCAACAAGATATGTAAATGAAGAATCAACTTGATGAAGCTCGGATGCAAAAGGATGAAATTCGTGATAAAACCATTCAAACACTAACAACTCGAATGGGTCAATTAGCAACCGATGTGGCGGAGTTGAAGAAAAACAAAGGTCAACTTCCTAGCAACACTAAGGTAAATTCTTCCCATGGGTTGTCACGAGGTAATAATGTTACTATTAATCATGTTAGTGTGTTAAGAAGAGGTAAAGAGTTTAAAGCAAATGTATCACCGGGTTTGCTTGAAGGGGTGGTTGAGGATATCACGGGTATTGATAGTGATGATGAAGTTTCATCACCTAGTGAGTCTAAAAAGTTGAATGTGGAAAAACCGGGGTTGGGTGAAAATGAGAACGATAAAAAAGAGGAAGGTGAACCGAGTCAAGTCCCGTTTCCATCGGCTGTACTTGACCTGGGCAAAAAAATTTATTTCACCAAGGGGTCCCCAAAAAGAAGAATTGTGGGACATGTTTAAACAAGTTAAAATTAACCTTCCACTCCTTGATGCAATAAAACAAGTACCCGCATACGTAAAATTTTTAAAAGAATTATGTACACAAAAAAGGCAACAAAAGAAGAAAATGCCTAAGCAAGTAGACTTAACCGGGCAAGTGAGTGCGGTTTTGAATGGGGAGCTTCCTCCTAAGCTCTAAGATCCGGGCACGCCATTAACAAATATACAAGTTGGTAATTTTAAAATGGCAAAGGCATTGCTAGATCTTGGAGCCGGGGTGAACATTTTACCGGGGGGCTTATATGACCAATACGATTTTGGTCTGTTAGCAAGAGTAGAGACAACGGTTGTTTTGGCCGATTTGTCTCATAAGCTACCTCGAGGTATGGTTCAAAATGTGATTGTGAAAATTGATGAGTTTTATTACCCGGTTGACTTTTTAGTCTTGGACTACTCATTCGCGACCCAAAACAACAACAAAATGTTATTTTGGGTCGGCCATTTTTGAGCACCGCGAATGCTATGATCGACTGTATATTTGGTACAGTCGATATGACTTTTGGAAATCAGAAAATGCGTTTGAATGTTTTTACTAACAATTCTAATGCGATTGGTGTTGATGAGTGTTTTATGGCAGATTTAGTCGACGGATGCAACCCGTATGAGTATGAGGCAGATGGCATAGATATGTGTGTTTGTGATTTTTCTGAAAAGGTACATGCTTGTGCACTAAGGGTTGAAGAGGAGAAACAAGATACTATAGCATTGAAAGATGGTCGACCACCATGGACCCACCAATATGAAAGCTTACCGGTGAAGATAAATTCTGGTACTAACCCATCGCTAGAAGAACCACCAAAGTTGGAGCTCAAAGACTTACCAATCCATTTGAAGTATGCTTTTCTAGGGGATAATGACACTCTACCGATCATTATTGCCTCTAATTTGGAGATGGCATAAGAACAAGCTTTATTGGAAGTCTTGAGAGAAAACAAAGGAGCTATTGGATGGACGATTGCTGATCTTAAAGGAATTAGTCCATCAATCATCATGCACAAGATCATCACCACCGAAGATGCAAAATCGACAAGAGAAGCTCAACAACGATTGAATCCGAACCTAAGGGAAGTAGTAAAGAAAGAGGTAGTTAAATGGTTGGATGCGGGAATTATCTATCCAATTTCGGATAGTGCTTGTGTAAGTCCTACCCAAGTTGTGACAAAGAAGGCCGACATTCAAGTAGTCAAGGATGAAAATGGTGAACAAATTGCCACCCGACCGGTTACCGGGTGGCGTGTGTGTATTGACTACCGCAAATTGAATGCCGCCACTTCTAAGGACCATTTCCCAACTACCTTTTATTGACCAAATCATTGAAAAATTGTCAGGTCAAAAATACTATTTCTTTTTGGATGGATATTCGAGTTACAATCAAATAGCAATACACCCGGATGACCAACACAAGACCACCTTCATTTGTCCATATGGTACCTTTCTCTTTAGGCGAATGCCATTTGGCTTGTGCAATGCACCAGCAACTTTCCAATGATGTATGATGAGTATTTTCTCAGACATGGTTGGAGAGTTGCTAGAAAAAGGATGAATTTCAATTTTCGGCACTAGTTTTGAATCCTGTCTCAACGAATTGCAAAAAGTTTTAAAAAGATGTGTTGAGAAAAATTTAGTGCTTATTTGGGAGAAAAGTCATTTCATGGTGCAAGAGGGAATTGTCATGTGATTTCGAAGAGGGGTATGGAGGTGGATAAGGCAAAAATAAGGGTAATATCATCTTTGCCACCACCAAAAAATGTTAAGTGTGTAAGGTCATTGTTGGGACACGCAGGATTTTATAGACGTTTCATAAAGGGTTTTAGTGTCATTACTAAACCTCTATGTAATTTGTTGCTAAAGGATGTCCCATTTGATTTTACTAATGAATGTTTGCAAGCGTTTACTATTTTGAAGGAACACTTGGTAAAAGCTCCTATCTTGCAACCACCGGATTGGTCCAAGCCTTTTGAAATCATGTGTGACGCAAGCGCACTACAATTAGTGCAGTTTTGGGTTAAAGAGTGGATAAAAAGCCGGTGGTCATTTATTATGCAAGCAAGACATTATCTGAAGCGCAACTGAATTACACCACAAACGAAAAGGAGTTATTAGCGGTGATGTATGCTTTGGATAAGTTTCGTTCGTATATTTGGGGGAGCAAAGTGGTTCTATACTCGGATTATAATGCGTTCCGGTATTTGATGGATAGAAAGGATGCAAAGCCTCCTTTAATCCAGTGGGTGTAGTTGTTACAAGAATTTGATTTAGAGATTCGAGACAAAAAGGGGAGTGAGAACGTAGTGGCGGATCACTTGTCTCGAATCCCGGTGGAAGGGAGTGATGACTTGAGCGAAATAAATGAATGTTTTCCGATGAGCAACTACTAGTTATGTCCACTTTTGTTGCACCGTTGTATGCCCATTATGTAAATTACTTAGCTACGGGTGCCATCCGAAATCATTGGACCAAGAAGCGAAGACAACAATTTGTGGTCCAAGTGAAGCAATACATTTGGGATGAACTAGACCTTTTCAAGATCGGGCCCGATTAAGTCTTTCGAAGGTGCATGCCCGAAACGGAGGTGTTGGAAATCTTGGCTCATGCCCATTCATCCGCTTTGGGAGGTCACTTTAGAGGGCATTAAACAGGCTATTGGGTTCTCTCATGTGGGTTTTATTGGCCCATAATTTTCAAGGATGCATGCGAGTTTGCAAGGAATTGTGTGAATTGCAAAAAGATGGGAAGCATTTCAAAGAGGGACGAGATGCCATTACAACTAATTTTGGTCGTGGAAATATTTTATGTATGGGCCATTGACTTTATGGGTCCCTTCCCGAATTCCAATGGGTTTTTATACATTTTGGTGGTGGTGGACTGTGTCTCGAAGTGGATTGAAGCTATTGCAACAAGAACAAATGACCACTCGGTTGCTTGTAAATTTGTTCAATCTAACATCTTTTCCCGTTTTGGTATTCCACGATTTATTATTAGTGATGGCGGTTCGCATTTCAAGAACTTTAATTTTGGGAAATTGTTGAAGCGGTATAGCGTGAATCACCGGATTGCTACTCCTTACCATCCGCAAACTAGTGGACAAGTCGAAGTGTCCCACCATCAAATCAAAGAAATCCTCATGAAGACGGTCCGAACGGATAGGAAGGATTGGTCGAGCAAGTTAGATGATGTGTTGTGGGCATACCGGACGACCTACAAGACTCTAATTGGCACAACACCTTACCAGATGGTGTATGGAAAGGGTTGTCACTTGCCAATAGAGTTAGCTCATTGGGCACATTGGGCAATAAAAACAGTGAATGCAGACTATGATGAAGCGGGGAAGATGAGGAAGTTGCAATTGAGTGAAATAGAAGAAATTAGAGACGAGGCGTATGAGTGTGCATCGGCTTACAAAGACAAGATCAAAAAGGTCCATGATGCAAAGTTGGGGAAGAAAACCTTTGACGTGGGTCTAAAGGTATGGTTGTACAACTCAAGGTCAAAGATGTTCGCGGGCAAGCTTAAAAGCAAATTGATGGGTCCATATGTCGTTCGACGCGTTAGGAGATTTGGCGATGTGGATATCCAAGATGAGTAAACCAACAAACAACAAACAGTGTATGAACATCGGTTAAAACCATACTTGGAGGGGAATGACATCAACAACTTGGAGGTTGACAAGGCGGGCTACATCCTACGCCCGGTAGATGATGAACAAACATGAGAGGCCCAGGCTTGGTAGTGTAAATAGTTAGTATTCGTTTGAAGCTCGTGTTTGAAACAAGTGTGGGGAAGTTCAGGTTATGAATAGTTCTAGCATTGTGTTGAGGACACCACGGGACTTTCAAGGGGTAGGGTAATTATAAAAACATAAAAAAAACTGAAAAAGAAAAAGAAAAACGCGTGAAAATTGAAATTTTTGGAAAAAGGGAATGCCCAGTGCCTACCGTAATCGCTACTATATTACGGTGGGGATTTGTTGTCAGATGCCACCGTACTTCACGACGGCTACCGTACGTTACGGTAGCCCTGGCGATTGAAAGGACGCAGCAGGCCGTCGTTTTAAAAAAGAAAAAAAATAATAATAACTTCAACTCACGTGAACGTATAACTGACCACTCGATTTTCTTCACCTTATCTCTCCCAAATACATAACCTATCTCTTTCAATTGCCCTACAAAATCTAAGAAAACTCCATAACACTCCAACCTTGAATTCTTCATATCTTCTTCTATTCTTGGCCAAATCAAGTGAATTTTGGGTCTATTTTGACTGAAATTTCACGTACTTGCCAATCTTGAGAAGAGATTTGGGAGAAAACATCATTTTCTGGTCTGATTTACAATCCCTAGAACCGAATTTGTTGGGGGGTTTTTGAAGTTCTTGAGTTTCTTGTGTTCTAGTATGGCCCAACTAAGGTATGTGATGTTTATTTGTTAGTTTTGATGATGCATTGTGAAGATGAAGTTTATTTTTGCTACTTGTTCATACACACTTGCTTGTTCTTAGATTTTATTATGAAAAAAATTGTTGCTTGAACATTATTATGGTTGTAGATTTAGGATTGATGTTAATGTTGTGAACTTTCAGGAACCTCTACATTGTAGAGGCACCATGCCCAATTTTTTTGAAAATGACTTATGAATTTTTGTGTTCACAAGCACCTACAACCATAGTAACAAGCAAGGGTAGGGATGTTTTGGAGAAAAAGGGATTGATTTTGTGTTTGGTTGTTTGTTTGTTTTTGTGATGTGCGTAGGAAAATGGTGAGAACTACGGAAAGAGCCGGAGCTAGTTCTTCATCAAAAGGAAAAGGCAAACAACTGGAAGAACAACTGAAGAAGAGGAGGTATTTGGGTAGGGATGATGATATGAGAGTGATGTGGAAGAGATGGTAGAGCTGAACCCGACTGATAAGCCAATTTAGGAAGCGGGTCCGTTAGACGAGAAGTCGGAAGAATGGTAACCAACACTTTTCCATGATCAAATGAACCGTTTAAAAAATAGGGCTGCTGTGTTTATTTGTGAAAGGGAGGTCAGAGAAGTTAAGTATGGTCCGTTTAATATGTTTGCTCAGTTTCACGCCTTAGGATGGGAGGCAGCGCTCAGTTGTTACGACAAAGACAACAATAACTTGTTTATGGACGAGATTTAGGAATCGATGGCTACTTTGAAATGTAACAAGTATGAGAGGCCATCGCATATGAAGTTGACAGGAGACGTTAATGGGATAAAGGTGGAAATGTCGTTTGATACACTGCGGAAATTGGTGAATTTTAACAGTCGACCTGCTCGTGATTATACAATCCCTAATCTTGATGATCTGTTGATTAAACCGGAGAAATATTCGAGGTGGAATGACATGTTAGCGGCTTTGTTCTTGTCGGGTACTTATAGTGGCGTGTTGTATCGAAGAAATTTGAGGATTGAAGAAAAATTGTTGCTTGCTATACGTATCTTGAATGTGATATCGAGAAGAGGTGATAAACAAGAGGTGAGATACCCGGAGATACCCGTTCTTTACTCGTTGCTTCATGGAGCTCCTCGCTTTCCGATATGGTATTTGATCTTGAATCATCTTTGGATTTGCCAAGACTAAGTGGGAAGGAGTATCATTCCTTATTGTCGTATTATTACGGGGTTGATGAAATAGTTCAAGGCTATCACATCTGAAGACAAAGGGGCTATGAAAAGGCATAAGCCATTCAACATTAGAAAAATGGGTATTGGATGGTCGTATGCAGAGTCAGAATGACACTACAAGCTCAAGTCGGAAGGTCAAAGATGGAGGGCCCTGAAAGTTTATGCACGAGCATTGTTATTAGGTGAAGCTGATGAACCTGAAAGTGCAGCAGATGAGTCCCTAAGTGGGGATGATGATTATGCGGACGAGTCTCATGGTGAGCAAATTGATGTGGGCCAAGGGGGCTCAATTCGGGGACATGGTGGTGGTTTCTTTGACTATACGGAGCACTCATACGAGCCGAAATGGGAATTTGATGGTACTATACAAGAAGTCATTGAGAACCAATGTCCACAGGCTTCGGTTTTTGACACATGGTTCGGGTCTGAACGTACTTTCTTTGATCACGAAACAATGATGGGTGCTAGCATGGAGCAAGCCTTAAAGCATAATTTTGACCGACAAGAGGCGTGGAACCGCATGCATGCTTACTCTTATGGATGAACAACAGATTCAATGATGATCAAGCTCGACGGATGCATGTGGATTGGCATGCGGGGAGGCCAGTGGTCATGGATCCATAACCGTTAGATTATACATCTCTACCACCTTATGATGGTAGTGCATGGTATCCGACCCCGCCACTCCATCATTCGCAGTGGATAGACCCGTGTCAACAACCAGGAGATTCGCAACAAAGCGGAAGTGCTAGCGGCGCATTTGCTTTCGGAGAATAGAATGAGATGATGTCTTCTATTTTCGGGCCTCCTCAATCGCGCTATTATTAGTCAGGTCATGCTCCTTCTTGTATATTTTGTGAATATTTGTTGGTTTGTTATGTTTATGGATGGGTGGTTGGGTGGTGTTTAGTTATGATATGTGAGTTGGTGGTGTGATGTTTTTGAAATGAAAAAAAAATATAAATATATGAAAAAAATTAAAAATTATTATAAAATGAAAATACCAAAAAGAAATTCATGGTTTGAGTTTATGAGCTTTTGGTTGGTGTTAAAGAGTTTAAGCGATCAAATCCTCTCAAAAACATACATTAGGGTCAACGTATCCCAAGTGTGGGGATGGGGGAAATTTTGAAATTTGAAATTTTTTTGTTAAATCAGGCAAAATATTGTGAGAATTTAAACACCTTGGACTAACCCCGAATGATGCACCGGCAACCCTTAATACCTTTTGTTCTTGGTGAGAGTTGAAGCCACACTTGTAAATAAATAATATTTGTCTTTGATGAGAGTGGCAACGGGTGGGGGTGCATTAGAACTTGCGCGTGAATATGATTTGACTCCTTAGTTAATTGTGAATGTAAAAAGGACAAGGGCAATAAGGTAGCCTCGTCTTGGTGAGTGTGAGTATGGGATTTGGGGTTTGGTCCTCATTAGTTACATATATATGAGCTTGGTAGTGAGAAGGGCGGGGGTTTGGACATTTAGTTGCCCAATTTCGTCCCTAAAGCCTATCATTTGTTGTCCCTTAGCTAGTTTCCTAAAATTTTACCCAACTTGACCCGATCTTCTAGTGTTAGTAGTGTTCTAGTAGTGTGTAGATATGTTATGATGTTATGTTGAATGTTTGCTTATTATGTTCAAAAAAATTTAAAAAAAAGAGAAGAAAAAGCAATAAAAAGGAAAGTGATGTTGAGTTGTCTTGTATATAGTAGTTTAAGTCTGGTGTTTATTTATATATTCCATTGTGTAATAAAATACCGGGAAAAGTCCTTTGTTACTACATATATATTCCATTTCCTACCTGTACACTTACCCAGCTAAAACCTTTAAGTCCATTTGATTTGCATTCATATTTGGCACTTGTAGGAGGAGGATTGATTTAGGTACAAGCCTATGATTGTGCAACCACCCGATTGCTTTTGTGTGTCTAGCTCATAAATGCTAGTCCTTACTTGTTGCCGAGAGGAGAGCTATAGCGAGGGGTGTGTTACGTTGGGTGTTAAGAAAGGGTTAGCAAAAGGACAACGTGTTATTGCTTGATTTATATTGATCACTTGTATTGAAAATGGTTTTGATGAGTTGCTTGGGATAAGAAACGGTTAAGTGTGGGGATGTGACGGGTGGTCCATAGGACAACCCTTAATGATGATAAAAGACGAGTTTATCCATCAGTTGATCACCTAATTAGCTTGATTTAGATGACTATGGTTGCTTATGTTGCAGCTACACTTTGGAGCTTAAAAAAGATAATTCGCTGCTTTGGATGGACCGGAGTGGAACGGGTCAAGCATGGAAGGAAAGAAGAAATAAAACAAAGAACTCAGGTGTCTACCGTAATATACGGTAGGCACCGTAAATTACGGTATCCCTGAAAATCACATATTTCCCACCGTGCCACAGTAGAGAGCTACTGTAACTCTTTGAAGTCTACCATAACTTACGGTAGCTGCCGTAAGTTACGGTAGAAGTGATGAGGAAAACGTAACTGACCTGTTTTAAACCGTTTTTGGGTGCCTTTTCGGGAGATATCATCATTGGACATTTTCTCTGTAGCTTGGGGGTGAATTTTATATTTGGATGTCATTGGGGAACAATTTCTAACATTAATTTTGTGTTTTTGATTCGTATGAATATTACACTTTATGGTATGATGATTCACCGAACAATGTCTGGCTAAATTTATGGTGATCATCTTAGTTGAAGGTTTCTCTACATCTCTTGTGTGATTTTCCTTAATTTCTAGAATGATAACGTTGTGTGTTTGCTTTGATTATCATGGTGTTTGAATATTTGAATGTAGCTTGTTAATTGATATTGCAATTCTAGTCTAAATCATACGTTCTTGGTGGCGTTGACAATCGAGATATCACGGGAAGGGTTAGGGTTGGATATTTATTGATTGATCATCGGGAAACAACCTCACGTTAATATAATCCGAGTAATTTGTTTCCTTTTATCACAACAAATGTTTAAACACGAGTTATGTCTATGTAACTCTTTCTAGTTGGTCACAACAAATGTTTAAACACGAGTTATGTCTATGTAACTCTTTCATCACAACAAATGTTTAAATTTGACGTGATGTTGTCATACACGCAAATTTAATACAAATAACAACTAATAGATAGTGGTAAACGGGTATCGAACTCAGGGAGTATGTGGAAAATGTGTTGATTCTATAGCCTTGTAAATTAACTACAATTAACCTAATGTGCAAAAAGTGAAGATCAAGAGTTTGGATTGTTTGATGTAAAAACTAAGTTATCAACTAATTGCTAATCAAGATTGGATTTTTAATTCAGAATATGAGAACAATGACCATCTTAGGTTTCAGTTTCTTTTAACGCTTGTGCGAAATTCCAACTAGAAAGAGTTACATAGACATAATTCGTGTTTAAACATTTGTTGTGATGAAAGGGAACAAAGTACTTGGATTATATTAACGCGAGGTTGTTACCTGATGATCAATCAATCAATATCTAACCCTAACTCTTCTCGTGATATCTCGATTGTCAACAACACCTAGAACGTACGATTTAGACTAGAATTGCAATATCAATTAACAAGCTACAATCAAATATTTAAAAACCATGATAATCAAAGCAAACACACCGTTATCATTCTAGAAATTAAGGAAAATCACACAAGAGATGTCGAGAAACCTTCACCTAAGATGATCACCACAAATATAGCCAGACATTGTTCGGTGAATCATCATACCACAAAGTGTAATGTTCATACGAATCAGAAACACAAAACGAATGTTAGAAATTGTTCCCCAATGACATCCAAAGCTAAAATTCGCTCCCAAGCTGCAGAGAAAATGTCCAATGATGATATCTCCCGAAAAGGCACCCAAAAATGGTTTAAAACAGGGCAGTTACGTTTTCCTCATCACCTCTACCTTAACTTACGTAGCTACCATAAGTTACGGTAGACTTCAAAGAGTTATGGTAGCTCTCTACTATGATACGGTGGGAAATATGTGATTTTCAAGGCTACCGTAATTTACGGTGCCTACCGTAAATTACGGTAGACACCTGAGTTTTTTGTTTTATTTCTTCTTTCCTTCCATGCTTGACCCGTTCCACTCCAGTCCATCCAAAGCGGCGAATTATTCATTTTAAGCTCCAAAGTGTACTGGAAACATAAGCAACTGTAGTCATCGAATTCAAGCTAATTACCCAATCAAGTGAGGGATAAACCCGTCTTTTATTATCATTAAAGGTTGTCCTATGGACCACCCGTCACATCCCCACACTTAACTGCTGCTTGTCCCAAGCAATTCATTAAAACCATTTTCAATACAAGCGATCAATATAAATCAAGCAATAACACATTGTCCTTTTACTAACCCTTTCTTAACACCCAATGTAACACACCCCACGCTATAGCTCTCCTCTCAGCAACAAGTAAGCACTAGCATTTATGAGCTAGACACACAAAAGCAAACGGGTGGTTGCACAATCAAAGGCTTGTACCTAAATCAGTCCTCCTCCTACAACTGCCAAATATGAATGCAAATTAAAGGGTCATAAAGCACAATTTTGACTAACAAGAGGCGTGGAACCGCACCCATGCTTACTCATATGAATTAGAGATGAACAACAGATACAATGATGATCAAGCCAGGTGGATGCATGCGAATTGTCATGCGGGGAGGCTGGTGGTCATGGATCCACAACCGGTAGATTATATGAAGGAGGCGTATGGATCGATCCTAGGATATATGTATGATTTATGGTAGAAGGTTGTTGTGTATGCCCACACACCATCGCACGTTCAGCACATAGGTGTACAGTCCTATGAGCATGTCTGATATTTGATATTTGGCTTTGGGTACTTTCTTATGATATGAACTATTTGTTTCAAGTCTTTGCTACGTCCATAATACCATCTTGATATCTTATTCGTCAACATGGTGCGTTATTCGTCTCATAATAGTTGGTTACGCTACCATGATATGTCAGCCCCTGATTATGTTACTAATTCCTTGCCATCCATTTAAGTTATAAATTGCTAAACATCCAATTTTCTATAACTTTTTTAAGCTTTAGTACACATAAAGTTAATTTACTTACTAACATGGTATTAAAATATCAACAAGTTTCATTTAGTCTATCCCAAATTTTATTTTGTAACTCTAAATTTCTTATCAATTGATTTTATAATCTACTTGATCCCTTGTTTTTTTAATTTAATATTTTAATCCATCCAATTTATTTTCAAATTAACTAAAATCGACATTTACATAAACTGTTCAATTATTATATATAAGTTCAACTTACTAGGTTTAGTTTTTGAAACTATAACCATGAAATTCATATTCAAGTATGTTTTGTTCCTCATCAAGTTTCATGTGTTATACTTGTGTATTATCTTTGGCATATCTGTTCACTGAGCATTTCGCTCAGCCGTATTTTTCTCCACGGTAGGTTTTCAAGGTTTCGAGTTTACGAGTGAAGATTGTGCACCTTAGAAGATACGAGGAGACATATTAAAGACAAGTTTGACTAAAATTTAGTATATCTTCAATAGTTTGTAATTTATGAATTTTTTTAGACTAGTAATTATTAATCATTGATTCTGTAAATGTGACACATCAGTCTATTTCGGGTTGGGATGTTACAGTTTGGTATCAGAGCTTAGGCTCCTTCCCGTAGATATAATTAAGTATGACCTGTGAGGATTGGGTAGAAATTATACTAGGATTTTCTCATTCTATTCATCATGCGATCATTTCTCTTTATTTTGTCATTATATTGTTCCTTGTTATAAACCTAGCAAAGCCACTAAGATATATGGTAGGTGAACAGTTAGGATGCATGTGTAAGGTAAATTGACGATCACACTTGATCAAAGTAATGGTGAATTTACGATTACATATGTCTGCTGCTGGAATCCTATTATGTTGATTAATGTTTCATCTGGACAGTTCAAGTTTCTTGTCGTGTCATCCTGATTATCCGCCACAATTAAAGATAACACATTAAATTTCTATAATAGTTGAGGTTATGTTATAAATCTAAATATTATTCGAATACCACGTAAATTATCGACCTTATTGCACACATGAATATCGCATATTGAACTTATCAACACTATCACCTTGTTATGCGTTCTCGTAGTTCCCATAAACATTGTGAAACTTCATACTCACTACATGACTTTAAGCACATATGCACCCACCCTGATGCACACATTCGACCATCATGAAAACGATGACTTATGACAAAAGTCACATTCCACGCCAACAAATATATTCTTCATTAAATTCCCAAAGTTAAGCATGATAATGGCATGTTTTATGATTTGCATAAGCCAAACATTTATCGTAGATCTTAAAACCATACCCGTAAATGAATTCGTAACATTAAATAGTTTATCGGCACCTAATAATACATATGAAACAAAATATGCTTACACCAACCTTTCAAGATTATGGGGAGCATAACATTACTACATGGAGCAAGACCCTATACAAAATTTTTAACAATCACCTTTGAGTAACTATGCCCATTGAAATTAAATCAATCTTAATTAGATCAAAATTTTATAGATATAAACCATGACTATCACCTCAAAGCTAAATGAGAAATTCAATTGAAGCAGTATAATATGAAATCCTTAACCTGACTCGCAACCCTGAAGCAACGCCTAAGATACCAAGTTGGAGAAGCTTGCGTGAAATTACAAACAAAGAGCAATAACACAGTGTGGTGAACTCAATGTCCTTGGAGTACGTATTTCATACCAAGACATAACTACTATCAAGCAACTACTAATTTAGAAACATAATTTATATTTTCTACAATCTAGGTAACTTGAGATAAGCAAACTAAGCTAATCTATTAAAATTTTAAAACTACAAGTTATAATTATCACTCTATCCATCAAAGTCGTTACATGTGTATAAGAACATGGAACAAATTCACAAAAGGATAAAAAACAGTATGTGTAACTTTTATAGGACCGGTTACGGGATGGTCAATACAATCAGTCTCACAATAAGGAGAGAGTTAGAGCACTAAACAGATCAAATAGGGAACCAGGAATTTCAGAGTTAGGATACAAGGACCACTAGTAAGTAAAGAGACAGAACTTAAGACAATATATATGAGGTCTTCAAGAATGGTGTACATTAATCTCTAGTTCTCTTAAGAGTAACAATGCATAAGAAATAAGTTACAAGAGATTAAGATACTTTATACTACACTTTATAACCGGCCATACTTGGAAAGCCAGTTGGAATATTGAAAGACAACAAAATCAATGTAAAGTCAAAAGGTAGATTACCTTTTGACTAGTGACTATGACATGCCTAGTGACTATGACATGCCTAGTGACTATGACATGTCATAGCTCACGTCCTAAAAATATACAAAAAGGATAAAAGTACATGAAGTAGAAAGTTACAAGAAAAGACCTTAATGTATAGTTACAAAAGCATGGACCTTTTCACCAAATTATACAAGTTGGTGAGTCTTCAGAGTTGCAGCGGAAAGTTGGTCAGCTTTTGTAAAAGTACATCAGAGAAAATCATGTTCTTCTATGTATTTGGAAGAAATTAGTCTTCACTTCATTAGGATTCGAAGACTTTGTCTTTCAAGCTTTGGAAGACTTCATCTTTGGCTTCGGAATATTTGATCTTTAGCCTCGGAAGACTTTATACTTAGAATATTTCTTGTGCTGAGTATAAAGCTTCCTCAGGAACTTTTGTCTTCAGAAGATTTTATACTTATCATGAATTTCATGCAAAGTATAAAACATCCATAGCAGTTCTACTTGGTACTTTGGTACATGCATGTAGGAAGCCTTTTGGTTGCTTTGGTTGCATCAGCCTTTATATAAACCTAGCAAACTCCCCCTAGGCTGATACTACTAAAATTAAGAAGGTTGATCTTCAATTGATTATCCTCATCAGAATCATGGCTATTCCTTTCCTCATTAGTTGGTCAGGATCCCTCAGACTTTCAAAATATATTCTCATGTCATGGAGATCATGCAGAGGTAGATCAAGTATGTCTTGCCACAAGTACACATCTTGACCACCTTGATATCTGATGACATACCATCTGTCTGGATTAGCAGCAAAGGTCCATGATAGGATGGGTCTTCCAGCTACAAGAGGCTGTACTATGGTAGGAGTTGGTTGATGAGCTTCTTGTTGCACCTCCTCAGGATGTTCTGACTCATCCTGAGGTTTTGAAATGGATGCCTTTTTCTTCTAGCTTACTTTCTTTGCAGCTATCCTTTTCTTCCTCTTTGAAGTGTTTAACTGAGAGGGCTGGTCATGAGTACCATGTTGTTCTGTTGTGCCTCTCTCAGTTGAGTGCTCCTCTCTCACAGGTTCAGAAGGAGAGAGAGTACAACCCTGCTATGGATTAGAAGATGAAGTTGGCTATGAAGCAGCTAAAGTTTCAGGTTGTGTGGTCTGTGATTCAACCTTAACCTCAACCTTAGGAAGAACTTGGGGTTTTTGGAGAATGTAAGTCCACAAGCTCTGTTGATACATAATGATGTACCTAGTTTATGTTTAGAAATGTAAAAGTCTTTCATGTCTTACATATATGTAATCGATGTAATAAATTAAATGAATCATATATGAAGTGCGTTGTGATGTTAATTTATGCTTGAATATGTCATGATATCATCATATTGAATGTGTTACATGTGTATGAACTAAATATAAAGGTTTGATGTTGTTCTACATGGTTCTAAGTAAATAAGAACTTAGAAGTATGTTTAAGTTATCCATGTGATAGTTCATGCGAATGGACCATGCTAATGGACCATATGCATGAACATATCAGGCTTATGGACCAGTCACACGACTGAACCAGAAGACTGGATCAGTCGTACAACTGACACATAAGATTGAGTCAGTCGCACGACTGAACCTTCAGTCGTGCGTGTGAGTCAATCACATGATTCAGTCGTACAATAGAAGACAAGAAACTGCAAATACCACATAATTCGTGGAAAAACAGAACACTTCGAATACATACGTACCCTAGCTGTCCAGAGCGTACCGAAATGTCAATCCAAGTTCATAGTTCGTTTCTGATCAATTCTTGTTCGTTCTTAACGTTTGTTTTATCGTTAGATTGATCAGAATAATCGTTCTCACTGATTGGATTGCCAATAAAATAGGATTCCGCACTATTTGATTCGGTATAGCGTAGAATCTGTTAGAACTCCGTACGAAATCGGTCCTAACAAGTGGTATCAGAGCCTAGGCTCGTGATTTTCCGTGGATTCAATTGGTTTTGGTGTCAAAACTAACGTTTTCATTCAAAAGATACACTTTTTTCTTCAAAAACTTGTTTGTGTCGAGTTTCTATGTCAATAGTTCAACTTGTTCCCATATGGCAGATTAGGGTTTTTGAAAAATTCATAAATTTTGAGTCAAGTGTTCAAAAATTCGATTTTTTCCCGCAGCAGCAGCTTCAGTCGCACAATTGGCCCAATCGCACGACTGAACTCCATTCGCATAGTTCAATCGCACGACTGGACTCATTTGCATAGTTCATTCACACGGTTGAAGCTTTCCATTCGGTTGACCTCATTCGTCTTGTTCATTCGCACGACTGAATCCAATCGCACGATTGAAGCCATTCGCATCCTTCAATCGCACGGTTGACCCAGTCGGCTGTCTAATCGCATAAGTCAATCTGTCCTGTTCTTAGTTCATCAAGTTTACATAAATGGAAGATCAGATCTCTGCATTTACTGCTGTAAAAGACTCACGCATCCAGAATCTTCTACTTCTAGAAAGTAAGATAGGGAACCACAACAAACTGCCAAAGTTGTTAATGTTGGATGAATACCCACAATGGAAACAGCGGTTTGAAATCTACCTGAATGGAGTTGACCCCAATCTGTGGACGTCTATTGAGACTGGTTACGTGGTACCAGTCAGTGCTAATAGGGTAAAGCTTACTTTGGCAGGTATGATTGAAGCCCAGAAGACTATGCATAATGCTAAAAAGAAAGCATATGACTTTTTTGACTCAGTCAATACCGAAAGACATATTTCATCAGTTTTCTGAGAACAAGCAGTCTAAAAAAATATGGTAAGCCTTAGAAAAGAGATACGAAGGCAATGCAACTCTGAAGACACTCAAGGCAAAGGCTCTAAAAAGGAATTTGACAATTTCTCACCAATCGAAAAGGAGAGCTTAGATGATATCATCGACAAATTCTATCATCTTATGAGTGAGTTGCACACTCATGTTGTGGTTACATCCATGGAAGACAAAGTCTCTAGCTTTTCTGATGGGTTACCAGATAAATGGGATCCATTTGTGTCCAATTTAAGGCAAAATGATACTCTTGCTACCTTGGACATAAATGACTTCATTTTAAAGCTCAGGGAGGAAGAACTGCATCAGAAGTACAAGTCAAAGAAAGGATCCTACGCTTAAAATCCTGCTTTATACAACTCAGGTCCACCTCTTACTACATCAGGTACACCATTACAAACTGATTTTCTATCTAACTCTTCTGTTCCTTCTCAGTGCAGCCCATCTGGTACCGACACGTCTTGGTCATCTGGAACCCACTACATAGTTCCTGAAGCAAATACTACGAAGTTAAAGACTGAGAATCTTGGGAATGTGACTGTGGAAGTAGCGAAAGAGCATATGGACCCTCTTGCTGCAGTTGTCCAATCTTATGATGGTCTAGTTGCTGAAAAGATTGGAAACTGTCATCTTGCTGATGAAGATTACGAGCAAGTTGATGAAACTGAGTTAGAGCGCATGGATATCATGTGGGCTTTAGCTAGTGCTGTGAGAAGAGCAAAGAAGTTTGTGAAGAAGACGTGACAAAACTTGGTGGCAACTAAAGATACTACATTTGGATTTGACAAAACCAAGGTCACGTGCTTCAACTGTAGGGAGAAAGCGCATTTCAAGCGGGAGTGTGTTAAGCCCGAGAAGACTGGAAATGGAAATCCATTTCCCTCTTTCAATCGTCAGGAAAAGGATAAGATTGGGATATCCACATCAAGTAAAGACTCTAAAGCTTCGGTTGCTCAAGGTGATGAAGGGCAAGACTGGTCCTTCCGATTCGTATCTGAGGGTGAATCTAACGTTGTTTTTGTCGACACCTTGGATGATGGATCTGCAAGTAAGGGAGACATAGAGGTTGAGCATTCATGTTTAGATGTTGAAGAAGCTTCAAATGTCATTGATAACCTAATGGAATAAGAGCTTAGTGCAGCAAACACCAAACATTCAGTTGCTGAAGAGTCTGACACTGCACTGATGGCTGATTCGTCTAGTACCTCACAGGAAAATTCTAAAGACCAATTATTTGATAAACATGCTTGCTCTGAATGTGAAAAATTTAGAGAAAACATTGATTTAAAATTTTCTAGGTTATTAGAACACAATGATAATCTGGTAAATGATTTACAACTCTGCACTGAAGCAAATCACGTGCTAAAACAAAATGAGTACAGTTTCAAAGAAAAGATAGAACTTCTAGGGAAACAATTGAGGGAAACCAAAGTTGTTGCTCTTAATCAATCAAATGATATTAAGTTCTATTTAAATTCTTTGGAAGAAACAAAGAAGCAAAAAGTAGTTTTGGAAGTCGAAGTTGAATCATTGAAACAAAAATTGCATAGTTTGGCAAGTTCTTCACACATAGTTCAAAACTTAGTAAAAGAACGAAAAAGTGGGGAAGGTTTGGGTTATAAAGTAGAAACACCACCACATGCTATCCTTTTGAATACTAACTGTGGTGTCTACCCCTCTGGTCAGTGATCCAGACTCCACGGGTAAACCTGTGAAGTCGGTTATTGAACAGACAAATACTACTTTGGGATCTAAAATAAAATGCATGTTGAGGATTTGACTAACAAAATTGAAAAGGTTAACTTAGAATCAGGTTCACAAACGCCTATTCCAGAACCTAAAAGTGTTAACTCAAAGTTTCCTAAACGTGGTAATCATCAGAGTCCAAATCAACCCAAGACAAAAGATGTTCAAAAGGTCAAAACAATTAAATTTGTTAAAGAAGGTGAAACATCTAAACAGGAAGAAAAACTACCAAGCCCCCAACCACACTTAAACCCACATCAAAAATTTCCACAATATGTAGGATGGAGATCTTGCTACAGTTGTGGAAAACGAGGACATATCTCTTCAAATTGTCATTATTATCAGATACCTAAAAGGAAAATTGAACTTTTTGATGAAAAACCTAGATTTTCTAAGACCAGATCTAATTCTTCTCCAAAATACCAAGGGCCATACAGACGAGCTGAAACCAAGGCTGTGTCACCCAAGGTTAAACCTAGGATTATTAGTGAACCTAAAGTTCAAACCATTAGCCAGCCGTCTGTTTACCATAAACAGGCCTTACACAGAACTGGGTTATGTAAAGAAAAATCAAGTAATGTGTCTAATAGTGAGGACAAGACGAAGAAAGATGTGCCCTCATGCTCTCAAGGACGGTGGGTTGAGTTCTTGATGTGTGATACCTCTGGGACACCGAAGCCAGTTAATGCTTGGGTCCTAAACTTGAACTAATAGTTTCCTTTGAATGTGTAGGGTGTCCGTTACAGTGCTATTACTAATACCTGGATTATTGATAGTGGGGCATCCAGGCACATGACCGGGAATTCATCTATCCATTTCAACGTCAAACAAATTAAAGGGGGACACGTGTCCTTTGCTGGAAATAAAGGAGGATATATCACCGCTCAAGGCGAAGTGGGAAATGAGAAAGTAAAGTTTGATAAGGTCAACTATGTTCAGCAACTACAAAATAACCTGCTTTCTGTATCCCAAATCTGTGATAAAGGATTCAAAGTTGTATTTGACAATAAGAAGTGTTATATACTGAAGAAGGAGTATGTCATCCCGGAGGAGCAAGTTCTCATGTCAGCTTCAAGATATAATGATCTGTATGTCTTGGATCTATCAAAAGCCTCCACAACTGAATCGACTTCACAATGCTTCCTGTCGAATGTGACTGAAAGGGAGTCAGTCTCGTGGCATAGACGAATGGGACACATCAATCCGAGGAAGATGAACCATCTGGTTCAGAATGATCTGGTAGAGGGAGTTCCTGTCAAGAACTTCCAGCTTCTAGATTTCTGTGTCTCTTGCAAGAAAGGAAAACAGACCAAGAAGTCTCACAAAGCTAAGAAAGTCAACTCTATTGAAATTCCATTCGAGCTTTTACACATGGATCTGTTTGGCCCAGTTAGCACAAGGAGCATTGCCGGAGACCTATATTGCTTTGTTATGGCTGATGATTAGTACAGATTCTCTTGGGTAATGTTTCTAAAAGCAAAGTCTGAAACGTTTGAACCATTCAAGCATCTGGTTACGACACTGGAATCTCTCTACAAGCTGAACGTTAGAAAGATTCGATCAGAAAACGGTACCGAGTTCAAGAATTAGTGGATGGAGACGTTCTGTCGAGAGAAAGGCATTGTTCATTAATTCACTTCTGCATATACTCCACAGATGAACGGTGTCGTGGAGAGGAAGAATCAAAGTTTGATTGAGACTGGAAGGACAATGCTAGCCGATTCAAAACTACCTATTCAATTCTGGAACGAGGCAGTGGCTAATGCTTGTTACACGTTGAATCGGGTTCTGGTGGTCAAACGCCATGGAAAGACATGTTATGAATTACTCCAGCCACGTAAACCTAACTTGGAGTATCTCGAACCGTTCGCTGCACCTTGCATGCTATTGAAGAAGAATCAAACTGGAAAATTTTGTGCGAAGGCAGAAGAAGGTATTTGGAGTATACCAGACAAGCGAATGCACAACAACTCAACGGGTCAGGCAGAAGTGTGGTGTAACGTTGACGTTCAAAGATTCACCCCCCTGCTGGAAAAGGATCATCCTTCTTCTTTGATTATGATGGATTCTTTAAGTCGTTCAATCTACCATCTTCTCAGTCTGATGATGACTTAGCTGCTCGGATGATGTATGATGTGTTGAACTCTCCGACATTAGACACTACATCATCTTTTGCCCCACTAGATAATACTTCAAGCCCTTCAGGTGAAGAACTTGAGGTAAGTGATTCTTCATCTGATGATGAAGCAGTTGAGACCATAAACGTGGATCAGACAGAACAGGTTCCTGCTACTACAGGTATATCCATTGCTGAATCTGAAGTTGTCGACACGTCGGAACCTCACACTCTAACAGAAAATGAGACTCCAAATCTAGATACCGTTCATCATCCCCTGGACAACATCATAGAGAATATTCTATCGGGAGTTCAAACTAGAAATCAGTTATATTCAGCTGATTATGCACTAGTGATGGAAAAGGGCTATATTCATGATGGTGCCTATCGTTGCTTTGTATCTCAAGTCGAGCCTAAGTATGTAAGCGAGGCATTACAAGATGATGCATGGGTAGGTGCTATGCAAGAAGAACTCCTTCAATTCAAAAACTTAGGAGTCTGGACACTTGTGGACAGACCAAAAGGTGCAAAGGTGATTGGCACCAAATGGGTTCTTCGTTGCAAGAAATATGCCCAAGGGGTCATAATTCAAAACAAGGTGCGGCTTGTCGTTCATGGGTTTAGGCAAGAGAAGGCATTGACTACAATGAAGTGTTTGTACCTGTTGAAAGGATGGAAGCTATTCGTATATTCCTAGCCTATGCATCCTATATGCAAATCAAAGTTTATCAATTGGATGTGAAAAGTGTCTTCCTTCATGGTGAGATTCGTGAAACCATGTATGTAAGTCAACCTAAGAGATTTGAGGACCCTTATCATTGGGATAGAGTGTATAAACTGGATAAGGCTTTGTATGTGCTTCATCGAGCCCCTCGAGCCTGGTATGAGAAAGTCTCTACTCATCTGCTTAAACGTGGTTTTCACTGAGGGGTTATTGACTGTACACTATATATCAAGGAGTCCCAAATGATTATGATACACCTGTATGATTCCATATGAATCTCTCCAGAGATGATAAAACCAAATTGAAGCTGTTCTGCTCTGGGGGAGAAATTGGTTAAATGATTATTAAAAGTTTTCAACCCACCTCTAACAAAAACTCAAAAATATGTCTTGTTTTGTTTACCTTCAAGTTGCTTTTAGGTTTTAGTTATCTATTTGCATCAATGTCGGACTATGTAACAAAATGAACTCTGTGAATCATACCTTAAAAAGGGTCACATATGAGGTGACCAAATTGTTTTAAATTTAAATGATCATATCTGAGATGATCAAGGTTTGAAAAGTAAAAGGGTCACGTCTGAGGTGACCAAACTATATAAATTAAAACGATCACATCTGAGGCGATCAAATGGTTTCTCCTTCAAAGGATCATGTCTGGGATAATCGGTGCTCATAAAGTTATATCAATCAAAAGTTGAAACTGAAGGTTTGAAAAATATGAAGTCAACTCATGAGTATGATTCAATCGCACGATTGGATCATAAGTATGAACCAATCGTATGATTGAATCATAAGAATGAGTCAATCGTACGATTGGACCATGAGACTGAGCCAGTCATACGATTGGACCATGAGATTGAGCCAGTTATACAATTAGACCATGAGCATGAGACAGTCATTTGATTGGATCACAAGACTGAGCCAGTCGCACGACTGGAAAGAGGAGACTGAGCCAGTCGTACGACTAAAGGGAGGAGTATGAGTCAGTCGTACGACTGAACCTCAGTCGCACGGTTAAGCCATGAGTATGGGTCCAGTCGCACGACTGAAACCCAAAACAGTATAAATAGAGGCTCATTCGGTCGCAACCTCTACCAGACTTCAAAATTTCCAAAACTCTCCTAAGCCCTATTACTCTGCCAAAATTTCAAACATTTGATATTGCATTCTACATCGTGTTTGAACCCTTAGTGTACTCTTCTACAGGTAATTTGCGATAGGAATCGGGACAAACAAGAACTCAAATCGAACCTAAATGACCTAAATCGATCAAAATAATAACCGGTTCACAAACCCTAAAATTGACTATCTAAATGATTAAAAATGTCGATTTAAAGAAGGTAAGATGCTATAGTGAATCCCTACGAACCATATGAACCTAAAAACAACGTCTAATTTCACTTGATGACAAGATTCATGATTATGGTATCGCACAGGGGTTTATGCGAATGGACAGACTGATGAACTTCAGTCGCACGATTGAGGCAATCGCTTGCTTCAATCGCACGATTGAACCAATCGGTGATTCAGTTGCATGTCTGACTCAACCGCATGGCTTTGCACACGACTGAACTCAGTCACAGGCTCAATCGTATGCTAAACCCAGTCGTATGGTTCAATCACACGATTGAACCAAATTGGTCAAAATATGTTCTAAGTCAAATCTTTATCTATTATCAACGGAACTAATGTGGTTGTCCCTTGTATTGCGGAAATATGGCAGATAGATGGACGATGAGCACTAAGCACAATATATGTGCTCATCTGGACCCTACATCCCGGAATGCTTCTGAGTTTACCAGGATCATTGCTTTTTTTCAACGTTTGAGGATCTTCACCGCCTTATCTACACCATGTATACCGTACTGGTCGATTCAGCAGACGTTTTGGGAGAACGCAACTGTTGACAGATCTACACAGCCATACAGCATTAGGAGCTCCATTTTTGGGAGAGGATATCCATATCAGCGAAGAGGATAACAGGCGAGTCTTGGACTAGGGTGACGATGGTACACACCCAACCAAGCTGCATCCCCTGACGGTACGGGGATGCTTCCTCAGGATCAAGTACGCTGGTGATATCAACGCTGACGTTTTGAACAAGAGTAACATGTGCCCTCAATTTAAGTATCTGGCACATATGATCCTGAAGTGCATAGCCTCCTGGAGAGGGGGATTCGATGAGCTATCTGATCAGATTCAGAATGCTTATGTTGTGTTGGTGCTGAACCATCTGTTCAGCTTCTCACGGATGTTCTTTACTTATCAGGTAGAGAACATTGAGGTTAAGGGGAAAGAAGGATTTTGCATGTACCCGAGGTTTCTACAGATGATGATAGACGAGAAGCTTCTTCACCTTTCAAAGTAGAAGGATGATGCGTTGTCGTTGAAAGTGATGGACGACGCCACCTTGGGGAGGATGACGGTCTACCAGGGGAAGCAGGTGAAGCCCCTGGTCAGGAGGTTGTTCGGCCATCTGGCCAGGGAGGACTATGTGGCGCCAGCTTGTAAAAAGTAGCGTCACGATGATAGCGATTCAGATGTTGAGCCAGTCATGGCTGTTGTTGATGTGGATGATGACGACGACGACGACGACAGTCAGGGTGGTGGAGATACAGGCCCTAGTGAACCAAGGGCCACTGACACTTCTACAAAGTCTCCACCACCCACACATGCTAATTCCTCAGCTCCAGGTGGATTGGAGCAGGCACCCATCCATCGGGATTTTCTTCCAGATGATGAAGATGAGGAGTCCGATGAGGAGCCCCTCACACAGACAGTTGGTAGCCGTGTGGTTGCTACTGATCGGGGTATGGAGGCGGTTGGGGTACGCTGGGCTGGGGGAAAGAGTACTGATACTGTTGATCTTACCTACACTCCTCCCCAGCCTAGCCCAGGGGGAGACCAGAGCTCCAAGGGCTCACGGTTGAATAGGATGGCTCAGCCACATGGCAAAATGGCCAAAAGAAGACGTATAGTGCTGATGACCTCTTCTACCACCATAGCCACCACATCCACCATCCCTACCAGACCTACCACCACCACAGCCACTACATCCACTACTCCCATCACACCTACCACCACCACAACAGCTACCACCACTCCACCCACTTCATTCATACCACCAAAACCACAACCACCATAAGCCACAACCACCACCACTCCCACTTATACTACATCCACCACTCCACCCACCATATCACATGCCGGACCTTCCACCTCTTCAGTACCACCACTGGGATCCTCTCTGGCCAATGTTAGGTTAGAGGAACAGCTTGCCAGCCTCAACCGTTTGGTTCTGAAACTGCTCGCAACTAATGATATACGAGCGAACCAGATGACTCAATTGATGGCTGTCAACGCTGAGCAGGGCAAGCAGATCGCCCTGCTGACCGAGAGGACGGCAGCTCAGAGTCAACAGATTGCAGATCTGACTGAGAAGGAAGTTGTCCTCAAGGGAGACCTGTCCAGAGCTCACCGTGCCTTAACCACATAGAACGATCTTCTGATAGCATCGGTGAAACAAATAGAGGATGTTGAGAAGAAGAACAAGAAGCTACGCCTAGGGCTAAAGGGCACAAAAGGCAAGCCTCTCAAGATTTAAGGTGATGGTGATGATGTTGATGACGATGATGATGACGAGTCATCTGATGATGATGAGTCTGATGATGATGATGATGTCGAGGGAAAGGGAAGTGGAAAGGACAGAGAAGGAGGTGATGAGGATGAGCCTGAAGGTGATGCAACTGCATCAGTCTCAGATCCAGTGGCTCAGGAACGGCGGACAAAAAGACTTCAAGAATCAAGACCGTCCACCTCAGCCTCTCAAGCTGAAGAGCCAAGTGACAAGGACAAAAGTAATGATTAGTTGTCTTAGCTTTTGATTATCTTTTGTACTTGAACTATGTATTACACTTATGTAATTAATGGTTATCAATGTTTATTAATGTAAATGAATTAATTACTGATATGTTTCTGTGGTTTTAAATGTTTAAACAAACAGATCAATCTTAACAGACGGATGAGCATGGCGTCGCACCCCTTCAGCAAATCAAGACTCAGCTAACAATGATTCTTAATTTTCAATGGATTGTGTGACGATCTGTGAGCTATACACCCAAGGAGGGAGAGATCATTCATGATCTCACAGACGAGTAGCTAGCTAGTATGTTCAGACTCAACCCAGATGTGCTAGTCAAGGACGCTCCCGAGGTTGATGTCATTAGTGATGAAGAGCTGTAGGGCGTCGATGAGATCGATATAGAGGATATCACAGCACAAGATTATCCACAGTACACTGACCAATAGGGAAATGTTATCCCCGATTTAGGTGAAACATTTGGCAGTGATACGTTTGGAGCTCTTGATGCTCAAGAGAAAGAGAAGGAGAAAGCAAAAGGGAAAGCCCAAGCTTTGGACACTAATGTTGACATCAAGAAAGTTGAATGGGCAGTTTGTTTAGAAGAGATGAGAGCCCAGCAACAACCGCCAAACACTAACGCCTACACCAAACTCTACAGAGTCAAGAAGCATCAGAAGGTGTTGGGCAAGATCATTAGCTGGGTGTATTTTAAAGACTTGGATGTGTACACAGTGAAGAGAGAGAAGGGAATAGAGTACTTTAGATACCCTTATGATCTGAAGACTCTCCCTAGTTTTGAGTTAAACAGGCTTGCCTATTTAGACCTTTTATATGCCAAACCCAGGAAGATGTCAGGGCGGTTTTAGATGGTGTTGAAGAAAGAGTACCGCACCAGGTGGGTCAACTTCAGGCCTCAACAGCCTAAACGGTTCATCAATAAGACCGAAGTTGATCCACATACTGGAAAGCCTAAGGTAGTGCTGAAGTGGAGTCCTCTGCGCACAATGTCAAAGATCTCATTGCGAGAGATGCCTCAGGACTTCACTCCACACATCATTTGTACTACGACTAGCGAACGGGTGAATCGGTCATAGTGTTACACAAAGATGCTCAGATTGAGACTATTCGGGTGTTTGACCCTATGTGGCTGACCAACTTGTCCAAAGATGATGTCTACACTCTATACAAGTGGCCACTATTATATGACATGCAGGACATCGTACAAGCTCTACAGTTCCAACACATCATAAGACTCTACTTTGCATTTGAGAAACATGCAGGAGTTACCCAAGAAGAGAAGTACAAGATGTTCCAACAGCATGTGAAGACTGTTAGAAAATACAGTAAACTAGGTCCAAGGGGGAGTTTGTTGATACCTAATGATGTACCTAGTTTATGTTCTGAAATGTAAAAGTCTTTCATGTCTTACGTATATGTAATCGATGTAATGAATTGAATGAATGATATATGAAGTGCGTTGTGATGTTAATTTATGCTTGATTATGTCATGATATCATTATATTGAATGTGTTGCACGTGTATGAACTAAATATATAGGTTTGATGTTGTTCTACATGGTTCTAAGTAAATAAGAACTTAGAAGTATGTTTAACTTATCCATGTGATAGTTCATGCGAATGGACCATGCTAATGGACCATAAGCATGAACATATCATGCTTATGGACCAGTCGCACGACTGAACCAGAGGACTAGATCAGTCGTACAACTAAGTCATAAGACTGAGTCGTCGCACGACTGAACCTTCAGTCATGCGTATGAGTCAATCGCATGATTCAATCGCACGACTGAACCATGCTAATGGTTCAGTCATACGACTGAAGATAGGAAACCTATAAATACCACGTAATTCGTGGAAAAATAGAACACTTCGAATACATACGTACCCTAGCCATCCAGAGCGTACCAAAACGTCAATCCAAGTTCATAGTTCATTTCTGATCAATTCTTGTTCGTTCTTAACGTTTGTTTCATCGTTAGATTGATCGGAATAATTGTTCTCACTGATTGGATTGCCAATCAAATAGGATTCCGCACTATTTGATTCGGTTTAACGCGGAATCTGTTAGTACTCCGTACGAAATCGGTCCTAACAAGCTCTCCCTTTTTAATCTTCTGCTTGATCACCCTAATGTGCTCATCCATAATGGATAGAGACATTGGACCAAGCCTCCTTTCGGAGAGTCCATACAGCTTCAAGAAGCTCATCATCCTTTATCTGTCAGTAGACTTCTTTTGGCTTTTTTGGATGATGGCCCTTGATTTTGCAGCTTCTTCCATTAATTTTATCTTAGCAGCTTTTTGTTTATTCAAGAACTGTAGTTCAAGCTACTTAAGATACTCAAAGTCAATGTATTCCAAGGAGAGGGGAAGAAGTGCAGATGCCTGGTAGAGACTTGTGGCACTCAGGTAGTTGATCATATTTTGTCTTTCAGCTTCTCTGTGTACCTAAGGTGGTTCAGCTGCCACGGTCTTTCTTTTAGGACTTTTATAAACTGGGGAGAGAGGAGGAGTATCCTTGTATAGTCTCTTTTGTCTTCTTTCTTCTTTGACTTTGAGGAGTAACTTTGCATCCTCTACCTCCGTTCTCTCTTTGATCAGCTCTAAGTCTGCCAGTTCATTTAACTCTTCTAAGGGAAGAGAGATGAGTTTATTAATGTTGTAGTTTCTGGTTCCTAGATAGTTCAATCTGGCAGCCCTCAACTCATCATTTTGTGTGTTTGGCCTAGGGGCTGACTTGATTGCAACTTCCATGAAGCCTGAGGAACCAGCTGAACTCTCTCCCCATACCTTCCTCTTCCTCTCTCTTTCCTCCTCCTCAATCTCCTTAGGAGTCAGTTTCCTTTTCCCTTTGTCACTCACAGGCCTTGGTGACTTAGGGTGGAGAGAGCTTTGGCCTTCATTGCTTGATTCAATAGTCAGGCTCTGGCTTGAGAGAGGTTGTAAAGTACCTTCACCAATTTGTGCCTCACTGAGGGTACAGGATGTTGTTGATGGAGTGCTTGACTCTGTGACAATGCTTATAGGTTCAGTCACTGGGCCTTCAGTCAAGGGTTCCCCTTCGAAGCTAATCTTAGGGTCCAGCTCAACATCTAGTCGACCAATGACATTGCCTGGTTGCAATTGTCTTCTTCTGTATCTTAGCTCCTCCATGATCCTGTCTTGAATTCTTTCAGCCATTATGTCAGCTTGCCTGTTTTGACTTGGGTTGGCAAGTGGCATATTGACGAGGGAAAGATTGTCATAGTAGTTCAAG
Organism: Flaveria linearis; assembly: GCA_024085815.1. Taxonomy (NCBI): domain Eukaryota; kingdom Viridiplantae; phylum Streptophyta; class Magnoliopsida; order Asterales; family Asteraceae; genus Flaveria; species Flaveria linearis. The sequence continues at coordinate 37,225,143 of CM044003.1, read as the reverse complement.
GTCTAAAAATTGAAGACCTCTTGTTATCCTTGAACTCTATGCAGTATGAGGGCTCTGCTTTCATCATCATACCTCCACCCATGTATTTCATTTGCAGCTCCAAAAGGTGGGTGTGGCATTGCCCTTGGTATACCCTCCTCAAATAAACTCCGAATAAATGAGTCTACATCAATGTGAATTTGAGGAGGTTGCTGAGTTTGGACAATTGCAAGTGAGGTTGGTGAGTCCTCAATGTTCATACTCTGATAAGGACTCCCAGGTTCTGTGATTATAATAACTTCATCCCCCTTTTTGGTAGCATCACCCACTTACATAGGTGAGCTAGAGGTTAAGTCAATTACATCCTTATGTTCTTGTGTTCCTTGTTGAATCCATTTGAAGGGTCTCCTAACAAGTTGTTCCTTGAGATTAGAAATCTCAAGTTGTTGATCATTGACGCTTCTTTGCAAGGTAGTCACTTGAGATTCCAAGTGACTAACATTGGAGACTAAATAAGTGCATGTTTTGGAAGGTTTTTGCACCTTTAGTCTAAGATTCCCCACATCTTCAGTAGAAGAATCATTGGGGGATGAGATAATTAGACCTAAGTCTTCTTCCTTATCACCAACTGGTTGTTCTTGGCTGCTGGTTTTCCCCTGCACACTGACAGCTTCAGTTGAAGTGTCAATAGGCTGGGTTGCCATGGTTGAGGTCTTAATAATGTATTTACTTTTAGAAGTGAAAGCCTCTTCCATATGGATCTCCTAAATAGGTTCAGCAAGATCCACCTTACATGGGGTTGGATGATGTGGGCTAGACATAGGGGACATAGGGGTACTCATCTCTCTTTGACCAGGGAAGGAAAAGAGATACTCATGGTACTCACTGAGTGCTATATCTTCATAAACATAGAATTCTAGTCTGGGCATGGGTTGATTTAAATCTAAAGGCTGGGGATGGTACTTTCCCCTAAAGGTTGTTCACTAGAGTGTTGAGACTCTGAGTAAAGGCTTCAGGCTTTGTTGCTCATGAGCTCATCATCTTGAGCATAAGGAACCTCATGACTGAGGTGAAATAGGAGTGGTTTGCTCCTCCGGAGAAGTAGGAGCTCCAGTGTCCACTTCTTCCTGTATGGGTGGTGATATGGGGGCCAACACAGGTTGAATAACTTGTGCATGGGTTCGTTTGGATCTTCCTTGGTAGGCGAGGGTTATTTATGGATGTGTAGGTATTGTTGAAGTGGATGGTGTGGTTTCAATACCAGCTGGTGCTGCTAGGTTATCACCTTGAGCAATGAGCTCTAACATTTTTAGGACCATGGCTGTTTCTACCTTTAAGAAGCCCACATTTGGCTTTTGTAGAAGACTACATAAGGCTCGGCAAAACAACAAACTCGGAGACTAAAGATGACAAGCGAAAGGCAGTTTCCACATGAAATGAAGCTCTCACGCGAAAAGGATCATCCACGCGAAAGGATGAGCCGCGCGACAAGCCTGTCGCGCGAGAACTGCTTGTTTAGTATAAATAGCTTAGTTTTAGTTTTGTGATGTAGCTTTTGATCATATTTCACTATTGTACTGTGTGTTTTATCGCACAAGACCTGTAATAGGTTGTTTTTGTTCAATACAAAATCAATTCGATTCTTCTTTCATTCCAATCATGTCCACATTCCGCATTCACATGATTGAGATCGTGTTTTGATTGTTTCTAGGAGAATTCAACGGTTTTACAATCGGTATCAGAGCAATAGGCTCTAGAACCACGATTTATAGAAGGTTTGGATTGATTTTGGATTGGTTTCTACTCATTTCTGGTGGTATTCATCATTGATTACTTGAGATTAATCCATGGTGATGTTATGCTGCCAAAATCTTGAGAATTTGGATTGAATTGGATTGTTTTAGTGGAATTTAGTTGAACTTTAATCATAATTAAGGTTAAAAATTGAACTAAATTCATTAAAATCGGATTAAACTGAGTATAATCGGACTTATTCAGTGACTTGGAGGATTTTCGCTTGAAAAACACTTGGATAATTGATTGTGTGTGAAAAATTGGAATTTTTTCGCGTGCGAAACCAACAATTTTCGCACAATCAGTTATCTGACACTTTTACGAGATTTCGCTTGAAGTGTAAATTGGAATTTCGCACGAATTAATATCTCGCGTGAAAAATTGGGCCGCGCGAATACGGTTTTCGCACGTAAGACTCTCGCACGAAAAGTCTGATTTCTGAATTTCTGATCAACATGTCTTCAACAACACCTAATCTAAAGCATCTTACTGCTTCACTTCATCTGGATACTGAAATTGGTACTAGGAACAAGCCACCTAGACTCTCAGCGAAGACGATTATGCAGATTGGGCTTACCGGTTTGAAAATCATGTTATTTACACGGAACCAAAGATGTGGAGGTCTATCAATTATGGTCCTTACATTCCTTTGTACAAGAATGATAAAGGAGAGATGGTCCAGAAACCTGAACACTTGTGGGATGAAGATGACATTAAGAGATTAGAACTTGATGACAAGGCTTATGCGGCTATTACTATGGCCTTGACTACTGAAATATCGCAAAAGTTTCAAGAGTTCAGAGGTGCAAAAGTGTTATGGGATGCATTGGAAAATCAGATAATGGGTAATAAGGATATGAGGGAAAGTTAAAAGGATATGTTGAATCAAGAATTCAACATGTTTAATCATATTGTGGGTGAAGCATTGGAGGTTCAGATTGCCAGGTTTGTTAAACTGGTAACTAAAATGAAGAGTGCTGGGATTACTCTGTAACCGATCACGGTAAACAAGAAGCTGCTGAATTCACTTCCATACAGTTGGAATCACAACTGTACACTGATCAAGAGAACTAAAGACTTGTATACTCTTCCTATGTCCGATCTTATTTCAACTATCAAGTCGTATGAAATGGATGATAAGCAGAGAGCTGCAAATCATCTTAGTTCTTTGGGTGCTGAAGGAACTGCTCTTTATGCTAAAAATGGCTAGTAATCCTAATTACTATGTCAGTTATACACAGATGTGTCAGCAACAACAAACTGGAAGTTCAGCATCTTCTAATATACAACCAGTTATGAATCCTCAGATTCAAATTCCAGCTGCTCAACACTATACCCCCATCATCCATCAACAAATCCCTCAAACTCAAGCTCCTCAAAGTGGTCAACATGCTTATGTTGCTACCTCAAATCCTTCAAAGCAGACAGTCCAGATTGCTGAGGAACATCTTGCCCTATTCACTACATTCATGTCAAGTTATGAAGCTTTTATGGCTGGTAGACTCACTGCTCCTAATGTTTTGGTTGATGATCTTCAACAAGTCAATCTTGATGATGTAGAGAAAAATGACATCAAGTACCAAATGGCCATGGTGGTTTACAGAGCAAAGAACTTTGCTAGACGCACTGGGAGAAAGATGTTTGGTGTAAACAACTCCAGTAAAATTGGCTTTGACAAGTCTAACCTGAGATGTTACAACTGTTACAAACCAGGTCATTTTGATAGAGAATGTACTGAACCCAAATCAGGTCAAAGTTGAAGCTCCAAAAAGAACGGTCAATGTGGAGATTGAAACAAAGAAAGACATAGCAAGTACTTCTGGAAGCAACAAAGCATTGGTTTCACAAACTAATGCTGAATATGATTGGTCTGACCAAATGGAAGCTCTTGATCTGACATTGTCTACTGCTTTTATTGCCAAAGTCATTACTGAACCTGAAGAAGAGGAGAATTTATTTGCTGAGTTTGTTTCTGATGATCTAATGGAAGGTTTGTTTGCTGAGAAAGAGGAGGAGAAGGTGGAAGTTGAAAAAGAGAAAGTGGAACTTGCATAAGAGAAGGAAGAAGTTGAAGATGAGAAAGAAAAAGTTGACTGTGAAGAGAAAGTTGAGACAAAAGAACAGGATGAGCTGGTTGCTGAGAAAAGGATAGCAGTTGAAGAGTACACTGTTGAGCCTCCAGTCAAATGCCAATGTGAAGATCTAAAGACTGTTGAAGTTGCTCCAGTGGAAGAACAAGCTGCTGTTATGAAGGCTTTTATGGTTAAGAAGGTTGAAGAGGCTGAAGGAGAAAGTTCTGAACAAAAGATATATGATGGTTTAAGCACAAATTCTTGTGTTGAGAAAGTTCAAAGGTATAGAGTTCATAATGAGAACTTGATAATGGAAGTTGAAAAACTTCAATATCAAGCTAGAAAACACAAATCAAATGAAAAGATTTTCAAAGAAAAACTTGAAGGTTTAAATAAAACGGTATATAATTTAAAATTAAATCTTCATGATAAAGAATGTACAAATAATGATTTGACAAATAGAAATAATCAACTCGCCTTAGAAATTAATAGACTCAACAGTGAACTAGCCTCAGCTAAATTGACTATTGAAAAATTTGAACTCTCATCAACTATGGTTGAAGGGATTATCAAGTCACAAATGACGCAGAAGATAAAAGGAGGAAAATGTGGTGTTGGATTTTCAAACATTGCTCCTCCAATTAATCATGATTATTCATGTTTACCTTCATCTGATGTCAATTCTGATTCTGATATGAGCTATGGGATAGGTTTCTCTCCATCCCTAGACTTAAAACCTTCAGTTAAAGTAAATCTTTCTGTTGATCCTATCATAATAACTAAACCTGAACAATCAACTGAAAATTTTTGTGCAGATCAAGTGAAGGTGGATGGTTTGGTTGAAGAGTGGGAGAGTGACAGTGAGAGTGATAATAAAAGTGAAAGTTTGAAAAATAAGAATGTAAATGCTTTATGTTCTGGTTGTAATCAAACTTTGTCAAGAAATGAAAAGATTGTTGATTTGAAAGAGATTAAATCAAAAAATACATGTAATTTGAATGCAAATCAGAGGGAAAATCAAAAAGAAAAACTTGAAACGGACTTTAAAAATAGATTTGTTTTTAAAGGTTTAATTGAAAATGAAGATTATATTTTTAGAGAAACGAATTTTTGATTCTTTAAAAATAAACTTCATCATAATGCTAACCTTGTGAACCAAGATATTTGTAGCCCAGATTTGCAAGTGAATGCTCTTTCTTCACCCAATCTGAAAATTCAAAAGCCTGGTCCTTCTCCAGCATCCATTCGCATATCAAAGCCTGGTCCTACTCCAGTAAATTCTAAGACTGGTCCTATTCCAGCATCATCAATTCCAAAAGTCACAGCTGCTAAATCTCATATCAAAAGTGGTCATAATTCAACAATATCCTCGAATTTGCAAAAGATGAACAACCAATTATCAAATGCAGCAAAGATTCGAGAGACTGTGCAGAATGTTAAACCAAAACGTCAATCTGACTTTGGTTTCTATGACAATTTTCATAATTGTCATCCACAGTTTGTTTTCCACACACAACAAAAGAAATGTTATCAGTGTGGAAACATAAATCATTTGGCAAACAATTGTCCTTTTCGACAAAAATCACTAAGCAAACAACGATTTCATAATTCTATTGCTCATAATAGAAAAATGTTTTTCACTCATGGAAAATTTGCAAATCAAATGAAATCAAAAGTTGATAATGCTTATAAAGTCGAAAAGCATAAGAGTTTGAAAAATGATTTAAAAGAAAACATCAAGGTGAAAAATGTTAATGAAAAGACTGATGTGATGAATAAATATAACAATCTAAAATCTTTTTGTCTCAATGCAACACATAGTGTGCTTAAGTCATGTTTGACTTGGGTACCAAAAGCTAAGTAATTTTGTTACTTATGCAGGGACAACCGCAAAAGACTATTGAAAGCCTATGGCATGTAGACAGCGGTTGTTCAAGACGCATGACTGGAAATTTATCTTTACTACAAGATGTTCAGTCATATAATGGTGGAAAAGTGATTTTCGCAGGAGACAAAGGAGGACGTATTACTAAGCGTGGTACAGTTACAAATGGTGTCCTTAGCTTTGAAAATATGAACTTTGTTGAGGAATTAAAACCTAACCTATTAAGTGTGTCTCAAATTTGTGACAAACAATATTCTACACACTTCACTAACAAAGAATGCTTAATCATAAAACCGGGTTTTGTAATTCCTAATGAATGTGTTTTGATGAGGACTCCGAGAAACAATGACACATATCTTCTTGATATGCATTGTTCAAATTCTTTGGTAACTGCTTCTTGCTTATTGTCCAAAGCCTCGGAGAATGATTCCATGTTATGTCATCGTTGGTTAGGACATGTCAATCTTAAAAATTTGAACAAACTGGTACGTGGAAATCATGTCATTGGTTTACCCGAAAAAGAATTTCAATTAAATGAACATTGTTTGTCATGTTCAAAGGCTAAACAACATAAACTTCCTCACAAACCAATTACACACAACTCAATCGAATCGATCTTACAACTCTTACACATGGATCTATTCGGTCCAGTGAGTGTTTTAAGTTTGGGTCGAAGACCTTATTGTTTGGTTGTTACTGATGACTTTTCTAGATTTACTTGGGTGTTTTTCTTAGCATCTAAGGATGAGACTCCACACCTTTTGATCAAATTCATTAATTTGGTGGAGAATCAGACAGATAAAAAGGTAAAATGCATCCGAAGTGACAATGGAACAGAGTTTTGCAATCAAACATTGAATGAGTTTTGTGAATCCAAGGGCATTGCTAGACAATTCAGTGCTGGAGGCACTCCATAACAGAATGGGGTTGTAGAAAGAAGGAATAGAACGTTGATTGAAGCTGCTAGAACAATGATATCTGCTGTCAAATTACCTTTGTTCTTTTGGGCTGAAGTAGTAAATACTGCATGTTATGTTTAAAATCGTGTTTTAATCAATAAAAGATTAAATATGACTCCGTATGAAATATTTTATAAACACAAACCCAAAGTTAAATATTTTAAAGCCTTTGGTTATTGTTGCACTTTGTTGCATACAACTGAATCAACTTCAAAATTTTCTAAAAAAGTTGATGAATGTTACTTTATGGGATATGCTACCAATAAGGTTGCATATCGAGTTTATAATAAAAGAACTAACAAATAATTGAGTCGTTTAACATTGATTGGCACGAGCTTAACATAACTGATGCAGGTTCAGCTCCTTCATGGGTTTATGATTATGAATCTTTGTTCATAAATTTTAAAATTTCTAAACCTTCGTCTGCAGATTCTAATTCTCAAGCAATATCTTTGGAGAACAAAATCATTGAGGAACTTTCATCCATTATATCTGATAATTCTGCTATTTCTTCATCATCCTAGGCTACTCCTACAGCTTCTATGTAAGTATCTGAAAGTTCTGAATTATCAGATATTCCTTCAGAACAAATTCCCAATCAGGAGCTGGAAGAATCATCGAGTTCACCATTATCTTCGTCTTCTTCAGAAACTATGGATGCACCAATAGCAGTCATTCAAGTTCCTTTTGAAGAATCTCCAAATGTGTCTACTGCTTCTGAAAATCCTATTTCCGATGACACACTTGAAGAAAATATTGTGTATCAATCTAGACAATCTGAAGAAGTTCTTGACAATGTTGAAAACATTACCAATTTGGAAGATGGGATGGTTGAAGATGATATTCCTCAATTAAGAATACATAAAACTCATCCGACAGAAGCAATCATTGGTCCATTGCATGAAGGAGTCATTACCAGAAGTCGATCAGGAGCAATCAACACATGCCTTTATGCTTGCTTTCTATCACAAATAGTGCCCAAGAATGTGGAAATGGCACTTAAGGAAAACAGCTGGATAGAAGCAATGCAAGATGAGTTGATGCAATTTAAGAAGCTGAATGTTTGGCATCTTGTTGAACTTCCAAAGGATAAGCTTCCAATTGGAACAAAGTGGATATTCAGAAACAAGACGGATGAAAAAGGTGTTATAGTTCGGAATAAAGCACGTCTTGTGGTGCAGGGATTCTATCTAGTTGAAGGATTGGATTATGAAGAAGTGTATGCTCCAGTTGCAAGACCTGAAGCAATACGTATATTCTTAGCCTTTGCTTCATACATGAATATCAAGGTGTATCAGATGGATGTTAAAACTGTATTTTTATATGGAGAAATGAAGGAAGAAACCTATGTTTGTCAACCTCCCGGTTTTGAAGACCCAAATCATCCTGATTTTGTTTACAAGTTGGATAAGGCATTATATGGTTTACATCAAGCACCTCGTGCTTGGTATGCAACTCTGACTGAACATTTGCTTGCAAATGGTTATTCACGAGGCGCAATTGATCAAACCTTATTCATTCGTAAATCAGGCGATGACATCATTCTGGTTCAAATCTATGTCGATGATATCATTTTTGGATCTACCAATGATAGTATGTGCATAGAGTTTGAAGAAGTGATGAAGAAGAAATTTGAGATGAGTTCTCTTGGAGAAATTTCATTTTTCTTGGGTATTCAAGTTACTCAATCTGAAACTGGTATTCTCATTCATCAAGAAAAGTATGTTCTGACTATTCTTGAGAAATTCAAGTTTCAAGATTCCAAAGTAGCTCCAACTCTATTGGCTTCTCGTCCTACTCTTACTCTAGATCCATTAGGAGAATCAGCTGATCAACATCTGTACAGATCAATGATTGGTTCCCTCATGTATCTCACTGCAAGCAGGCCGGATATCATGTTCCCTGTTTGTCAGTGTGCCCGCTATCAAAGCGATCCAAAGGAATCACACATGAAAGCTGTCAAGCGGATTTTCAAGTACCTCAAGGGTCAACCCAAACTTGGACTTTGGTATCCTAAAAATTCTGATTTCAATTTATTTGCTTATGCTGACGGTGATTATGGTGGTTGTAATTTAGACAGGAAATCGACTACAGGAGGGTGTCAATTCCTGGGCAACCGACTTATTTCTTGGCAGTGTAAAAAACAGAACACTGTATCCACATCCACTGCCGAAGCTGAATATGTGGCTGCATCAAGCTGTTGTTCCTAGCTTGTCTGGATTCAACAACAACTTCTTGATTATGGTCTCAACATCTATGACACACCCATTTGGTGTGACAACACGGCAGTTCTGAACATCGTTAAAAATCCCATTCAACACTCCAAAACTAAACACATTGACATCCGGATCCATTTTATCCGTGACTGTTTGATCGAAAACTTATTCATTTAAAACAAGTGCCGTCAACCGAAAACATTGCTGACTTATTTACCAAGGCATTTGATCATTCTTGATTTGATTTCCTTGTGCAATCATTGGGAATGATTAACTTTGGATAAATTGGTTTAATGAATCTTCACAAAAAGATTTTTCATTTTTAATAAAGGATAAAATTGCAATTGTTTCTTTTTCTTTAAAAAGAACAATCACAATTTTAGGGGGAGAAAATTAGAAAATATGTCGTGAAAAATATTTTTGGTTTTAGGGGGAGTCAAGATCAAAGGATTGAAAAATACAAAGAAAAGAAAAGAAAAGAATTTTTCATACTGAAATGAGAAATGATATTACAAAGTTCTAAAAGAGTCTAAGTACTTTCAAAGGCTTAAATACGAATAGACTTGGATTATGATTGATATGTCGATAGGCTTTGCTTTCAAAAATGAAAAGATCATAATTGAGTGATTACACTTAAATTAAAGTAATATGATTTAGTGGGGAACATATCAGGACTCTGTGACAATGTCAAAAATGTTCTAACACAGACTGAGAGTTATAATCTTGTCATACTCAAGCCTGCATTTGTTTGATTCAGTGATTATCATAACTATATATATATATAAAGATATAATACATAAAGGCAAAAAGAAAAGAATTGAGCAAAAAGATGCCAAATAGGCCATATAGGATATAAGATGCCAAGAAGCACAACAAATCAAAAAGATATGTCTAAAGACATATATACTATATGGTATATTTTTTCTATTTTGAGAATCATTTATGACCATGGAAGGCAAAATCAAAAGATGGGGCATGTAAGTCCGGATGGCGTGTAAGTCCTAAACATCTTGAGAGGGCAGAAGTAAGTCCGGATGGCTGTTAGTAAGTCCTTAAACTTGTTAATATTCCGTGATTAGAGATATTTCTCAGGCTAGTTACGCTCAAAGAGTTATATTTTAGGAACAAATAAATGGTATCACTGATCAACAATGCATGGTTTAAGTCAATTTAGGGTGACTTGAAATCTCAACAGTGTCTTGAAGGGTAATAATTATTTTACAGAAGTTCTGATTGTGGGATCCACTGACTTATATAAAAATAAACTCAAAATATGATATATATCACTCATTATGTTTCTGAGTAAAACCTGAAGTATAAGTTTAAAAGGACAAAAGATATTGACAATCAACCTAACCAGTTATTTTAAATAAGGCCTGTCAGAGTCTTAACTTGACAAAGAACTATATGATCTCATTATGAAAATTCTTACAAAACAATCAAATCCGATCTTGATTCTTTAATTGTTTTCATTATTTTGTTATTTTGTGTGTAGTAATTTTCATTCTACTTCTGTGTTGTTTCACTTTTAATACACATAAATTTTGAAAATTGAAGATTCATTAAATTAATTGGTCACTTGGTAAATAAAACATTCAGTTGATATAAATAATTGAGAATAAAAAGGTTTGAAAATTTTGAAAATAAGAAAAATTTTTAAAGTTAAAAATTTGAAAAATTTCATCTCGCGCGAATTGGATTTGTCACGCGAAATCTTGTCTCGCGAAAGGACTTGTCGCGTGATGTTCCTGGGGTTTAAATATCACAGTGACATAAACGAAATCACTTTTCGCTCACATCTCGTTCGAAAATTCATTTCGCTTCGCATCCGAAAACCCTTTTCGCTTCCCCTCTGAAAATCAAATTCTGAGATTATTTTGTTCTTGCTTGATTGTTTTGATTCTCATTTTGTTCACATTACAATCATAGTGTGTTTTAAAGGTATAACATGTTTTGTTATGGTTACTATAGCGATTAAATGTAAAGGGAACTTAACAACTTGAAACTAAAATCTTGAAATTGGACTTAAAAGTTGAAATTGAACGATTAAATGACCTTCATGAACATAGACGACAGCTAGAACACACTTGGTTTTGTTTAAGATAGTGATTTTGATCTTCAATTTAACATTAGGTCTGCGCGAATCGCATGGGTTAATGAACAGGGGCGAAAAGTGTGTTTTCGCTTGAGAAGGTTCTCGCGTAAAACACAATTTCGCATGAAGTTTGACTTTTGATTGAATTTTGACTGTCGCACGAAAAATACATTTCGCACAAATAGAGTTTTCGCACGAAGAACTTTTCGCATGACAGAAACTCATTTGTAATTTTTCTATGCTTTGATGATCATTTTCTCACAAATGAACTTATATTATACATTTAGTCTTTGCGTAATAAAACTTAATTGCTAAGCATTTCTAAGTTTCAAGAGCAACTCGCGCAAATGAGATTTTTATTGCTAGAATTCACTAAGTGTAAAAATGTTTTTTTCTTGGCATAATTAAGTTATTACAAAGTGTTCTAATCATGATTGTTTGTGATAATGCAGATGGCACAGATGATTTTTAATAAAAATCATAATTGTGAAGCATACTTAGACGATGTTCCTGAAGGAAAGGAACTGTTTACATCTATGATAGAAGGTCTGAAGAGTTCTCACATAGTTTATGCCATATCTGCTGATCCAGCTATATATTCTGAGTTGATAGATTCTTTCTGGAGCACTGCTGCTCTAGAAAAAGACCAAGCTGGAAATCAAATTATTACTGCTACTGTCAAGGAGAAAAGAGTGACAGTTTCCCAATCTATACTGAACAGAGTACTTCTTTTCATGACCAAGAGGGTGCTCCAACCAGATTGGATGATGATGTAGTAATTGACTGTCTGACTCGAATGGGATACGAGTACAGATATCCTAGTCTGGAGAAGAAGTGGTTACCACCTTATTAGAAGTATCTTTTTATGTGGTGATTCACTGTTTAAGCAACCTGAAGGCTGGGATGGATAGTTTGAGTGCTGTTTTTGGATCCTTATTAGTATCACTGGTGGATGATCTTCCATTCAGTATTTCTGGAGTAATCTTCCAAGAGATGGTGAAAAATGCCACAGCTAATCTGGGAAGGAAGTTTATCATGTATCCCCGATTTATTCAGTTGGTGATCAACGACGCCTATCCTGAGCTTGCCACTCAGAGATCTCCAAAATATGTTGTACAGACTATCAAGAAGGAGATTTTTACTCATCTTACTGGACCAAGAGGAAACAAATGCTCAGGAGAGAGTTTTGCTAAAATTGGCAAATTTTCAAAGATAGAGGAAGATGTTGATGAGTTAGGAGGAGATGCTCAAACTGATGAAGCACAGACTGGCACTTCTGAGTCTGCTGTTAGAAATGATATAGAAGAAGAGATTGACAGATTGAGGATGAGCCTGTGAATGAAGAAAGAATGGAAGGAATTGTTCATTCTGCATCTAGTTCAGAGACTTCTAGTGATCAGATAGGGAATGTTCCCTATGTGATTCAAACTGATCAAACACCTTCTACTCCAACTTCATCAAGACACAATGTTGAAGATAGGGATACTGATTACATCCCTGAGGAATCTCCTAGTACATCTCAGAGGTGAAAACGAATGGCTGTAAGGAAAGATTTCCCTGCCAGGAAAAGAGAACGAGGTGGTATTCCCAAGAAACCACGAACACATGTAATTATTATTGAAACAGAAGAAGAGCAGCCTGTTGATGTGACTACTTCTGCTCCTGAGACAGAAACAGTTCATGTTTCTGAATCAGCCAATATTACTGAATCTGGTTTCACCACTCCTCCAAGACAAGAAAATCTGGAGTTTGATGTAGATACATTTTTGAATACTCCTCCAGATTTCCAAGGGAGAGAAGAATCCACCAATGCTCCTCGTTCTGTAACATTAGAAGAAAGAGTGAAGAACTTGGAAAAAGAAAGCTTCGAGAATGTTAAACTAATTGCTGAATTGACAAAAGAAAATGTAGAAAAGGCAAAGATGATTAACATGATTCATCTTGACTCAGCAATAAAAGATACAAGGATAGTCTCACTGGAACAACAAGTGAAAAGTATGTTTGATTATACTTCGAGATTGGAAAGACAGTTGAATGAGCTTAGAGAGTTTATTTCTCAGACTTATTTCCATCAACCACCAGTTATCAGATCTACTACGGTGGTTGGTGAGACGAGCAAGCGTTCTCCAAGCCCATCTCCTGTAGAAGATACTCAAGAAAGTGAAAAGGTCAACGAAGCTCAAATTACTGAAGAACAGCCAAGTGTTAGTACTACTGAAGATGTACCAATTTCATCTGAAGTACCTATCACCGAAGTTTATACATCTACAGCTTTTGTTGAACCTGAACACATAATGCCTCTTCCAGTTATTAACGAAGAAGAAGATGAGGATCTACTTGATTATGGTGACTCTGATGATAATGAAGATCCTGATAGTGATGAAGAGAATTATGAGAACAATGATGATGATGATGGTGGAGATGATGGTGGAAATAATGATGGAGATGATGATGGAAATAATGGTGGAAATGATGATGATGATGGAGGAGATGTTGGAGGATTATCTTATAATCCAACTGGTGATACTAGTACTGATAATGTCACTCGACCAAGTGCTAGTGATCCAGAAGGATATGATCCACTTGACCCTGATACTGAAAGTTTGTACAAAAAAGAGCTTTATTCATTCCATCAATCTTCAACTGGTGATGTAGGAGAAGAGTTTGAATTGTTTGATGATTTGGATGATGAAAATGAGTATACAGATATATTTGGTAACAATTTATAGGATTTATTCAAAGATATCAATCTTGAGGAAGGAGAAATTCCAACTGAGACTGTGAGTGGTTCAACTCCTACTGTATCAACACAGAAAGATTCTACTAGACAAATTGCTTTATACACTAGAGGAGGTTTAATGTTCAAAGCACCACCACCGCCTACTGAAGCTCATTTTCTGTTTATATCAAAGCCAAAACAGAAGTATGGTGAAATGTCTCATGTTATTAGCTGGGGTTATGATGGCGAGAAAAGGTTGTATGTCATAAAGAGAAAGAATGGAGAAATTGATTATCTGAAGAGCACACAAGACTTCCATACTCTACGTGCTGCTGATCTTTATTCCATGGGCAAAGCTCCATTCTTTAATGAAAGCAATTACAGCGAAGCTGAACAAATGAGATCTATGATACGAAGGGAGATGAGAACAAATTTCAAGGACTTCAAAACTGCTAAATCAAAGATGATTGATGACTCTACAAGAATTGATGAAAATACTAAAGCTCCGATGAAAATAAGAGTCTATCAACATCCAAAATTCTTAAGAAAAGTCCCTGTTCATGCTCCTGTTCCTCCAAATTCTTTAAAGCAATTAATTTCTTGGAGATGTGAAAAGGATTCAGGTCATGTTGTGATCAGATGTACTGACAGATCATTTAGAATCATTGATCCAGCTGACTTAATGAAATTTGGCAAAGACGACTTGATCAAGCTACTACACTGTCCCATTTCAGCTGATGAGTCTGTTTATTTCTTGTCCTGCCAATATGTCTGGATGAAAGATCGAATCCTTCAAAATAAATGGTACGCTTATTCAGGTACTTATAAGAGAGCAAATGTTGATTTTGACTGAAGATGTTTCACCGAGCCTAGGGGGAGATTGTAGAAGACTACATAAGGCTCGGCAAAACAAAACCCTTGGAGACTAAAGATGACAAGCGAAAGGCAGTTTCCACGTGAAATGAAGCTCTCACGCGAAAAGGATCATCCACGCGAAAGGATGAGCCGCGCGACAAGCCTGTCGCGCGAGAACTGCTTGTTTAGTATAAATAGCTTAGTTTTTGTTTTGTGATGTAGATTTTGATCATATTTCACTATTTTACTGTGTGTTTTATCGCAAAAGACCTGTAATAGGTTGTTTTTGTTCAATACAAAATCAATTCGATTCTTCTTTCATTCCAATCATGTCTACATTCCGCATTCACATGATTGAAATCGTGTTTTGATTGTTTCTGGGAGAATTCAACGGTTTTACAACTTTCTTATTATTTTGAAGATGCCGGGCTTCATCGGTCCCATTTTAAGAATATTACATGTTCCCCATAACTGTGAGCCCAGTTTACAAATAAGAATGTGCTGAACATATCTGGGAAACATGTAATACTTTAAGGACTCCAAGTTTGTAAGCAAATTAGTATATACAAATTGTGAATACCTGAACTTGACCCCATGAACCATTCCATGAACTATGATGGAGAGATCCTCTGGAATTTGGTCCCATCCTCCATGTTTGTTAGACAAACTATGAATAACAACATATAGGAGGTACTTTGATTAAGAGGAAACCTTCCCTTTCTTGAAGGTTCTAACTGAGAAGTCTCCCTCATAGCCCATCTGCTTAAAAGAATGATTTACAACAGATTTTGGAAAAGACACTTCACCTTCTTTATCATCCGGTTGTAAGTGTGAGTTAATGGAGGCTGGAGTTACGAATAGTGTCCTCCCCTGCACTGTGGCAAATAGTGCCTTCTCCCCATCCATGGTCACCTCTTTGCAGGTCCTCCGAAATTCCAAAAGATGATCCTCATAAAGTGGAAGATCAATGGTAAGGGAGGTGAAGTAGTTGGAGAGTGAAAGAAAGCATCAAACTTTTGAGAAACTTGGATCTTTCTTAGTGTCTAACAGAGCAACCTGGTTGTGTTACCTGTGAAGCTGTATGGAGAAATATAGTTGGTTTCTTCGGTTGAGGTTGGCCATTTTATGTTAGCTTTGGAGTGAAGAAAGGTATGAACAAAGGCGGTGAGTGGGTTTTTAGGTTTAGAGAGCATTTAGATGAAGAAGATAATGAAAGATGGGGAACCGTTGGGTATAATTATATAAAAGGACTTGAGACAAAGTTAATACAAAAGGATAAACTTTGAAGTCCGAATATCGGTCCCACCTCTAAAAAAGTACCAAAAAGGTAGTTTTCTTGGAAGTTGAGATTTCTTCCGAAGGAAATTTGGCTTTGGAAGATTTGTGAAAATCTTTCGAAGCCAAAATTTGACATCGAAAGATATTCTTAAGCTTAGTGAAAAATGGCTTCGAAAGAAAATTTACTTAGGCAAATTTTCCTTCGAAGAGTATTTAGTCTCGAAAGAAATTGCTTTTGGAAGAAATTTGTTCTTGAAATATACATAAGTACTTAGAAGCATATTTTGGCTTCGGAAAGAAATATGGAACGTCTTCCGAAGGTAAATATCCTTTAAGTAGTTATGTGTTTTGAAGATTTAAAATTCTTACGAAGGGAATTTTAAGATCTTCCGAAGGAAAATACACATGGTAATTTTTCAAAATGCTAAGAAATATCATTTTTTTAAAGATTTCTTCAAGATAAACTGAGCTTATGTAAGTGATTTAAACAACTTAGGACACACACCTCCTTTTAGAAATAATGTAGATTAAGTTTTTAAGAAAAATATATTTAAGGTTAATCATCCCAATAGCTGGTGTAAGATATTTAAATCTCTACTCATCAAAAGCTTTTGTGAACAAATCAGCATATTGTTCATTTGTATCAACCTTGATTAGTTTTATCAATCCCTTTTCATGATTATCTCTAATTAGATGATACTTGATATTAATGTGCTTTGTCCTTGAGTGCTGCATAGGATTCTCTATGATAGAGATATCATTATTGTTGTCTATGTGGATAGGAGTCTCTTTTTAGTTGTATCCATAGTCTAACATCTCATTTTGAATCCAAAGTACTTGAGCACAGCAGCTCGTAGCAGCAATGTATTCAGCCTCAGCAGTTGATGCAGATACACATGATTGTTTTTTACATTGCTATGAGACTATCCTTCCTCCAACATTTGAAGTTCCTGCATTTGTGTCTTGTACCTCTGAGCTGGAATTTTCAGGTACTTGAGATGTATCAGCATGATCTGTCATTGTTGTGCTGATAGGAACTTTATTTGCAGGGTTAGCTACCACTGGAGCTGAAGATGTAGTCTGTCTTGGTTTTCTTAGCTCAAATCTTGGATCAGGATCTGCTGTTGATATGTTACCTATTGATCCTTCTCAATACTGAGCTTACCATTTGTGACCCTGCCCCTTCCAGTAATGTAACCACCAGCATCTCTCTAAAAGCAATTGATCCTCCATCAATTTTCTTAAAATTTTGAAGCAAGGAGTCATTGCCTATCATATGCCTGGAACAGCCACTATCAATCATCCATACATTTCTTTTGGTCCTCAGTTGTTCCTGCATAATTAAAGGAGAATTAGTTACACTTGGAAACCCAAGCCTCATTGGTCTTGGGCTCTTCAAAATGAACTGAAGACAATACAACAGTAACTGATCCTATACTGAGAATATTGGGATCACATGCTATTGTGCATGAAGAATTTTCAGTCACATGGCCTTCCTTTATCTTCCACACCATTTATGGAAGATTAGACTTGACCTTCAAGGCTTTAGAAGTTTTTACAACTTCGGATGTTTTGGAAACTGATCCTTCAGAAGATCTTGCTTTAACTGCAACAAGCTTCAGTGCTTCGGAAGCATTTTATTCTTTCGAGACCAAATTTTATTCTGAAGGCAATTTTTTACTTGTCTTCATTTTTATTTTGGAGCTTCCGCAAGAAACACTGATTTCGTCCAAAGCTTTAATCTTCTTGCTCTTCTCAGAAGTCTTCTTCTTGTTTATGTTGACAGTACTTTTGGGATTGTAGATGCAATCCTTAGCCAGATGAGAAGTACTGCCACACATAATGCAGTCCAAATTCTTTCTTCTGAGAGCCTTTTTGTGAGTAGAAGACTGTGTTTAATCACTTCCTAACTCCATCCCCATCTTTTAAGATGTTGTGGCAGGCTTCCTAAAGTTAAGCTTGCCTTCGAAAGTGGATGGCTCATGCTATGTAGCAGTGTTACACAGCTGGTCAGTCTTCATTCCTTCACAGGGATGAGTTGAACATGTACTTGAACTCTTGGTACGAGAGTTCAAAGTTGTGTCCTCGGTCTTTACCACTTCAAAACCTACAGAGATAAAAATTTGTTTCTACTTTGAGTTGAAAGTGGCCTTGATCTCTTGAGCTCTTTTGATCTTCTCTTTGCTGCTCGGATCTAGTTCTTCCTCTTAGATTTAGTCATCCCTGACTTGTTCCTCCCCTCAAGGGTGTAGTGACCCTTGTTAGGATGATCTTCCTCACTCTTCCCAGATTCATCCTCCACTACCTCCTTTTCATCATCTTCATCACTGGGATCTATGGATGGTAGCTCATCTTGACTAGTTCCACACCTTGGAGATCTTACATATAATAGAGTGTGTGAAGGAGCTATCTCAGTAGACCCTGGTCCCTGTTTGTTCTGATAACACACTTTGGTGTGTATGGATGAGGATATGATGTTCTTGAAGGTCTCTTCTTCAAAAACATGCTTCTCTGCCTTAGCCTTGCTGATCACTAGCTCAGCCTGGCACTCAGTTAACTTAGTAATGAGATCTTTTATCTGAGTCCTATAGTTGATATGCTATGCTTAAGAGTTGAAATGGTTTTCTTTAAGTCTTCTATTTTTAACTTATACTCATTTTCAGCTCTATGGAAATCAGATTTTAATATGTTCCAAGACTCAAGATCAGATCTCATTTCTAAGTTATAGGACCTGTATCTATTAACTTTAGCAATGCATACTAGGATACAAAGATGTTCCAATACCTTGGCTTCATCAAGATCTACCACCAGTGCTTGTTTGGAGACACATCTTGTACCTGGAAGCTCCAATGCAAGCTCCATCTTCAACAGCAACTGCAGCTTGCTGCTTAGGCTTCTCAGTGTGTAAATCTCCCTCGGTGTAGTTTGGCTTGGGTTATGCTTGGCTACCATTTGTCCTGGGTGCCTTGCACTCCCTAGCAAAGTGTCCCATTTGGTTATAGTTATAACACTTCACTTTGCTTTGATCCAGTCCAAACATTCCACTGGATACATTGCTAGGAAACTTTCTCCCTATCCTCTTATAGAACTTCTTGGCTCTTTGAGTAAGAAGAGCCATTTGTTAAACTATCTCTATGTACTCCAGGTCATCTGGATAGATGCAGTCTAAGTCTTCAAGGGTAAAAAGAAAGTTGCATGTGCTTTCAACATGAGACACAAAGGCATGTCATGAGCTTGTCTCTTGGAATGCATTTCCACGGATGTAGCTCTCCTTTGGTGTCTTAGGGAAGGTGATGAAAGGGCCCTTGGGTTAGTTATCAGGGTTAGAGATGAAATGGTGTTGTGGTTCTCTACAATCCCTTTCAACCACATGAAGGGTAGAACTTTGGTGATTGTTAGAGTTGCCAGATGGATTTTGCATGTTCATCTCCATCTGGTAACCAGTGAGTATGCCATACAACTTAGTAAGAGTGAGGGTCTTGAGATTTTTAGTCCTCTTAATGACTATACAATAGTATGTCCATTGTCTAGGAATAAAGGACATGAACTTTCTCACGATATCCCTATTCCCCAATTTTACTCCAACATCCATCAGAGTATCCACAATCTTAACATACCTGAAGTATTGTTGAGTCATTGTTTCACCTGCTTTGAAGGTGAAATTCTCAAACCGCTACTTCAAAAGATCCTTCTTGTTTTCTTTTGCATCAGAAGAACCTTCATACATCAGATTCGGTGCATCCCATAGCTGCTTGGCAGTCTTGCACTTCTTGAAAACTCTATAGATGGCATTTGGAAGAGTAGTTTGGAGGGCAGTCATGGATTTCTGATCTATGTCTATTCTTTTTCTATCCTCTGTGGAATAGTCAGCCACCTCCGTTGGAATCATGCCACCTCCAACAGCAGCTGAAGATGTGCATGGAATGTAAGGTGCTTCAGTAACAGACTCCCATATCCTGCTATCTTATGACTTGAGGAAGCTTCCATTCCTATGAACCAAGTAACAAAATCATCAGGAATGATCAGTGGGGACTTTACCATGGTACCGGTTTCCATATCAGCCGTGAATGCTGCCATTTGAGTTGCTAAATGATTTGTGAGAACTGAGGAGATTTAAGATAGTGAGTGAAGGGTTTTAACAAGATTATCAAAGTCCATATAAGCTAATTTATAGGAAAACACCGTGGATTATGAGTTTAAAATCTTGCTAATGTGCTGATTATTAAACCCATTTAATAAGCAAAACCCAAACCATGGATCCATATACGAAATGCATACAGTAAAGCAACCATAATATGTTTAGAATACAACCTTTCTTGCTGCTAGAAACGAAGTTTATGGAGGTGTAGATGATGAACTTTGTGGCTCAATCTTCAACCAAGAAGACCTCAAGTAGATGATACCCCAAGCCACCAACAAAAACCTTTGAATGCTAGGTTTCTCAACACCAACTTTCAGCTACTTAACCCTTTGTTGTTTGCTGAATTTTTCAGCCTTCTTGGTCTTCCAAAACCGATTTTAGAGAGAGAGAGTTGAGAGAGTTCTTTGCCTTTGCATGCAAGAGAGAGAGTTGAGATTGGAGATTGTATATTGTTAAGTCTTGCACATTTACAAGATAAAGTGGTTGAGACTCCACAATGCCCAAGGGGCGGCCGTAGATACCCATCCAAATGGGTTTCCCTCAATTTTGTTTTTATTAAAACTGAACACTCTCAACTCTTGAATTTTTATAAAATTAAACCCTTTTAATTTTATAACACTAACATATTATTATTTGTCATTGTTTAATTAACTTAAATAATGAAACAAATAATCTCTCTTATGAACAAATTATCCATATAATCTTGTTCATTTACAAAAGCAATGTTTTAGAAAACCCGGTTTCTAAATTGGTGCATATATTTATTTGTATGATCTTATCAACGAATAAATATTTATCGGTGTTTGTTTGGCTTGTTATTGGGTATGACCCGACTTGGGTCATATCACACTAGCTACATCAATTTAATATGTATCTTGGGCAGATCAATTCTTTCAATCTCCCACTTGCACAAGATTCATAGAAGATTGATGCAAGCAGCAAATAACGCCTAGCAACGGTTTGCTACCCCTAATGTATATGACTAAGTGCCATTCAATAACATCATCCTTTTCAAGTAGCTTACTTGAACATGATTTAGGTGAATCATTCATTTATCTTTTTGTTACAGATGTCATGTTAAATCCCAGAGACACAGAATTGTCATTCTCCGTTGATTTAACTTTAACAGGCCTTAGACATCTAACTCTCAATGAATAAGAGGAACAAATTCCTTCTTGACTACATACGTCTCTCACAATCACCTTATATCATACCTGAACCCAGCCTTATGTACTGCCAATCTTTCAGAACAGCAAAGTACTAAGTCAAGGTATAACACTTGGTGAATATCAAGACCCAATATGTATCTCAGGTCTAAGGATACAATGATATTGGCCTTTACTCAATATCTCTTATGACTAATCACAAATATTCCATGCAGAAATAATTGAGAGCGGGTCAGTCCTATATCTATATCCCATAGATATCAATGAACCTTGGTAGCAACCTCTTGCTCTATATTCATAATTTATGAATATCAACCAATCCAAGTTCATTATAGTCTTACATTCATAGTTGTTCCCACAAGTATGATCGGCTACGGACGTTTAGAATAACTTGTTTATTCACGGATTTAAACATGCTAAAATAGATGAACAAATGAAAATTATAACCATATAATTAAGTCAAATAACATAAGTTCCAATATCCAAATACAAAATTTGATCAAGTCCAATCACTAGAATATCGAAGTCCTAAGGCACAAGTATGACTTTCATGCTTTGACCTACCTAGGAGCTTTGTGAATGGATCCACAATGTTTTGATCGGTGTGAACTTTGCGAATACATATCTTTCCCTTTTCAACTTCATCCCTTATGTAGTTGAATCTCCGTTCAATGTGCCGAGTCTTTTGATGAGCACGAGGTTCCTTGATTTGAGCGATCGCACCCTCGTTGTCACAAAAGATCTCTAGGGGGTCTTGAATGGTAGCAACGACCCCTAGATCAACAATGAACTTCCTAAGCCATGTAGCTTCTTGAGCTGCCAATGAAGCGGTGATGTATTCTGATTCTGTTGTACATAGTGCCACTACATCTTGCTTTGAGCTCTTCCAAGAGACCGCTCCTCCATTCATAATGAAGACATATCCTGACTGTGATTGAGAATCATCTCGATCGGTTTGGAAACTCGCATCCGTGTAACCCTTTACAACGAGCTCCTCCTCACCAGACCCATATATTAAGAACATATCCTTAGTGTTTCTAAGGTATTTTAAAATACTCTTAACAGCCATCCAATGACTATTACCAGGATTCTGTTGATATCTACTTGTCATGCTTAGAGCACATGACACGTCCGGCCTAGTACATATCATTGCATACATGCTGGATCCTTTGGCAGATGCATATGTGTCATGCTTAGAGCACATGACACGTCTGGCCTAGTACATATCATTGCATACATGATGGATCCTTTGGCAGATGCATATGGGACTCCACTCATTCATTCTTGTTCAACCTTTGAACTAGGGCATTGAGATGAGCTAAATATTATCCCCTTCTGAATAGGTACCAAACCTTTCTTGGAATTCTCCATCTTGAACCTTTTCAAGATCTTTTCAATGTATGCACTTTGGTTTAAACCTATCAACCGCCTTGATCTATCCCTATAGATCTTTGTTCCCAAAATAGCGGGTGGCCTAACCAAGATCCTTAATGGAAAAACAGCTTCCAAGCCAGGTTTTTACACCTTCCAAGGTTGGAATGTCATTTCCAAATAGTAGAATGTCATCGACATATAATACAAGGAAAGTAATAATGCTCCCACTAGTTTTCTTATATTCACAAGCTTCACCAGCGTTTTTGATGAAGCCAAATTTCTTTACTTTTTCATCAAAATGGTGATTCCAACTTCTTGACGCTTGTTTCAATCCATAGATTGATTTCTTTAACTTGCATACCTTGTTAGGATGTTTTGGATCGACAAAACCTTTAGGCTATTTCATATGGACATCTTCCTCAAGATATCCATTAAGGAAAGCGGTTTTGACATCCATTTGCCAAATCTCATAGTCATAATATGCTGCTATGGCAAACAATATCCTGATAGACTTTAGCATTGCCACAGGCGAAAAAGGTTCATGATAATCAACCCCTTGAGTTTGAGTGAAACCTTTCGCTACAAGTCTAGCTTTATAAGTATCCAAGTTTCCATGCATGTCAGTTTTCATCTTGAAAACCCACTTACTTCCAACTATCATGGACTTAAGAGGTGGTGTAACCAATTCCCAAACTTGGTTATCATACATGGACTGCATCTCAACATTCATGGCTTCTTGCCATTTGTCAAAATCAGGTTTTGACATTGCATCATGGTATGTGGTTGGTTCGTCCGAATCTACCACATAGCATCCATCCATGAAAAATCCATATCTCTCAGGAGGAACACTAATTCTACCAGTTCTGTGAACGTTTTGTGTATCTTTATCATCTATATGATCATTCTCAACATCCTCATGTTGATTGCTAGTATCAACCAATTGTGTATCGTCTTGTGAATCTTGAACCTCTTCAAGTTCCACTACTCTTCCACTAGTTTCTTCCGAAAGGAACTTAGTTTCCAAGAATTCTACTTTTCGAGGAATAAACACTTTCTGCTCTGTGGGATCATAGAAATAATATCCAATACAATCTCTAGGATATCCAATGAAGATACACTTTGTGGATCGGGCTTCCGATTTGTTTTGAGTGTATTGCTTAGGATAAGCCTCACACCCCCAAACTTTTAAATATGATAATGATGGAACCCTTCCATGCCATACTTTGAAAGGTGCCTTTTCCACTTTCTTGGTTGGGGCCATATTTAAGATACGGGCCGCGGAGAGCAACGTGAAACCCCAAAATGATAGAGGTAGTGTACTTCTAGCCATCATAGATCGAACCATATCCAATAGAGTCCGATTCCTCCTATCAAACACCATTATGTTGTGGTGTTCCAGGTGGAGTAAGTTGTGAGACAATCCCACAACTTCTAAGATACTCTTGAAATTCACTACTTAGGTACTCACCTCCTCTATCTGTATGAAGAATCTTGACCGTTTTGCTGAGTTGATTTTCTACTTCATTCTTGAAGATTTTGAACATTTCAAAAGATTCATGTGTGTGTCTTAACAAATACACATACCCATAACGACTATAGTCATCGGTAAAGGTTATGAAGCATCTTTCACCATTCCTAGTCATTGGTTTAAAAGGTCCACATACATCCGAATGTATGATCCCTAACAAATCTTTTGCCCTTTCATTAGTCCCACTAAAAGGGGCCTTTGTCATTTTACCTTGTAAGCAAGACTCGCATACATCAAATGAATCATTCTCATTAGTTTTCAAAAGACCATTCTTTTGAAGTTTTTGCATACGATTCTTGTTTATGTGACCAAGGCGACAATGCCAAAGGTAGGATTCACTCAAATCTAATTTGAGCCTTTTGGTGGTTGCTTGGTACATTGAGCTATCATATGTTGTGTTATCATGAACCAATTCATAAATACCATTGCAAGGTATAGCCTTAAAATAAAACACAGGATTTAAAGAAACATGAATATCATTATCAACAAACTTGAAATCATAATCATATTGTCTTAAACGGGAAATAGAAATAATGTTCCTAGTCAAACTAGGAGCATACAAAACATTCTTTAAAATGACTTCCAAACCACTTGGAAGCTTCAAAATGTAGCCCCCTTGGGCTTCCACGTGAACCTTTGCACCATCGCCCATAAAGAGACTAATCTCCCCTTTTGCATAATGCTCACTTCTTTTGAACCCCTGCAACAAATTGCAAATATGAGTTCCACATCTGGTATCCAATACCCATTGTTAGAAGAAATAACATTTAGCTCAACATGTATCATAAAGATTGTACCTGAGGTTTGCCCCGCGTCCCTCTTTGATCTTAACGCTTTAAGATAGACCGGACAATTACATTTCCAATGGCCTACCTCACCACACTCAAAACACGGGTCATCATGAGCAACCTTTTGCTTCTTCTCTTTTGGTTTGAGCGGTTCCACTTTAGCTTTACCCTTACCTTTACCCTTGACGTACCCCTTCCCTTTGGCAACACTTGCCCTAGGGTCGGGGAGGTTCCTTTTCCTACTACCTCCCTCATTGATCGTAAGGACCGGTAGAACCTTTCTACCCATGCCCGCCTCGACCGTTTTGAGCGTTGAATGAAGCTCACCAATGCTTTTGTCCCCTCCATTCATGTTATAGTTCATAACAAAGCTATCAAACTTCTTGGATAGGGAGTTGAGGATCAAATCCGTTGCCAACTCATTGGACACACGACAGTTAAGTCTTTCAAGGTAATCAATGTGGCTCTTCATCTTAAGAACGTAAGATGACACCGATTGGGTCTCGTCCATTCGACATGCATGGAGTGCTCGAACAGTTTTGAAGCGCTCCACCCTTGATTGTTGTTGGAACATTTCCCTCAACTGGGTGATCATGTCATAGTCATTGTGGTTCTCAAAGTCCTTTTGTAAATCGGGAATCATACTCTCTAGCATGAGACATGAGACTTGCACAGAGTCTTTGGTGCACTTGACCCACTCGGTGAAGGCCTCTACGTCATTCTCATCGGGTTGATCAGGAATGGGATCGTCTAACACATAGGACTTCTTTTCTTGCTTGAGAACGATTCTCAAGTTTCGGTACCAATCCATGAAGTTCCCATGGTTTAGACGTTCCTTTTCAAGGATAGCTCTTAGTGATAGGTTATGGACGGTCGGGATTGCGTTGTTGTTGTTAGCCATCTACAATTTTACAAAGTTCAATTTTTAGTATTTTTAATATCAATATATTTTGATTATTAATACCCTTTTTGTCTCATAGACAATTAATAATCAAAATTTAGAATCCAACGTTACATTTAAATATCGGTTAGGTGACCTTTATCCCTTTATTTAAATTAACAAGGTAGTTAACGTTTGACAATTGTAACCTATTACAATTTTAAGTGTATCGGATCGGTTAAACATCTTATGTTTTGTTTGGCATGTTTATCCCATCAACACCCTTTGTACGTCATGCTTCGGTGATCCTAATGCATGATTTCCAAATTAAGTCGTCTTACTTAGACACACGTGTGAATTTGCTAATATAAGTGGTTAGGTGAACTTTATCCCATAAATATGGTAAACCCACCTCAAACTCATAAGTTCCCTCTAAGGTGGTTAGGTGACCTTTATCCCACATCAAGTTCCCAAATGATTTGAGTGTCGTATAAGAGGATGGTGTTTGACTTATTTTAAAAGGGATTTGTGTTTTATTCAAAATTCTAGTTTGGAAAACAATTTTCATACCTTGCATTTGCATGCATTCAAATACATGGTAGTTTATTTGAAAGCTTATTTCAAAGTTCCTTTTAATAACCATTTAATTATGAAATCAATAACTTTTGGTAAAATCCATTTTATTACTTATTGATTTCTAAGGAACCAATTTTTATGCAAGTTGTTGATTTCTAGTTATTAACTATCCAATTCCATAATAAGATAAGATGAACATAAATCAACCATACATGCATAATAAAACAACCACAAGTTCATAACCATAGCCAATGGATTTGGCAACACTTGTTGGCCAAAACAAGTGTGCCAAAAGGGTCTATAATAAAGAATAAACACGACACAAGGCATTGAGATGGTGTGCTCCCACTTGATCCCGCATCCTAATGCATCAAGTGTCCATTTTGTGTTGTCATCGTTTTGCTTTATTTGGGCTTTCTTATGGGCTCCAACTTCAGCTCCTAGCTTCCTTGGGCCTCCATTCTTTGGGCTTTGGTTATTGGGCTTAAAACCAATCCTGGGCTATGATGCCTATTTGGGCCTAAAATGGCCCAAACCAAAACCCAAAACCTTGTTGAACTTCTTTTACAAAATATATCCTAATACATTTTTACTAGTAGAAGAAACACAACTAATCTACTTATTATTACAAAGCAACTTAAAATAATAAATAGATTACAAACCCAAATAAATAAATATTACAACCCAATTGAATAATCAAACAATATCACAACACAAATACACATCCAAACACAAGGTATTGGCTAGGTTATGAACATCCATATACACATCCAAATATGCAAGTTTTAGAAGTTATAATGGTTCCCCTTTTGAACCCTAAAGTTTTTGGCCAAGGTTAATCAAACCGAAAACTTTCGGATTTGTCCTAGCAAAACAATCAACCAACAATGTGACTTAGTTTTCTAAGATTACCACATGCACGTAAAGTATAATCTTAAAAGAAAACAAAAAGGGCAACCAACAGCCCTAATGGCTTCGGCCATACGGCGAAACACACCATAAAACTGTGAAATTGTATGTTCTATATATGTATGCATTCGTATAAGTGGCTCTTGATGCCATTAAAGGGTTTTAACAAGATTATCAAAGTCCATATAAGCTAATTTATAGGACAACGCAGCAGATTATGAGTTTAAAATCTTGTTAATGTGCTGATTATTAAACCCATTTAATAAGCAAAACCCAAACCATGGGTCCATATACGAAATGCATACAATAAAGCAACCATAATATGTTTAGAATATAACCTTTCTTGCTGCTAGAAACGAACTTTATGGAGGTGTAGATGATGAACTTCGTGGCTCAATCTTCAACCAAGAAGACCTCAAGTAGATGATACCCCAAGCCACCAACAAAAACCTTTGAATGCTAGGTTTCTCAACACCAACTTTCAGTTACTTAACCCTTTGTTGTTTGCTGAATTTTTCAGCCTTCTTGCTCTTCCAAAACCGATTTTAGAGAGAGAGTTGAGAGAGTTCTTTGCCTTTGCATGCAAGAGAGAGAGTTGAGATTGGAGAGTGTATATTGTTAAGTCTTGCACATTTATAAGATAAAGTGGTTGAGACTCCATAATGCCCAAGGGGCGGCTGTAAATACCCATCCAAATGGGTTTCCCTCAATTTTGTTTTTATTAAAACTGAACACTCTCATCTCTTGAATTTTTATAAAACTAAACCCTTTTAGTTTTATAACACTAACATATTATTATTTGTCATTGTTTAATTAACTTAAATAATGAAACAAATAATCTCTGATGAACAAATTATCCATATAATCTTGTTCATTTACAAAAGCAATGTTTTAGAAAACCCGGTTTCTAAATTGGTGCATATATTTATTTGTATGATCTTATCAACGAATAAATATTTATTGGTGTTTGTTTGGCTTGTTATTGGGTATGACCCGACTTGGATCATATCACACTAGCCACATTAATTTAATATGTATGTTGGGCAGAACAATTCTTTCAGTGAGATCTTACAATCAAGAGCCTGGAATGCTCTGATACCAATTGCAGGACCGGTTAAGGGATGGTCAATACAATCAGTCTCACAATGAGGAGAGTGTTAGAGCAGTTAACATATCAAATAGGGAACCGGGGATTTGAGAGTTAGAATGCAAGGAACACTAGTATGTAAACACACAGAACTTAAGACAATATATATAAGGTTTTCAAGGATGATGTATATTAACCTCAAGTTCTCTTAGAAGAGTTACAATGCATAAGAAATAAGTTCCAAGAGATTGAGATACTTTATACTACACCCTACAACCGACCATACTTGAAAAGCCAGTTGGAACATTGAAACACAACAAAATCAATATAGAGTCAAAAGGCATATTGCCTTTTGACTAGTGACTATGACATGCCATAACTCACATCCTAATATTATAGAAAAAGGATAGAAGTACATAAAGTAGAAAGTTACAGGCAAAGACCTTAATGTATAGTTATAAAAGCATGGACCTTTTCACCAACTTATGCAAGTTGATGAGTCTTTAGAGTTGCAGCGGAAAGTTGGTCAGCTTTTGTAAAAGTACATCAGAGAAAAGCATGTTCTTCTAAGTCTTCGGAAGAAATCAGTCTTCACTTTATTATGCTTCAGAAGACTTTGTCTTTGAAGCTTTGGAAGACTTCATCTTTGGCTTCAGATGATCTGATCATTGGCTTCGGAAGACTTTATACTTAGTATATTTCTTGTGCTGAGTATAAAGTTTCTTAGGAACTTTTGGCTTCGGAAGATTTTATACTTAGCATCATTTTCATGCATAGTATAAAACTTTCATAGCAGTTCTACTTAGTACTTTGGTACATGCATGCAGGAAGCCCTTTGGTTCCTTTGGTTGCATCAGCCTCTATATAAGCCTTACAACTTTCAATCAAACTTGGACATAAATCATTAGGGCACTTAGTCATCATCAAAGAAAATAAAGACAAAGTATGAAAGAATAATCAGACGATACTTTAGGTCAATCATATCAGGGGAAGGCAAATTGACACCTTAGATGGTTACGATAACAAAAGAATACAACAGGATCGGAATGAACGACATACGAAATAGTTATCATTTTAGCAATAAAGTAAAATATATCAAGTAAAATGAAATAAATAAAATGTTGTTCATTCTACATCTCCTTATTCGTTAGCACAACACTACAGCATGGAAATTTTTAAGTGGTGTTTCTCAAGGAATTAATCTACTTAAGGACACATTAGCTGTGACGATATTAAGCATAATGAGTAATCTCGTTGCCCTTTTTGTTCCACAAATGATCCAAACATATGATTTGAACCTTGGAATAATACTTTAAGAATTTGATGATAAAAAAAATTTATGAACACTTACACTTGACCATATTTAAAGTAAATAAACACAAAGGAAAATGAAGATCAGACATCAAGATGTAACCAAGTTGATTACGGATATATTTCATGAGGTGAGAGCGGGGAACAATATAAAAGACTAGTAGTGATAACATTTAAAACAAGGTAAATCAATAATATTTTTATTGAAAGAAAACAATAAAATTAAATTCTAATCAATGAACCGAATAGGACATGTCATCCTTAATATTTAGCATGAGTGTTAAGAAGACACAAGCAACGATATTTCATTGGAAGATAACAAGAATTTCATCAAGACATGTCAAGTTCAACAATATCAAAAAGATCCACGCCTCGTGTTACGACCTTGAGAATATCGTGAAGCATCATGGTGTATAAACGTTAGTCTGACTCATCATCTAGACAGACAAGTAATCTGAGCATCTACTCAAACTTTTTGAAAGAAATTCTAACAGACTTCCATTTTACTGGATGGACCTTGATAAGTGCTCGTCTTTGAAACGACTTCGCACAACTACGACTAATGAAAACGCATTAGGGCAACCGTTAATTTAACTAAATTAACACCGCAGACATTAAAAAACACAATATATAAATAAATAAAACAATTTTATTACCACCTTATCGCTTGAGATGATTCAAAGATACGAAAAAGCTCCAATCTGAAAAGCCTTATCATCTCTAAGCAGATGACTCATTCGCTTCATTACGATAGTAATTGCTAGGTGTGTCTTAATAATTCTAGAATGTGAGATACACACTATAGATTATATTTTTTGCTTGACAAAATTCTAAAGAAAACCGAAGTATGAGATAAGTAACATAAGAAACAAATATGTATATATGTCGGTGTATACATACATATATATTTTAAACTTGTAGTAACTTCATATAACGAATAAATTTTGATTAACCTTCTACATTATCAAATTTAAACATATTTAAGAACATAAAATTTGCCTTAATTTCTTTTCCTTTCTCATTGACTACTCTAATTTTGTCACTAGTTCGTGACTATCGTCAGCTCGCTAGTGACCTGGGACATCCATGGTTTGAAAAAGTTCAAATAGAGAAAATTCTGAAATTAGTTAAAATAACTAAATTAGTACATATGGATGTAGACTATACGTAATATCGAGACGTTATTTTTTTAGGAGGTAGTAGTTGAAATATCCGGAGAAAAGTATACATATAAATATAACTTGAAGAAAATATATATTACATGATTACATAAATAGAAATAGTAAACATATCTGTAAGGCCCCATTTCCGGGACGCTTACAGCTGGTCATTCATCGCATTTAAAACGTATAATTAAATGGCTTTACTAAATCATGCAGCGGAAACTTTTGAAACCAACATTTCATTTCCTTTAAATAAACACTTTTGGAAAATAATACATCGTTCATTACAAAAGATCGCTCAATCGTATAACAATGCAAAAATGTTAAACAGAAGAATGCCATCGAAAAGAACTGAGTAGTCGCCCCGTGCCATCCTCAGCAACATACACGCCAACTGGAAACACATCAAAAGTCAGCGTTGCTGAGTGAGTTCTAGTTTTATAAGTAAAACATACTTTTCTTTCATTAAAACCGTTCTTTACTTTCTTTCAAATCATACTATACTTTCGTACATGATCACACATCATACGTACACATAGATAATATCATTATTGTCTTTCATTACGTTCATTAACTTTCGTTCATTCAACGTACATCATTATCATTCATTTCTCATCTAGATCCCGTCAAGCTTTACCCTCCTCATGGCACACAACCACGATTACTGAGGTCGAATGACAAGGATCTCGTTTCGGTCTTTATTATAATATTTCGTTAATGTTCAATTCATACATTCGTTCATTTCATGCATATCGCACTTTTCATACATCATTTATTATCTTTCACTTCTATCTACATCCTGTCAAACTTTACCCTCTTCATGGCACGCGGCCACGATTGCTGAGGTCGAATGACAAGGATCCTGTTTCGTACTTTATTATTATATTTCGTTCATTCATTCATTTCTTCGCTCATTACTTTTCATTACTCGAATCTTGGTTCATGCAATATCCCAGACTCATGCTCGAAAGCTGATGCTGTGCCGGGGCCTGTACACAAACCCCCAACTCATGTCCAAAGATTGACACAATACCGGGATACGCGACAAAGATCCCATCGAGTCAACCACATGGATTGAACTCCATTCGAGTCTGTTGCAACACAAGGTCGCTCACCTCATTATCTCGTCCCATCGTATATATCGCACAAATCACACCAATGGAGTGGTCACTAAGACCGACACCCCCTGTGTGTGTGAGAACTCTTGGGGTTTAGCCATAATCGCACACCATCTCATGGGTTAGCCAATATCGCATGCTACATAATCCACATGAGGTAGCCGAAATCGCACGCTTCATAACACACTATAAATACCACATCACACGTATCAGAGCAGTTACTAAAACTGAACTCCTTACTGTGTCTATGCCCCCTTATGAATTAGCCAAGATCACATGCTATAATACACACACAATTGAGCTAACAAATCTCAATGAGTTGTGAACCTCCTTTCTCTCTCTTGCAAGCCACTCTTACTCCCATTCATTCGTTCATGCTTGCGTTCAGTCATTACGTTCCTCTTTTCATTATCTTCCACTTTACGTTACATAGTACTTTCATTACATTTATTAACGTTCATCGCAACCACGGGAAGACAATCATGCATTATAATAAGGAACATAACAACATACAACATCAATCACACAAGGCAACATCGCACACCCATAACATACATGATGCATAACATAGAACATGCACAATCACACAACATCAAACATCACACGAATCACACGCATCACATTATATAAAACCATACGGCATCACACATCATCATGCATCGCATCATCATCATCATCAGCTCATCATCATAATCATCTTACATCATCCATGCCCATCATATCTTCTACAACCCCAATGGTCCGAGCCTACGTCCGCAATTTCCCAAAAGTCAGACAATACTATGGTCATTCGGGCGTATGGACCCTATTCGGTCACATGGTCTTCCATGCGTATGAGAACACTCAAGAGAATGGACCTCCAGTCGTATAGCCTCCAATCGCATGCTTCCCATGCGAATGAACCTCAATCGCATGACATTCGGGTGTATGGACCTTAGTTGCATGACCTTCATGCGAATGGCCCTCAGTCGCACACCTTTCGTGCGTATGAACCTCAATCGCATGACTCATAGGTGTATGGAATCCAGTCGCATGACCTTCAGTCGCATGACCTTCATCCGCATTTCATTCAGTTGCATGACCTTTATCTGCATCTTATTCAGTCACATTACTTTTGTGCGAATGAACCTCAGCCGCACTTCTTTCGTGCGTATGGACCCAGTTGCATGCCATTCGGACGCATGGACCTCCAGTCGCATAGCCCTTGCTGGGTACAGAATGCACTTCATCCCGAACTGCAGCTGCCAAGTTCGACCTCCAAACCTCTTTTAAGCTCAAATCAGCCATTCTAAACCTTAGGGAAGCA
Source organism: Flaveria linearis (assembly GCA_024085815.1). NCBI lineage: Eukaryota > Viridiplantae > Streptophyta > Magnoliopsida > Asterales > Asteraceae > Flaveria > Flaveria linearis. Next base: position 37,191,944 of record CM044003.1, on the reverse strand, counting down.
TACCATGACACCATTCAAGCACAACCAAGCCTGAAATCAAGACCTAAACGAATCATACACATACACATGCTTCCCATGCGAATGAACCTCAGTAGCATGACATTCGGGCGTACGGACCTCAGTCGCATGACCTTCATGCGAATGGCCCTTAGTCGCACACCTTTTGTGCGTATGAACCTCAATCACATGACTCATAGGCGTATGGGCTCCAGTCGCATGACCTTCAGTCGCATGACCTTCATCCGTATTTCATTCAGTCGCATGACCTTCATTCGTATCTCATTCAGTCGCATTACTTTCATACGAATGAACCTCAGCCGCACTTCTATCATGCGTATGGACCCAGTTGCATGCCATTCGGACGCATGGACCTCCAGTCGCATAGCCCTAGCTAGGTACAGAATGCAGTTCATCCCGAACTGCAGCTGCCAAGTTTGACCTCCAAACTCTTCCAAACCTCTTTTAAGCTCAAATCAGCCATTCTAAACCTTAGGGAAGCATACCACGACACCATTCAAGCACAACCAAGCCCGAAATCAAGACCCAAACGAATCATACACATACACAAATGGGTTTACACCCAAAATATTCAAAAACAATTTTCAGATGTGTTCCAGCCCCAAAATCAATCAAAAACGTGTAAAAGAGGGGTCCTAGAACTCACACAAACAATCCCGTCGAGTAGAGCTTCGATTTGACCCGCTATACTTTGATTTTCACGCTCGAATCCACCTGAACCAAGCTTTTCTCCCTTTTTCTCCTTCTCTTCTCCCTTGGCTGAGTTTTTTGCAAGGATGGGGAGGGTGTGGGCTGCCCTCCCCCTTTTATACTCCCACTCATACAAATTTCTTCCCGTTTAGCAAGTTTGGTCCCTCGACTTTAGGCTTTATCTCTTTTATTCTTTCGTCGGCTTCGAAGAAAATTTCTGGGCGTTCAATATCATTTGGTTTTTAGGTCCTTTTTCAACATTTTGCATAACTGTGTTTGGTATTAATTTAACTTTTACTATTAAAAATATAAATTTCATCTAATAACAAGGTTAAGTAATAATTATAACAAATACAATAAATAATAAAAAATTCTTCACATATAAACATTTAGAAGTTGCAAGAATGAAAAAGATATACAAAATAGAAAAACTACAAAAACAAAATAAGATTAAAATACAGAAAGAAAAAAAAGTTGACTCACTTGTCTCCTTCTAAGAAGTCCAAAAGATATACAAAATAGAAAAACTACCAAAACAAAATAAGATTAAAATACCGAAAGAAAAAAAGTTGATTGACTTGTCTCTTTCTAAGAAGTCAAACTGAGAATGTCACACCCTCAAAATCTACGTGCGGGGTTTTTCCGCGAGGTGTGTGAACAAACCAGGATCCAAGTCATTAGTGTAACAGCCCCTCCTCGACCTCAAGGTGAGTTAAGGACTTGTGCTAAGTATTTAACTATGCATTTTGTCTAAGTCATGCGCCTGAACAGTGCCCATGCGCCTGAATAGTGCCCATGCGCCCAAGTCCTGGAGTCCTAGCAGTGCTCATGCACCCCAACAGCTGTCATGCGCCTAAGTCTCAGGTGTCCTAATAGTGATCATGCGCCATAACAGTTGTCATGCGCCTAAGACCTTTACACTCTGTATATGTAAATATTCATCTTTTGGGAGATTTCATCATCTATTTTCATTCATTATCAAATATTAGACTGTTTTAGATCTTAACTTTAATTTATTCAAGCATTGTTATTATGTATGTTGCATGTTTTACTGCCTTGGAAGAATCCACCTTAACTTGCCCTAGTCTATAAATTATCAAGTGATTTTAACGATAAAAAAATGATTAAAATACCCTACCAACTACACGTTACAACACTAGTTCAAGCATGATAGGGTAACCAACATTTGTTAATTTCAACCTTATCGACAAATGCAGATGGGAGGCCTTCATCCTCATTTGTCCTAAGTCATCCGCATTTATTTCAAGTCTTCATCCACATTTCTTTCAAGTCTTCATCCGCATTTCTTTCAATTCTTCATCCGCATTTCTTTCAAGTCTTTATTCACATTTCTTTCAAGTCTTCATTCGTATTTCCTCAGTAGTGTCCCGTACTATGTCTTAGGAAGATTTCTTTTTTGGAGCTCTTACTATAACCATTATATGTTTCATGCATATATACTTATATATGTGTATGTAACCTTGCACATGAAGACTTGTAACACTATAAATTACAATCAACGACACTATACAACAAAATTTACACTATACATTATAATACAAAAAAAAATTATTATTATTAAACCATCCCACCAACCAAAATTCGGCCATCTCCTCATCCCCCACTCACAATTCGGACGCCCCTTCCCACCAATACAACATTCTGTGAACCCTGAAAAACCACCTTAACACTCCACCTTTTCTCTCTTTTTCCACACATGAAAAATATTTCAAATCATCCTTTCATATTTCTTTCTCTCTTTCTCCCGGACTCACTCTTAACTGAGAGACACACACACACAAACATTCTAACACTTGCTCACTCAAGCAACATCTCAAAGAACCTAAAGATTCCAACCTTGTTTAGAAGACCATCTACTCATTTCTAGCCTCCTAACTTACATCGAACCATACTCTGATCGTTCTAACAGAATCATTGTGCTCCTATCAATTAAACCTTAACATATTCATCCTTATCTTACATCGAACCATACTCTGATCATTCTAACATAAAGCTTGATGTTCAAACCTCGTATTATAGGACTCAAACTCCACACAAGGTATTTTCCAAGAAAAACCCATGAGTCCAGGGTCGATGAACAAGGTTTTACCTTGAAACCCCTCTTTTTATGCATTTTAGCAACATCTGATCACTTGTTTTGAAAAACCTTCCCAACTGAAGTTATAACCTGCTTAAGAACAGTAAAACAAACGTTATTAAAATTGGGGTTTGAATGTTATAGTATGGTTTAACGACTTTAAGGTACAACTATGATGATTACACTGGTGTAAGTGGTGTGAAACACCCGTTTGTGGCATGTTTATGATATATATGTGTAACCGTGGGCTAAGGCTAGAATTTCAATAGTTTTGGGACTTAAACTACCTAAGATTTTGAGTTGATGACTGGGAAACATAGTAATGGACGGTTTGGTTATGACCAACTTGTTCAGGGACCCGAAATGAAAGGAAAAATGGTAAAAACTCTCAAAAATAGCAAACTAAATGAAAATGCCATATAAAAAAGAATTCCAGGCCCTAACATAAAAACAATAGGAAAAATGGTTGGATTTTATGGTATTTGGGGTAAACTCATGAGTAAATGGAAATTAAACGTTAAAAAAGCGTTTTAACGGGTAAATCACAAAAAAGAAGTTTTAATCAAAAGAGCTCAAAAACATAATTTTGACAGCTTATTATGCTCATAATAAGTCATTAAATAATATGCTCATGAGTAAATGGAAATTAAACGTTAAAAAAGCGTTTTAACGGGTAAATCACAAAAAAGAAGTTTTAATCAAAAGAGCTCAAAAACATAATTTTGACAGCTTATTATGCTCATAATAAGTCATTAAATAATATTTAGAGGATAATTGGATGTAAATAGAAGAATTTAAAAGAAACTGTTAAAATCTTCGGTTTTACAGTAACCGGTAACTTGTAATTTTTATTTTAAACCTCTCAAGATAAAATCTGGACATAATAAGCTTAACTAAGCCTAAAAGTAATATAAAGACCCCTAAGAACTAATAAGGACCATATTTGGGTCAAGAAATGGAAAGTAGGCAACTTTGGGGTAAGAATTGTAATATTTGAAACTTGAGGGACCAAAGCGTAAATTCAGAAAATATAACTCAAATTCAGTAACTTAGTGGCCAGAAACTAATATTAAACTTATTTTTATGTAAATATATTTATAAGAATCATCAGAACATGTCATTCACATGCAAAAAAAACCCCAACTTTCCTAAAACGAAAACTTTTGAAGCAAAACGCTATCAATTCAAAGCTAGTTGAACTTTTAACCTTATAACACACCTAGTTACATCCAACATGCCCTTAGAACACATAGCTTATTACTTGAATCTTGATGGTAGGGTGCTAGGATTGAATCATTTTCTGTACACGAAAACCCGTTGCTTGAAACCTAAGGTGAGTTCCAGTGTTCCCTTTTTACTATTGTTTTGGGATGAAGCATGCTCCGTTTGAACAGAATATCACTGTGCTTTTTTATGATGTTTATATTTTGTGAAAAATATTGATACCTGCTTATAATTGTATCATAATCATTAATTCTTTTGGTGAACCGCTTGTTTTATACGGGTAGATCTACTTGGGAAATCCCCCACACACAGTGCCTTCCGTATAGGAAGGGCACCCTACTGAGATCCTGAGGGATCGTTTGTGTCATGTGACAGGTTTTTATAAGACATTATGGTGAACCATCCAGCAGGTATAGTGCACTGTTTTGAGGTCCAGTTCACCTTATGGTTTAGCTGACACAAACTTAACTTTACAAGAGGCCCGGTAGGACTGAGTGCAAGGTTGATTGTGACCCCATAATAGTGATTTTTATGATACTAGAAACAAGTTATAGATTTGTAAAGAATCCTATTGTTTACAAACTTAATCACTTTAACTCACCAACGTTTTAGTTGGCATAAAACCTTTTTGAGCATGTTTCAGGTAACCCTTGATGGAAGCCCAGTTTGGTTAGAAGACTTATGGATGTCCTAGCTCCATGACCCCATGGCATTATAAGACACTATGTTTAACTCTTGGACAATTTACATTCGATGTTAATTATAACTATGTACACTTTGACACCAAACATTTCTGTTGTAACTGGGCATAACTGTTATAGTCTTAGATTTATAAGACTTGTGTATTGCCATGTGATTTCTCTACTTGTGTGCTCTTATAATGGTTTGTTTCCATTTCCATGTATGTTGCTAGTCTGTGACGTCCCGCCCTCCTTGGGCCCTGGGGTGTGACAGATTGGTACTAGAGCCACAGGTTGTAGAGAAGTCGGGAATACCTTATTAGACCCTAGGCTACAACCCTGATACCTTATGACTGTCCTTGCTTGGGTGAATGTTGGAGTAAGTGGGTTGGATAATGTCACACTACAGATAAATTGTTCATTACACTTGATCAATGTAATCATGAATTTATCGGACGCATAAATTCCAGCACGAAACTCAACGTGTGATTTTGGAGTAGATGACTTAAGGAATTTTCTTAACATGGTCACAAGCAAAATTTTAATTAAACTATCATGTCTGTTACTGCTTGAGGATATTGTTGCTTATTGATACTAATGCCATCACTACTATTACTAGTACTATTACTATTATTGTCATGAGATATGAGAAACAAAAGTACTCATGATAATTTTTACAAGACAACACCACTATGGTCGATAAGGGAAAGGCGCCAGCATACCCAACCAATGAGACTACCCCAGTTGGGAACCTCAGAAAGGCAAAGCCCCAAACGGAATATGAGGCGCACTTACTAAGGTGTTGACATCTGGGCTGGATATCTGTGACCTACGATGACACTGAGCCATGAAAAGACTCTTCATCAACATCCCCAGCTAGGAGCCGAACGCGCTCCAACTCACTACACATCGCCGCAGCTACCCATTCACCTATTCCACCTATTGCGAATAAGGGTGCGCGTGTTATCAAGTGGGCGATAGAGTGATCTTAAAGGTCGCCCCATGGAAGGGAGCTGTAAGATTTGGGAAGAAGGGCAAACAAAGCCCGAGATATATTGGACCTTTTTAAATATTCGTAACAGCTGCCCCAGTAGCATATCAACTAAGGCTACCTCAAAAGTTGAGTTACATATATAACACTTTTCACGTGTCTAATCTAAAGAAGGGTTTGGTAGACAAGACCATATAATTGCCATTGAAGGAAGCCAAAATCAATGACAAGTTGAACTTTGTTGAGGAGCCCATAGAGATTTCCAATCGACTGGTCGAAACACTTAGGCAAAGTCGCATACCTAACGTAAAAGTGAGATGGAACTCTAGGCGAGGACCCGAGTTCACTTGGGAGCGAGAAGATGAGATGAGAAAGGAGTATCCGCACCTTTTCAAACCCACACGTTAAAAATCTAATTGAAGCTAAAATTTCAGCACAAAATTCCTTAAACAGTGGGAGAATGTAATAGCCCCTCCTCGACCTCAAGGTGAGTTAAGGACTTGTGCTCAATATTTAAGTAGGCGTTTTGTCTAAGTCATGCGCCTGAACAGTGCCCATGTGCCTGAACAGTGCCCATGCGCCTAAATAGTGCCTATGCACCTAATTCCAGGGCGATCCAGCAGTGCTCATGCACCCCAACAGCTATGATGCACCTAAGTCTTAAGCATCCCAACAATGGTCATGCGCCTGAACAGTTTTCATGTGCCTAAGATCTTTACACTTTGTATATGTAAATATTTATCTTTTGGGATATTTCATCATCTACCTTCATTCATTATCGAATATTAGACTTTTTTAGATCCTAACTTTAATTTCATCAAGCAATCTATGTTACATGTTTACTGCCTTGGAAGAATCCACCTTAACTTGCCTTAGTCTATAAATTATCAAGTGATTTTAAGGATACAAAATGATTAAAATAGCCTACCAACTACACATTAGAACACTAGTTCAAGCATGAAAGGGTAACCAACATTTGTTAATGTTAACCGCATTGACAAATGCAGATGGGAGGCCTTCATCCGCACTTGTCCTAAGTCGTCCGCATTTCTTTCAAGTCTTCATCTGCATTTCTTTCAAGTCTTCATCCGTATTTCTTTCAAGTCTTTATCTGCATTTCTTTCAAGTCTTCATCCGCATTTCTTTCAAGTCTTCTTTCATATTTCCTCAGTAGTGTCCCGTACTAAGTCTTGGGAAGATTTCTTGTTTGGAGCTCTTACTATAACCTTTAAATGTTTCATGCATATATACTTATATATGTGTATGTAACCTTGCACTTGAAGACTTGTAACACTAGAAATTACCATCAACGACACTACATAACAAAATTTACACTATACATTATATTACAAAATATATTGTTATTAAACCATCCCACCAACCAAAATTCTGCCACCTCCTCATCCCCCAATCATAATTCGGCCGCCCCTACCCACCAATACAGCATTCTGTGAACCCTAAAAACCACCTTAACACTCCACCTTTTCTCTCATTTTCCATACACGCAAAATATTTTAAATCATCCTTTCATATTTCTTTCTCTCTTTCTCTCAGACTCACTCTTAACCAAGAAACACACACATAAACATTCTAACACTTGCTCACTCAAGCAACATCTTGAAGAACTGAAGATTCCAGCCTTGTTTCCAAGGCCATCTGCTCATTTCTAGCCTCCTAACTAGCTCATACATCGCTAACCATATAATACGTAAGTGTCATTGTGCTCCTGTCAACTAAACCTTAACATATTCATCCTTATCTTTCTTCGAACCATACTCTCATCGTTCTAACAGAAATCTTGCTATTCGAACCTCATATTGTGGAACTCAAACTTCACACAAGGTACTTTCCAAGAGAAACCCATGAATCCAGGGTCGGTACACAAGGTTTTACCTTGTAAACCCTCTTTTTATGCATTTTAGCAACATCTAATCACTTGTTTTAAAAAAACCTTCCCAACTGAAAGTATAACCTGCTTAAGAACAATAAAACAAACGTTATTATAATCTGGGTTTGAAAGTTATAGTATGGTTTAATGATGTTTAAGTACAACTATGATGTTTACACAGGTGTAAGTGGTGCGAAACATCCGTTTGTGGCATGTTTATGATATATATGTGTAACCGTGGGCTAAGGCTAGAATTTTAGTAATTTTAGGGACTTAAAAGGCTTAAAATTTTGAGTTGATGACTGGTAAACTTAGTAATGGATGGTTTGATTATGACCAACTTGTTCGGGGACCCGAAAAGAAAGGAAACATGGTAAAAACTCTCAAAAATAACAAAATAAAGGAATTGCATATTAAAAAGAATTCCAAAATCTAACTTAAAAATAATAGGCAAAATGGTCGGATTTTATGGTATTTGGGGTAAGCTCTTGAGTAAATTGTAGTTAAACGTTAAAAACGCTTTTTTAACGAGTAAATCACAAAAATGAAGTTTTAATCAAAAGTGCCCAAAAACACACTTTTGACAGATTATTAAGCTCATTATAAGTTATTAAATAATATTTAGAGTATAATGGACGAAAACAGAAGAATTTAAAACAAACTGTTAAAATCTTTGGTTTTACCGTAACCGGTAACTTGTAATTTGTATTTTAAACCTCTCAAGATAAATCTAGACAAAATAAGTTTAACTAAGCCTAAAAGTAATATAAAGACCCCTAAGAACTAATAAGGATCATATCTAGGTCAAGAAATGGAAAGTAGGCAACTTTGGGGTAAGAATTGCAATATTTGAAACTTGAGGGACGAGAGTGTAAATTTGGAAAATATAACTAAAATTCGGCAACTTAGTTGCCAGAAACTAATATTAAACTTATTTTTATGTAAACTCATTTATAAGAATCATAAGAACATGTCATTCACATGCAAAAAAACCCTAACTTTCCTAAAAATGAAACTTTTGAAGCAAAACCCTAACAAATCAAAGCTAGTTGAACTTTTAACCTTATAACACACCTAGTTACTCCTAACATGACCTTAAAACACATAGCTTATTACTTGAATCTTGATGCTTGGGTGCTAGGATTGAATCATTTTCTGTACACGAAGACCCATTTCTTGAAACCTAAGGTTAGTTCTAGTGTTCCCTTTTTACTATTGTTTTGGGATGAAGCATGCTCTGTTTGAACTGAACTATTACTATGCTATTTTATGATGCTTATATGTTGTGGAAAATGTTGATACCTGCTTATACTTGTATCATAATCATTAATTCTTTTGGTGAACCGCTTGTTTTATATGGGTAGATCAACATGGGGAATCCCCCACACACAGTGCCTTCATATAGGACGGGTACCCTACTGAGATCCTGAGTGATCGTTTGTGTCATGTGACAGGTTTTTATAAGATGCTAGGGTGAACCATCCAGCATGTATGGTGCACTGCTTTGAGGCTCAGTTTACCCTATGGGTTAACCGGCACAAACTAAACTTTAGAAGAGACCAGCTGGGACTGAGTGCAGGGTTGATTGTGGCCTCACAACAGTGACTTTTATGATACCAGAAACTACATACGGATTTTTAAAGAATCCTATTGTTTACAAACTTAATCACTTTAACTCACCAACTTTTTATTTGACACAAAACCTTTTTGAGCATGTTTCAGGTAACCCTTGATGGAAGCCCAGCTTGGTTAGAAGACTTATGGATGACCTAGCACCATGACCCCATGGCATTATTAGACTCTACATTTAACTCTTGGACAATTTACATTCGATGTTAATTGTAACTATGTACACTTTGACACCAAACATTCTGTTGTAACCAGGCTTAACTGTTATAGTCTAGGATTTATAAGACTTGTGTAATGCCATGTGATTTCCCTACTTGTGTGATCTTATAATGGTTTGTTCTGCTGCCATGTATGTTGCTAGTCTGTGACGTCCCACCCTCCTTGGGCCCCAAGGTGTGATAATTAGTTATTTAGAACGACACTATATATAACATTTAAATAAAATCTATCCGAGTTTAAAACTGAAAACTATGCAGAAACGTTTGAAAATAAGTCAAACCCAAAGTACATATAATGTAACATTGGAAAAACACATGCCAAACCATTATTTAAAACTTATCTACTATATTAATATGCATATGAGAAGGACAAAATTGTCTTTTCACCTAAAACTCTTAATTTTAAGAGATGTACCATCAATATTACATAAAGTACAACCCAGTTAAGCAGGATAACTATTAAAGAGAAAAGCTCTTCCCATAACCATTTTAAGAACCCAAATGAAAACCTAGACATTTCCATCTTTGCTTTCTTCTATGATACCCATATACAAAAGCTCTTCCCATAACCATTTTAAGAAGGTCATCAATAGGGCTTTTCTTCCCTAGAGCCCAATGTAGCACGAAAACGAAACGGTTCTTGACTTCTTCCTCTGCCTCTCGGATTCCCTTTTGTTCATCACCTTGCTATAACTTTTTCAAATTGAACTACAATTTCTAAAAGGGTGGATTTGATTTCTACATCTGAAAGAGGTAAATTTGTTTATTCTTGATTTGTATATTGCATTATCATAAAATTTGTTATAAGGATTCATGTGTGCTTCGCTCGGTTGGTTTTGCAGGGATTTAGGTTCTTAGTTTTCAATTTTTAACAAAAGCTTAGTCTGCTATGTGTTATTAAATGGTTTGCTATCCTTTTTTGAAAACGAACATCTTCATACAACTCATTCATTGTTAGATTCATGGATCGTATTCTGGGATTGTTCTAATCACCATCTCATATTTATTATGTTGAAATATGTAAATTATGGGTTAGAGCCAGTACTTCAAGAAGTATTTTGATGATTTGTTTAAGTACATGTGATGGTTTTTCTCTTAATGTACAACGATTGCTATCGGTTTTGTATAATTTGTAATGATTTCTTTGATGATGTGATTTTTAGGCATGTTGTTCATCCTTCGGAAAATTCAAAGCTTCGTGTTCTTCCTTTCTATCTAAGGTATACTCTTGATTTTGATATGTTCGAATCTGTTTGGTTAGTCACTTCAAAGAAAAGCTTCTACATTATAAACAAGGTTTGATTAAATGGATTTCAAATCGGAAGTAGGTTAACGCTTTTCTTACTTTTTCTCCTTACTCTATTATTAATTTTCACATTTTCTTCCCCCTCATTCCCTTCTACATCATTTTCTACAGCCGTCATTCCCAATTCTTGAATGGTTAGGCCTTTATTGCAACCTTGCAGGTATTTATAACAATGTTTATGTTGCATCCTCTGAAAGTGGTACGCAATTTTCTTACTCTTTTTTGCTTTAAACTTCAGTACTTGGGATTTATATAGTGTGAATCGTCATTTTTCTTTATTTAACTTTGAAGTTGTTTCTGCCTCCTCCATATCATCTTTATTAATCGAAATGAAACATGCATTAATGCATTATGCTGAAGATATGATGTTAATTTGTGTTAGTTTTTGCCTTGTAGTTATGGTTTCTACTATGTTTATTAGGTTATGGTTTTAACAAAACATCATATCGCTAATCTGTGTTAGTTTTCAATTATATACTATAATTGTATTTTGTAATTGTTAATTATGTTACGATTTTACAAACATTACAAAAGTATGTTATGTATATGTTTTAATTTTCAATTTTACACTATATTTGTCGTTTTTAATTCGTAATTTAGGTTTGCGTTTTAATGAAACATTTTTCAGAAGTATGTTGATAGTTTGCTTTAGTTTTCAAGTTACCATATAATTGTGGTTTCTAAATTGTAAATTATGTTAGGGTTGTAACTAAACATTATACTAAAGATATGTTTTAAAAAACTGTACTTTTTGTTATATTTTTTATATGGTAGAATCTAGCTGCAGATTATTAGTAGTATATGTATATTATTATATGGTAGAATCTAGCTGCAGATTATTAGCAGCACACAAAAGATAGCTACAATGCCTTTGCACATAATATTCTTTTGTTAACAGATACATAGACATATGGTTTGCAAAAAATTATTAGTTTTATAATATAATATAAATACAGGAACATAACCATGTATGAGCATTGTTAACATCCATGAATGCAAAAACTATTAGTTTTTTTAAATCTTTTGTATGGGTCAAAATGGGTCGGATTAGATTACATGTCAAAACCAATAATTTTTTGTATGGGTCAAAATGGATTTGGTTGGGTTACAAGTCAAAATAATTAAATTCTTCCAGGGGTCAAAATGATTTGGGTTGGTTACATGACAAAATGAATAAATTTTGCACGGTCAAAATGGGACGGATTGGGTTATATGTCAAAGCTAATAATTTTTTTTACAGGTCAAATGGGTCGGTTTGGGTTTCCTTGTTGCATCCTTTTTGTACATTGCTCATTATTCCGGTTACTATACATGTACTTAATTAGTTTTCTTTAGTGTTAAAGAAAAGGCAAATTAGTTGCTAAAATTGAATCAAAAGTTGTAATGTTTAATGGTTTTCTTCAACTATTAACTTTCATTTAATAAGGAAATGTTTGAATTACCTAATTACTGTAACTTGATGATATTAGTAATTTACCCCCTTTAAAGGATATTTCTAATTCCATTGCAAGATCGTCTCTACTTTCTTTTCTCATATCTTTAATGTATTAAGTAGCTACATATTCTAACTCTTTTTTCATCATTGGGTGTTCTTTCATTTGTGATTTCCTTGAGCATGCAACCTCATATATATTATTTGTATATTCGTTTTTAGATGTGAATTTAGAACGATTACTATTAACTTCTATAGGTGTTCGTCGTTCATTCAATCGAATGTGAAAAGTGTGAAATTAGATAAGAAGACGAGCGAGTTTATTTGCGGTTTAAAAGGCCAAAAATGTAAGTTTGTTATGATAATATGATTTATGTTGTTGGTCTTAAATAGAGTCCTTATAAACAGACTACCTAGCAACCACTTTGAAATAGAATATTTGGATTGAATCTCTGGATGAAGTGAAACGGGTCTCACTTTAGGTAATTGTTAAAACCGAATCATTATCGTTGGGGAATCTTTGATAGTTCTGAGTATAACGTTACAACCTTCATCATCTAGGGAAAATCTTTTCTGTTCTATTGTTCTGAACATAATAATTTGAAGATGTAGACAAACTGATCGATGAAATGCTTCAACCAACTTCTACCCTTTTTCTTGAAAGAACATGTAAAGTAAGTTGATAAAGTTGGTTTATATTAATTCATAACTGTTTAGTGATTAAGATGACGTTTAACTACTGTTGGTTATGCTCATCGAGTTGTCTGCTTAACAAATGTATATAGTATGATGAGTTTGTTGATTCTTTTAGAGGTTGAACATATACATCTTCCTGGCCCATTAAATTTCAGCTTTATAGGATTTGAAAGGAGTGAAAACTAAGGTATTGTAGCGTTCAGGTTTAACTGTCTTTGGCAACTTAACTCTTTGGTTTTTAAAGTAGAAGTTGATGATAAAGCATGTGAATGAATCAAGTGTTATTATTTATATTTGACAATAATGTACCTTTTATGTGATAAAATGCAGCTTGCATGTAAGTGATAAAAGGCAGGTATATCAACATAAGTGATAAGATATATTATCATAGCTAGCAAGATGGTATATATCAAAGTATTTCTTTATTATTTTGGTAAATATTTCTTTAAGTAGCTGATTTGAGCAAGAATTTAATTCCACTACTCCTAATCCAATTGTCCTTATGCATGTAGTCAAGAATTTTATAGCATTTTTGGTTAGGAATAACCTGCATTCGATCACTTATTATGATAAGAATTTAATGTTTGGGTTTTTATTTGGAAACTTTTGAAATTGTTTCGTGTGATTTATCTAAACACTTTAAGTTAAGGAACTAGTGACTATTATCAATTGAAGTTATAATGATAAGAATTTAATGTTTGGGTAAACAGATTATGCTTTTGATTATATGAATATTACGGGTCAAATAATTACTCTCATACATTGACTCCATGAGCAACAACACTGATTATCAAAATAAATTTACATGTTTACCTATTATTTTAACCTAACTCAAGTGACATTTACTCCAATTTCACAAATTCTCATGACCTTTTTTCACAAATATGTTCTTTTTGGCTATTTTTTCTATTATTTCTCTAGATAGTCAGAATTTTTCAAGCATTCAAGCATCTAATTTATCGATTATTTCAACTTCAAACACATACCAAAACTGGCTGATCTGACTTTGATTACGTGGTATATTAGAGTCACATAATCATTGTCAGAACGTAAATCTAAACCTCAACAAAATTGATTGCCAAGAGGGTAAAAATATGATTACCTTTTCATCTTGACATAATTTAACATGTATTATCTCATACAACCCATTTTAGTATAGTTGTTATGTTTTTTGATTATTAAACTCTTTATGACTAATACATTAAGTTTAACTAATATTATTGAATTTTTTATGAAAATTATGTTATAATGTTAAATGCTATCATTCATTCTAAATGTGTATTTTTTTGCATTTTGGGATTTTTATTTTTATTATTATTATTTTCTTACAGATCATGTAAATAAAGAAATACCAATTAGTTTGGAGGAAGATGAGTGGAGTAAATTTATCTAAACCCATCTGTCAAACAACTCATGTTCAAGTTATGGAAACCAAGTCTTATAAATTTTAAAGGCGGCCGCCGCATTGCGCAGGTTTCTTACTAGTAAATAATAAAACAAATGTCTTGACATAATAAGAAATTTTGGAAAGCATGTGGAACTGTGATGTGCTCCTACTGGAAATCAGAGTGGTAGACTTGAGTATAGCATACTAAAAGAGTCAACACAATGGTTGGTAAGTTCAAGAGTTTGCATTTAACATAAATAGTAATAGTTTTAAAACATAAGAGGTGCGTTGAATTGTATAGCTAATCTAGATTCATAAGTAATAACAATAGTGATTTTGCGATCGAAGCTGACATGTGTTTCGTTTGTTTGCCTCCCATCACAAGCTACCAAGTTGTGATGATATTTGTGTTTAGGATAATATTGCACCCGTTTGACCTCGAGTCGCACAGGTAGGGCTTTTATGGCCCAAAAGTGCTACCCAACAATTCCTGCTAGTTACCAATATTAACGATCTGAAAGTGTGAGGACTTTCAAGGTAAATTACACTATGTTACACTATACACAACTTACAATAGTAATGTGTTTGTAAACAAGTATGCTATTTCCCCCAAAAGAGAGTGTGTTTAGAAGTGGGGCATGAACTCACCTGATGCGGAACGAACGATAATAAAAGCTAACAGTGAGCGGAAAGACAACCTTCAGATGTTACCTAGAACACACAAGTACATAGGTACGTGTACTCAGAAAACTTAACAACCCTAGGTGCTCAATAAACACGTTGACCCATGGTTTTGAAAAACAACACTCATTTGACCTAGTTGACCCGTTTGACCTGTTGGTGACATATTAGTTTAATTCCCATTTAATCAAGTGTGGCAATGCATCATACATGATAATCATACAAGTAGTTCACCTATATCATATCATAACTCTAGTTCTAACAAGATCCTTATACTACTTCAGTTTGGCATAGTCACATTGACACCAGCTTCATACAAATGAACATTCATAATAATGATCAATTTTAATCCTAACATGACTTCCTAATCACATACCATAATCCACGCTACACATATTAGGTCTCATAAACAACATCATTCATCATACATACATTTGGTATAATACATCATACTTGTATTCATGCATATTTTTCAAGCAACCTAGATTTTTCCAACTAGTTCATCAACCATCTAATCAACTCAATTAACACAATCCAACACATTAGACATCATCAATAAACACCCTATCATGATCCTAGCATCATTAACATCTCCAATTCGCAGTATCCAATGATTTTCCAAATTAAAGTTTCCCTTTTGGGAAAGTAATATCTCAAAATCAACCTAACACCCAAATCAATCATAAACTCATCAACACAATACCTATTCAAGCTCATAACTTTCATTTAAACATGTTCATCATCATCAAATCATCATAATTCACCAATCTCATATCCAAAAGCTTCTTCTTTTAGCAAGGTATGAACTACATGATTAATTCTTAGATTTCTAGAATAGTTATCGTAATTACAACATTCATACAACATCATTAACATCCTAACATCATCAATCCATCGTCAAATCCACAAGTTCATGCAATAAAGTTACTATTATTAGTAAGGTATGAACTACGCATCAAAACCATAAATTTCATGTATAATCCATGTAAACTATCATCTATACAACCTAACTAACATCATACAATCATCAAACAATGAAAATTCAACATTCTATTGCCCAAATCAACTAGGGTTCGGCCACCAAAGAAATCTAACCATTAATTGCGTAATGGCCAAGAATTGATGTTGATACGTGTTGTAATCCTTGGAACCAATCAAAATCAAAACCTAATTGCTTGTTCTTGCTTGAAATCGCACTATGTTTGTGTGTTTGGTGGTGTTCGCGGTCGAGGGGAGGGTGGGGGCTAGGGTTGGGTTTTTGTTTAATTTTTTTAATTACATTTACCATTTAAACCCCTATTGTCTATACTTTATTTACAAACTAATATTTTAACACTTTTCAATTAGTTTTCAACTACAAAATACAAGCATAATGAACTAACAATAATAATCATGCATAATTTTCACTAGTCACAAAATACACGAAATAAATATAATACGTTGACACCTTTCCGCGTAAAATTCACAAATAATATTTAAAATCCACAAATGCATGAATCACATAAAACCAAACTAATAATCAATATTATTAGTTAAATCGATATCTAATTATCATATATAATTGTTATTAGGTTGTCAACGTTCAACGACAACTAGTGTGTGCTCACGACACGTGTATGCAAGACCTAACGGAACTAACGGAGTTTGGTAACGGAAAATTACCTGATGTCACAGAGAACCTTATCTTTTGGCTTTTCCCTCTTCACATTTTCTATTGCCGCCGCTTCACGATGTCGATAGCAACCTTCGTAGGTTCACTACCCTACCCAATGCGACCTTGAATGGTCTCAATCGAATCATACATATCGCACCACTTATAATAAGACACAGCATCACCTCCTAACACCATGAGCTGAATCTCTCAATCTACTATCTATCCTGTGTGCAATGCTCCAGCAAACCGATAGGAATCCGAGGAAGAAGACTTAATCAATAATGTGTGAGCTTGGTGAGCGACATTTTACGAAAGGATAACAAAAACAATTGATAGGAAGAACATTTGTTGGAAGCTCCGAATGAAGTTTTCCTAGGCATGGTGGTAGTGGAGGCAAAGATGGCTTGAGATGTCTACAATAAACCACAAAGAAGATGGTAAAGAAATTTTGTTATATTGTCAGTTTAGCCCTCATATTCTTATGCTATGAGTTATGGTAACCTTCTATTTGATGTAAAGTTTATATAATACTAAAGTTAATCCAATATATGAAAGCTTGATATTGACGAAGATGGGTATGAAACTTTGTTCTCTAATCCTTTAAGTCTGTATGATAAATATTAGGCAAACAATATATATAATATGCTTTGTTAAATAAATCCTCTGTGTTTGATTCGTACTAAAAGGAAGTAATAAAAGGAAATATTAGTGTTGTTGTTTTGTTAAATATTGGAAACATAATATTGTTAACAAATCTCTCTAAAGTAATTACTAAACTAAAATTTGAATATGCGTTTATTTAACCCTATATATTTCTAAGTTTCTAATTGGAGTGATAGTATATCTAGTGATATTACTTAGTTAGTGAGAGAAATATTTACAAGAAATTATAATGATATTTTGGAATATCATACCACATATTGCTTCTTGATTTTCAAAGTTTTGAGTTTCAATTTATTAGGATATATTGATAGTATTATTTATTTGATAAATTGATAAAGAAAGATATACCATGAACGAAGAGCATAATTGCAATTCCCTGAAATTTGGAACTAAACAAATAAATAATAATATAATAATAGTAATAATAATAATAATAATAATAATAATAATAATAATAATAATAATAATAATAATAATAATAATAATAGACTTTAATAGTATCTCGACTTTACCATGCAATCGAATCATTTAACTTGTGCTCATTATTGCATGTTCCAATAATTAATAAGGTTATGTGATATAACTTTATCTTTGCGTTAAGGTAGTTGTACTACCCCTTCGACTCTCATACTTTTAGAAGTCTAGTACCCGATCATGTCCCTACCTGTAGGGGTGACTATAGGCATGACATTGCGGCATCAATGACGTGGCATCAACCGTGATGGTGAGCTGAGATCACGGTGTCTCCATTTATAACTTGTGTTGTACATTGGCCATATGATATGTAGGAGGAATACGGATCAATCCAACGATATATGTATGATTTATGGTGGAAGATTGTTGTGTTTTCCCACACGCCATCGCACATTCGGCACATAGGTCCGCTGTTCTATGTGCATGTTTGATATTTGATATTCGGATTTAGGTACTTTCTTATGATATGAATTATTTGTTTCAATTCTTTTCTATGTCCATAATACCGTCTTGATATCTTATTCATCAACATGGTGCGTTATTCGACTCACTAATAGTTGGTTACGCTACCATGATATGTCAGCCCCAGATTATGTTACTAATTCCTTTCCATCCATTTAAGTTATAAATTGCTAAACATCCAATTTTCTATAACTTTTTTTAAGCTTTAGTACGCATAACATTTAATTTATTTACTAACAAGGTATTAAAACATCAACAAGTTTCATTAAGTCTATCATAAATTTTATTTTATAACTCTAAATTTCTTATCATTTGATTTTATAATGTGCTTGATCCCTTATTTATTTAATTTAACATTTTAATCCATCTACTTTATTTTCAAATTAGCTAAAATCGACATTTACATAAACGGTTCAATCAATATATATATAAGTTCAACTTACTAGATTTTAATTTTTAAAACTATAACCATGGCATTTATATTCAAGCATCTTTTGCTCCTCATCAAATTTCATGTGTTAGACTTGTGTATTATCTTTCTTTGGCATATCCATTCACTGAGCATTTCGCTCAGCCATATTCTTTCTTCACGACAGATTTTCAAAGTTTCAGGTTTACGAGTGAAGAATGTGCACCTTAGAAGATACGAGGAGACATATTAAAGACAAGTTTGACCAAAATTTTAGTACATCTTTGTAATTTATAAAATTTATTAGACTAGTAATTATTAATCTTTGATTCTGTGAATGTGACACGTCAGTCTATTTTGAGTTTGGGTGTTACGGTTACGGTATCAGAGCTTAGCCTCCTTCCGGTAGATATAATTAAGTATGACCTGTGAGGATTGAGTAGAAATTATGCTAGGATTTTCTCACTCTATTCATCATGCCATCATTTCTATTTTATTTTGTCATTATATTGTTCCTTGTAATGAACATAGCAAAGCCATTAAGATATATGGTAGGTGAACGGTTAGGATGCATGCGTAAGGTAAATTTACGATTACACTGTAAGGCCCCATTCCCTGGATGCTTACAGCTAGTCATTCATAGCACTAATCATACATATTATTATACATTTTATAAAACATTACAGCGGAAGTCATTGACATAAATCATTCATTTTATTAATAATTACTACTGATATGCAATACAACATCATTAAACTACAAAAGACAACATTCTTTGATTGCATTACAAAACAACAATAATAACATGCGTGAATGGATGCCAGTCTTGTCCTGCCAAGTAGCCTCCCTACGTGCCATCCTCAGCAACCATTACCTGCCAACTGAAAATGCATAAAAGTTAGCGTTGCTGAGTGAGTTCTAGTTTTTATGTATTAAAGTACTTCATACGTTTCGTACATGAAAATACCCTTTATCCTTAAAATACTTTTCTTGCTTTTGCACATGCTCATTTATCATACATACAACAAGTATAGCCTTGTTCATCATTCTTTATCACACGTATTCATTTGTTTCATACTTTATTATATTTCATTGAGTCTAGATCCTGTCAAGCTTTTCCCCCATCATGGTCCGAAGCCACCATTCTAGGCACAAAGCCCCATTCTAACTGGCCCAAAGCCATATCATATCTTGCCACAAAGCCCGGGGTTGAATGACAAGGATCCGGTTTCATACTATGGGTTCAGTCACCAAGACTGATCCCCCTGTGTGTGAACCCTTATGGGTTAAAATCGCACGTTATGAAACACACAGTTGAGCTAACAACTCTCAAAGAGTTGTGATCCTCCTTTAAATCTGCTTGCAAACCTTTTCTTTCTTTCATTACGTTTCACTTTTCATCTTTGTTATCATTCATTTCATTACGTTTTACTTTACGTTCATTCATACATTCGTTATACTACATAAAGTAATAACATAATAATTAACGTATATTATATTACAATATAAATACGTTTTGAATACCAATAAAAGATAACATCTCATGCACCTATGCATATAACACATTTATCATCACATCATAATTATTCTATGCATAAACACTCACACATTTACGCTTAGAATAGCTCTAAACAGTCCATAAGTCAAACTAGGGTTAAACCTAAAAATCTCGAAAAATTTTCTAAGTGTCCCGTGGGAACTATTTGGGTGTAGGAGGACTGTTTCGGTGTTTCTCTACTATGTAGGCGCATGAGTTTATACTTAGCCATTTCTCACTTAGGTGCATGAGCCTTTTGGGCGTATGGGCACTATTTGGGCGCATGACCCTATACTTAGGCGTTTCAGCCTAAACTTAGGCGCATGATGCACTGTTTAGGCGCGTCAGCCTACACTTAGTCTTTTAAGCCAAATTTCCAGGCGCATGAGCCCTATTTGGGCGCATGACCATACTTATACTCTTTCTAAGGCAAAAACTTAGGCGCATGGGCCTTGTTTGGGCATATGAGCTCAATCTTATACATTTCTAATATATTTTTCAGTCCCAACATAAATTTAGCATGTTCTAAAAGTTACACTACCATTTTAAACCTTAATCTAGTATGCACAACCACAACACATAATCATACATACATTTTAAACATACGGTTACACATACAATTTTTACAAAAACTACTTACATGCATTTTCAGCCCCGAAAATCTTTTGAAATATGTAAACATGGGGTTTAGAAACTCACCTTAGCTGCTTTCAAGCTTAAACTCTTCCACTTGAACTTTTCAAAAGATTCTAACACCTAGACATGGCCAAAACACATAAACCCGAACACTCATACACTTAAGAACATATATTCTCGGTTTCATGGTCGAAACATAATAAAACCGAGTCAAATAAACATGAATTAGTTACCAAACCGTGAAAACTTCTTCTTCTTCTTGAACAACTGAGAGAAAACCCTGTTTTCTTTCTTCTTCTTTTGTCGACCGAAAAGCAGATGTGTAAAAGGTGGTATGGCCGGCCATTCCCCACATATATAAAAAAATTTGACTTTTTGTACAATTTTCACTTTGCCCCCTTCTACTATAGCTTCTTTTTGTTTCCTTCAGGATACTTTTATTTCCTTTTATTTTTGACAAAGTTTCGGGCGTTACAATTCTACCCCCCTTAAGAGGGTTTCGTCCCCGAAACTGTCACTCTTCGAATAGCTATGGGTAATGTTGCCTCATTTCTTCTTCAGTCTCCCACCTAGATCCAAACCCTTTCAGTGTTTCCACTACACACGTACCACTGGAACCACCTTGTTCCTTAATCTCTTTTCCTTCCGGTCGATGATTGCCACTAGTTGCTCTACATAATTGAGTTGTTCATCCACTTTAATATCATCCAGTGGTACAATCATGTTTTCATCAGCTAAGCACTTCCTCAGATGGGATACATGGAATGTGGGATGAACACTTAACTCATCTGGCAATTCTAACCGATAGGCAACCTCCCTTACACGTGCGATGATTCAAAAAAGTCCTATATACCTCGGGCTTAGCTTACCTTGCTTCCTGAATCGGATGATCCCCTTCTAAGGTGAGACCTTTAACATAATTCGGTCGCCACCTTGAATTCGATCAGTCTACGCCTCTTGTTGGCGTACAACTTTTGCCTATTCTTCGCCGCCTTCATAAAGGCCTTGATCTTCTCCAACTTTTCAGTTGTAGCCTCGCTCACTTCAAGGCTTCCCAACTCTTTCTGCCCGATGTCACCCAACACGCGGGCGTCCTACACCTCCTACTGTACAGCATCTCATAAGGTGGCATGCCAATGCTGGCATGATAACTGTTATTAAACGAGAATTCTGCTAGCGCTAAGTGATCATCCTAACTTCCTATAAAATCGATCACACACACTTGAAGCATATCCTCAAGTATCTGGATCGTCCTCTCTGACTGACCGTCTATCTGAGGATGATATGTTGTGCTAAGGTATAGCCTCATCCATATCGCATCATGGAATCTCTTCTAAAACTTTAATGTGAATCATGTATCATAATCCGATATGATAGACATCAGCACACTATGACGAGCTACAATCTCTTTAATTAACAGATCTGCCAATCTTTCAGAAGAATACGTCTCACAGATCGGTATGATGTGGGCACTCTTGGTCAGACGATCTACAATCACCCATATGGTATCGCATCCCCTCCCCGTGCGGGGTAACTTCGTAATGAAGTCCATAGTGATGTGCTCCCACTTCCACTCGGGTATATCAAACGGTTGGATCTTCCCGTATGGTTTCTGATGTTCTGCCTTCAGTTGCAAACAAGTAAGGCACTTTCTCACGTACTCTACTACATCGCGTTTCATACACTGCCACCAATAATCTTTCTTCATATCCTGATACATCTTCGTGACAGCGGGATGAATCGAGTATCCAGTCTTATGAGCTTCATCCATAATTCGCCCCTATAGGTCTCTGTAACAAGGGATACATATCCGTCCGTTTCGGGTTCTAACACCAAGAGTGTTTTCTCCTAACTTCGTGACTAAACCTCTCATCCATTCAGAGTTAAGGCGATCCTCTTTTAATGCCTCATCTTGAAAGTCTTTCACTTGGGTCATCACATCAGCGGTCATAACCAATTGATAAGCTTTCACCCGAATCGGCTCGGGTCTCTCCTTTCGGCTAAGGGCATCGGCCATGACGTTCGATCTCACACTTGTAATCCTTGATGAGCTCTAACCATCTCCTCTGTCTCATGTTGAGATCCTTTTGCTTGAAGATGAACTTCAAGCTCTTATGATCCATGAAGATTGTTCACTTCGTCCCGTACAGGTAGTGCCTCCAAATCTTCAATGCAAAGACCACTGCTGCTAACTCCAAATCATGGGTGGGATAATTGACTTCGTGGGTTTTTAGCTATCAGGATACGTAGGATATTACCCTTCCATGTTGCATTAACATGTAACCTAGCCCCGAATAAGAAGCATCTGAATACACCACTAAGTATTTACTCCCTTCGGGTAATGTCAAGACAGGACCTTGAGTCAATCTCGTCTTTAACTCCTTAAAAGCACACCCCCGTTCCCGACCCCACACAAACTTCACATCCTTACGAGTCAATTTAGTCAAAGGAGAGGCTACCTTGACGAAATCCTGGATGAATCTCCTGTATTAACCTGCCAATCCCAAGAAACTAAGAATCTCAGATGGTGTCTTTGGAGACTTCCATTGCATCACTGCCTCAACCTTTGCCGGGTCCACCATAATTCCTTCAGCATTCACCACGTGACCCAGAAATTGAACTTCGTGTAACCAAAAAGCACACTTAGAGAATTTGGCATATAACTTTTCTCTTCTAAGTATCTCTAATACTTAGCGTATGTGGCCTGCATGTTCTTCCTCGCTCCTCGAATAAATCAGGATATCATCAATAAACACAATCGATGATTTATTTAACATGGGCCGACACACTCGGTTCATCAAATTCATAAAGGCAGCTAGCGCGTTAGTCAAACCGAAAGATATAACGAGAAACTCGTAGTGTCCATAACGCGTGCAAAAAGCTGTCTTAGGAATGTCCCTCTCGTTTACCTTCAGCTGATGGTAACTAGTTCGAAGATCTATCCTCGAGAACCAACTAGCACCATGGAGCTGGTCAAACAAGTCATCAATCCTCGGTTACGGATACCGATTCTTCACCGTCAGCTTATTCAGCTCTCGGTAGTCAATGCACATCCGCATGCTACTGTATTTCTTCTTTAAAATAAATAGCGGAGCACCCTAAGGAGAGATGCTCGGTCGGATAAACCCTTTATCCATCAGCTCTTGCAGTTGAGTCATGTTGGATCTAGGAAGAATAGGACTAGATCTTTTTGTATAGGCTTAGAACTTTAATCAAGTCTTGTAATTAATAATTGTAACTGTCAAGTATATATATATATATATATATATATATATATATATATATATGTGTGTGTGTGTGTGTGCATTAAATCTATAGGTTAACCAATATATATGTATGTTGCATTGTGATTGTTGACAGGCAAAATCAATATAATTGGTAGGATTCCTGAAATTGACCAAGTGTAAGAAACATCTACAGATGAACATTATTGTTAATCCGTAGATATGTTTTTTACAAAACCACATCACATGTGAAGATTCCTACGGATGATCAAGGATTGCATGAAGTGAAGACTTCTACGGAAGACAGAATTCCTACGGAAGAACAACACTTCTACGGAAGACCAAGACTCCTACGGAAGAGCAAGACTCCTACGGAAGACAAGGCTCCTGCGGAAGTTCAGAACACTTGTATGATTACAATATCAACAAGTCAAACAAGTAAACCAATCAATATCAAATCCCAAGAGATCCGGTGTTTCCTTAACTGTCTCCAACCATCTATAAATATGAGTCCTAGGTTTCACATCTCGGTGAACACAAACAAGCAATATTACGACTGTCAAGCGTCACATCATCGTGCAACCCTAGTCGCCGTCACATCAACAACAACATTATTTCGATTCACAGAAATCATTGTTCATAGTCATTTATAATTATTCTTTTGTAATCATTACTCGATAATTAATGAAAACCTTTTGAATAATTATTGCCTTCGTATTTATTGTGTTTTTGTGTTTGTGCTTTTCGATAATCATTAAAACAATTAAACGTCAATTAATGATAATTCCGCGATCATTGATTTGATTTTATTTTAGTACTGATAATTCCTGAATTGAGATCCTTGGATTTACAGGTGGTATCAGAGCCAGATGCCCATTGATTTAGATCAATTGATCTATCAGTATTAAAATTGTTTAATTGTCATTTAAACAATTAATTCTACAACTTATCATTCAGCAAACATTCTCTCATTGCTTGATTGATTTAGATCTATATTCAAATTAATTGAATACTAGATCTGAGTCTTTGATTGATTTGTCTAATTTAACATTCAAAGTTTGTTTCATTACTCTCAATTAAACATGAGTACTTTTGGTGGATCGTATCAACCACCGAAGTTGGAAACAAAAGCTGATTTCATGTCCTGGAAAATCAAGTTCAGGAATCATGTAAACTACACAGATTCTGACTTGTGGGAGTCCATCACTGAAGGTCCTTATATTCCACCCACTCTTGGGCCGGATTATAATGACAAGAATCAGCCCATCAGCACAAAAGACTTGTCACCTGATGATGTCAAGAAGGTTAAAGTCGATATTAAAGCATACAATTTGCTTAGTATGGCTTTTCCAGAAGAGATATTAATCAGGTGTGAGAACTATAAAACAGCAAACTCCTTGTGGAAGATACTCCACACTCTCTGTGAAGGGAGTGATGAGATTAGAAGCATTAGGAAAGACACCCTCAGATCACAATATGAAACCTTTCATCATATTAAGGGTGAATCAATTCCTCAACAACTCTATAGATTTATGTAACTCGTTACTGAGATGAACATCTTGGAGTTGATGTATACTACTGAGGAACTCAACAAGAAAATGCTCCAAACTTTGCCTGAAAGTTGGAAGCAGACTGTGTCCATGTTCAAGAACACCATAGATCTTAAGACAACTGGTCTAGATACTCTGGTTGCTAAAGTAGAAGCTCTTGAAATGGATGAACAATCAAGAGACAAGAGTGTGAGAACACATGTCTCACCTTATCACTTCAAAGAAACCAAAAATGCTGGAAGTGCATTTATCTCAAATAATGATGGTGATAACTCTTGTACTTTGAGTGATGATGAAGAGGAAGTCAGTTTCTATGCTTCTAAACACTCTAAGAAATCATCTCAAAGTAAGAATCAAAAAGAAAAAAGAAGATCTGCTGATAAAAGAGATACAACTACAGCAACTGCAAAATCTTCTCAACAAAACAATCAATCAGAACCAATCACTGTGATATTGGATTCTGAAGAACAAAAAGCAGCCTTTGAAGCTTTTAGTTCTAGCTTTCAAGCATATCTGGGAAGCTCACTAACATCAGCAAACATTTGCCAACAAGACTTGGAAGAACTACCTCCTGATGTAGTGGAAGAGATGGATCTACAATGGCAGATGGTAATGATTGCTTACAGAGCTAAGCAATATCTGAGGAGAAACAAGAATCTGGCTGCAACTAGTAAAACATCAAAGATTGGTGTTGACAAGTCCAAAGTCAGATGCTTCAAGTGCAATCTCTATGGACACTTCTCTAGAGAATGCAATCAACAATCATCTCAGCAGCATCATCAGCAGCAACATCAGTAGTATCATCATCAGCAACAAACCTCTCAAAAATCTCTGCTAAGACAACCTCAGCTGACAAATACATCCCCACCAGCCACAAATGAATCAGCAGGTCCGAGTAATTCAAAGGAGTCTGGCCTGATCATACTTCAAGATGGAACATGTGACTGGAGTATGTATGAGAAGGAAGTCTTGGAAGAGAATCAAGCATTAATGGCTCATATGGAAAACAAACTTCCTCCAATGGCCAGAGAGGTAAGTGAAAGGTTGTGTTCATTATCATGTGTTGAGGAAGTTGAACGATATAGAGTCCATGCTCAACAGTTGGCTGACAAAGTAAAAGAAACCATGATTTTAAATGATTCCCATTTAAGAGAACATAAATTATATCAAATCAAAATTAGTTCTTTGCAAAAGGATTTAGAAAAATATGTTTCTGAAAATTACAGCCTCAAAGCCCAAGTTGAGCATCTGACCACTTCCTTAACAAAATCCATGGCCGATCATGCATCTACTGAAGTGAAACTTTAGAAGTTTCGACTATCATCTCAGCAATATGAGAAGTTGTTAAACTCTCATATTGAATCAAAAAATAGGTATGGGTTAGGTTATAATGCTGTTGCACCACCTATAAATGATAATTACACAACTCTACCTGAAACAATGACAAACACATTGTCAAACCATTTTGTGCTAAGCACCAAAATTGACATAAAAACAAGTCAAATAAACATTAACAATGAAGCTGAGGTGAGTGTAACTGAATCTTCTGAATCAGAATCACTAAAACATAATGACTCAAATTTTGATTATGATAAATGTGATGACTTGGATGATTCTGATGAACATGACATTGATCATCTGAACATTGGTAAGAATGTTCAAGTTGAAACTGGTCTTCCAAAAGTTCTTGAAGAATCAAAGCTGCACTATCCTCCAAAGCAACGAAACATGCTGAATACTATCTGCAAAAGGATTGCTGAACTGAGTGAAGGAGTTCAAGAACTGAACCATCACAAAGTTGATCACTGCGGATCAAGTAAGGAGGTACCTCTATCACATTCAGATAAAGGTAAGAAGCAACAAACTTCAACCAAGCACAAGAAACATTCAAGTGTTGAAGATCTGTGGAAGGCAAAATCTGAAGAATCCGTAGAACATCTGCGGAAGGCAAAATCGGCCAAGTCCGTAGAACATCTGCGGAAGGGAAAAACTGCTGAATCCGTAGAGAAGCCGCGGAAGAGTAAAGCCGAATTTCCGGATGAGGTCAAAAGAACTGCCAACAAACAACAAAAAGCAGTCAAAGGTAAACAAGTATCAGCTGATGATGCTCCTAGCAAAAGCAAAAAGAAATCAAGTGATCGATCAGGAAAGGAGTTGAAGCCCAACAAGCTGAACAAGAAAAAGAAGTCTGAATCTGAAGACACTTCGGAAGATAAATGTTGCAAATGGTGTGATATGAAGAATCACAATACAGATGACTGCTACTTCAGCAACGACTGTTCCATATGCAATATGAACAATCACATGACTTCTGATTGCTACTTCAACAAACACTGTGCAATATGTGACAAAAATAATCATTCCACCCAGGAATGTTATTTCAACAAGAAGAACAAGAAAAAGAGCAAAAAGAAGTCACATGGTGAATCATCTGAATCAGATTCTCAGTCTTCAGAAAGTGACAAAGAATCAAAGATGCAAAAGAACAACAAAAATCAAAGCAAAGATCCTCTGCTGCGGATAAGCCTTTGAAGAAGAAAGCATCAATTCTGTCTAAAACACCTCACAAAAAGGTGGATCTGTGAGATAAGAAGACTGAAGTGATTGATGGTTTCTTTGATAACTTTGAAAAAGGAACTCCTGTACCTCAATCAATGTTGAAAGATGAAGTGACTTTCAAAAATACAGGAGCATCCACAAAGTTAAAATATCAGCCAAAACAAGATAAGTTGAAGAAAGAATCAGATAAGCAAGAAGACATCCAAAAACCTGAATCATCTTCAACAGAATCATCCTCACCACCATCAAATCAAAAAGAATCAACTAATACTGAAACTTCAAGATTAATTCATGAAGGAGTAACTATTGTAGACACATCTGGTAAACCCAAGACAATTAAGGCTTGGGTTGTCAATTCTAACTGATTTCTTTTTCTATGCATGAACAATCATGGAGAGCTGACAACAAGAGGTATGTTGACAGTGGTTGTTCCAGACATATGATAGGAAATTGTGCTCTTCTCCATGACTTCAAATATAAACATGCCTCTTATGTGGCATTTGGTGGGGATAAGAAGGGAGATAAAATATTTGGTGAAGGAATGGTAACAAATGGTGTGTTAACATTTGAAAAGTGAATTACTGTGAAAATTTGCAGTAGAATTTACTTAGTGTATCTCAAATTTGTGATGAAAATTACACAACACTATTTGATAACACTAATTGTTACATTCTTAAGCCAGGTTTTGCAGTTCCAGCAGACTGGATCCTTCTTAAAGCATCAAGTAAAGGAAACACGTATGTTTTGGATATGAACAACACATCACTCACAAGCCATGAGACATGCCTGCTATCTAAATCTTCAAAGATGAATCACAATTGTGGCATAGAAGGCTTGTTCATTCCAACATGAAAAACATGAATAAATTGGTGAAAAATGACTTGGTCATTGGATTGCCAAAGAAAGAATTTCATTGTTCAAATCATTGTTCTTCATGTTACAAAGGAAAACAACATAGAGTGTCTCATAAATCCAAAATAATCAACACTAACACTACACCACTCAAACCTCTTTGGTCCAACCAATGTGATGAGCATTGGAAAAAGGCAATATTGCTTGGTGATAGTAGATGATTTCACTATATTCACATGGGTATTTTTCTTAAAACGTAAGAGTGAAACATCTGAAACATTAATGGACTTTGTGATCAAGATTGAGAATCAACTTGATTTAAAAGTTAAAATTTTCAGGAGTGATAATGGGACTGAATTTGTTAATGCTGATATGGATTCTTTTTGCAGGAATAAAGGTATAGCAAGACAATTCAGTGCACCAAGAACTCCACAACAAAATGGAGTGGCTGAAAGAAGAAATAGAACTCTCATAGAAGCAGCCAAAACAATGCTAGCTGACTCTCAGTTGCCCATAACATGCTGGGTAGAAGCTGTGAATACAGCATGCATTGTTCAGAATAGGACATTAGTTGTCAAAGAACATAATAAAACTCTTTATGAGCTCTTATTTAAAAGGAATCCTTTTATAAATATCTTAGAGCTTTTGGGTATCATGTGTCTGTATTAAATACTAAAAAACAATTAGGAAAATTTTCTGAAAAAGCCTATGATGGTTTCTTTGTTGGATATTCATCCACTTCTAAATCATATAGGGTCTATATTCCAGAACATAACATTGTTGAAGAGACTCCCAATGTTTCTTTTGATGAATCCATGTTTAAAACATCTGTAAAAGGATCATCTTGGTTATTTGATATAGATGCATTAACTGAATCATTTAACACTGGATATCTGATCCATGCAAGTTCTGCTGATACATGCTATCCATTTGTTCCTCCAAGTTTGAATGAAGTGCCACTGACAGCTGACCCACCAAGGGCACAAACTTCAATTGCACCACAGCATGAATCAAGTCAGCAGCATGAAGATGCATCTAGAGAAGCAAATCCTTTATCCGCAGATCATGTAAATACATCCGCAGATGCACCATCATCCGTAGATGTAAATATTGTTTCAACCACTGATCCTAGGGATGAAGAGGATGTGTTGAATCAACAAAACTTGCCTGCTGATCAACAATGTCCATCCATAGATGGTGCTGTAACTTCTTCGAAAGAACAAAATGCTTCCGTAGATGTTGCTGTCACTCCTACGGAACAACAAAATGCTTCCGTAGAACTTCCTATGGAAGAAGAACATGCAGCAACTTAAGCGCAAGTGATCCTATTGAGCATGAACCCCTTGGTTACTTCATAGATTCAACATCACAGCTGAATCCATCTGCTTCAATGGGTTTCTCAAACTTAGAGTCAATAATCCCAGTTGATGTTGTTTCAACAAGCAGAATTTACAAGTCTCATCCATCAGATAATATCATTGGAGACCTGAATCCAAGAACAACAAGGAGCAAATGAGGAGTGGCAAACATTTACTTGTTCACCTGCTTCTTGTCTCAGACAGTTCCTGCAAACATTATAGCTGCTCTAAAGGACAACAGCTGGATTGAGGCTATGCAAGAAGAACTATAACAATTCAGAAAACAAAAGGTGTGGAACCTTGTAGACTTGCCTCAAGGTTAGCATCCAATTGGAACAAGGTGGCTCTTCAAAAACAAGCTGGATGACAGGGGTATAATCGTGAGAAACAAAGCCAGACTTATTGCTCAAGGATATACTTAAGAAGAAGGGATAGACTATGATGAAGTTTCCAGTTGCAAGAATTGAAGCTAACAGGGTCTTTCTAGCTTATGCTTCATTCAAGAAGTTCACAGTGTATCAAATGGATGTGAAGTGTGCTTTCCCTTATGGGAAAATTGATGAAGAAGTGTATGTGGCTTAACCCCCTGGATTTTAGGATCCTGACTATCCACATAGAGTATACAAGCTTGACAAAGCTTTGTATGGTCTTCATCAGGCACCAAGGAAGTGGTATGACAGATTATCCTCCTTCTTGTGAAGAATGGTTACAAAAAAGTAACCATTGATCAGACACTCTTCCTCAAACAAGAACATCAAGATCTGTTGGTGGTTCAAATATATGTAGATGACATCATATTTGGATCAACTAACAAGAAACTGTGTCAAAGCTTTGAAGAATTAATGAAATCTGAATTTCAGATGAGCTCCATGGGAGAATTGACATTCTTCCTTGGCTTACAAGTTCATCAGAAAACAGATGGCATTTTCATCAATCAAGACAAGTACATTCATCAAATTCTGAAGAAGTAAAATCTTGCTGATACAACTTCATGCAAGACACCTGCCTCAACAATAGACAAGATTGTGCCTGACCCTGCTGGAAAATCAGTAGATCAGAGATTGTATAGATCAATGATCGGTTCTTTAATGTATTTAACTGCCAGTAGGACTGACGTAATGTTTGTTGTATGTGTTTGTGCCAGGTATCAATCAGACCCAAAGGAGTCCCATCTGAATGCTGTGAAGAGAATATTTAGATATCTGAAAGGCAAACCAGCTCTAGGACTGTGGTATCCAAAAGATGGAGATTTCAGTCTTTACTCATATTCAGATAGTGACTATGGAGGGTGCAACAACAACAGAAAATCCACAACTGGTGGATGTCAATTTTTGGGACCAAGGCTTGTTTCATGGCAGTGCAAGAAGCAAACTAATGTATCTGTGTCCATAGCTGAAGCTGAGTACATAGCTGCTTCAGCTGGTTGCTCTCAATTACTTTAGTTGCAAAACCAATTGCTTGATTATGGTTACAATTTCCTTCAAACACTAATTCACATTGATAATTCAGCTGCTATGTTCATAACTGCTAACCCAGTTCAACATAGTAAAACAAAGCATATAGAAATCAGATATCATTTTCTGAGAGACTGTTCAGAATAGGGTTTAATCAAGTTAGTTAAAGTGGACACAACAAATTAGCTTGCTGATTTGTTCACTAAAGCCTTAGATTCTGTTAGATTTAACTTTCTGATAGAATCTTTGGGAATGATTAACTTAGACTAAATACTCAAGAGCATATGACTATCCTTATGTAGAGTAATAGTAGGGGATGATTTAAGTGTCTGATAGAATGTTTGTGCATGTCATATGTATGGGAAATGATAGTACACTATACTTGGCTTTCTTTAACAAAAACTCAAACTGACTTGTAACATTTTGATATGTGAGTAGGTTCATATTGAGTGGAAACTACGCTAAGAGCATGCCAAACTAAAAGAAAGAGGTATCTGTCCGTGGGAACTCCATTTTAAGAGTCAGGAAAGTAAGTTATCTCCTGATGTGATCAAATCACCTACAAAAGCACACTATGTAAAATACTTTATAATCTTCTATCTTTGCAAAGTCATATTCCCTCTGTTTTGTGTGAACAAAGACCTGGGATATGATTAAAGAGTGTGATCTTCATTCTCCCTCTGTTTTGTGTAAACAAAGACCTGGGTTAAGTTCACATCTGTTTTACGGAAGTAAAGACCTGGTGACTATGAAGATCATATCTCAGCTCTCAAAAGAATCACTTGTGATCAATTATACATCACTTCAAAGAGCTTCAACATCAAAGCATTAATGAGACTGTAATATGTCTCCAGATAGAACTTGTAACTTAATGTACATAGTCAATAAGTGTGACAAAGTGGTGATTTGCCTCACCTACGGAGGACAAACTCTACTGACAATTGAATGTGGAGCAAATGACAGTTACTGATTAACAAACTTCAAAACATGATAAACAGCATGCCTAGTTGATACATTACTCATGTATGAATTTAAGTGGATCTATATACTTACAATCAGGAGTGTAATAGATCAAATAATCAACATCAGCAGAAGCCTAGAGTCATAGTATGATCCTACTATATATATGCATGTGATTATTTAAGCCAGTTGTTTAATCTGTTCCCTTAACTGATTTCCTCTCATTTAGACTGTCATATGCCTTTCATGCCTATTACCAACATAATTTTATGATGAATGCAACAGTTTAACATTAATCACAAATTTAGGGGAGTAGTTCATGCATGAAAAATTAATAAAAAGCTGCTAATTCACTTTGAAGGAATTGGAACTTGAGCACTAACTTGAATGCAGGATACAGGAAACTTGCTTTCTTGTACTTAATTGCCATGCAAACAAAGTCAACAATGTCCTATATCAAAACATGATTCTACTTAGTAGATATCATACATTTAAAGTTTTTAACAAAACTTTAATTTCCGCAGAAGTTTCAGTAATATTTCTCAACCGTAGAAGTAACATTGAAATTTCTGCGGATGCATCCGCAGAAGTTTCAGTAATATTTCTCATCCGCAGAAGTAACAGTGAAATTTCTGCTTCAGCAGAAGTAACAGTAACAGTGTAACTGCATAATCGTAGGATTGGTAAACTACGGATGTGCTAGTAACGAGGTATTGCATTTGAGCTAAGGCATCTGCAGATGTTAAGACATCCGCTGATGTTAAGGTTCCGCAGATGTTCTGCGGAAGATGTGATACATCTGGAATACACTCGATAAACGGAAAGGGACAAAGGGGAAGTGGGCCCAACATAATTAATAAAAGAAATTAATGTGTTCGCTTATAAATAAGGTTTTTGACTCTAAGAATTCATTAATTACTTTCTCAGAGCACTTTTTCAAGAAAAACGCACACTTTCCCCCTCATTCAAACTTTCAAAAATCCATTCCAAACATCATAAACATCATCATTCAGTAATCGATTATCATTGTCACGAAGGTAAATCATGTTCTAATCTTCAGTACGGAACTGGTTAATCCTTGAATGTCATTAAAACGATTCGAATTCATGTGAGTTACACTAATGCTGAACTAATTTTCATTTCTATTTACAGATGGCAAACAGATTCGCGAAGGAGCACAATGTCTGCGCATTTTTGAATGCTGATGATCCTGCTGCTGAAGGATGTCAGGATATCATCAGATATCTTCGACGGTCCAGGCTCTTCTATGCCTTGACGGCTGATCCTGTGATTCATCAATCACACATTGTCGATTTCTGGAATTCGGCACGAGTAGAACAAGCTGGGGATGATGAAGTGATTGTTGCTGAGATCCTTTCTGAACAATTACAGATCGATGAAAGCACAATCAGAAGATCTCTTGAATTGGGTGATCGAGAG
This sequence comes from Flaveria linearis, assembly GCA_024085815.1. Classification (NCBI taxonomy): domain Eukaryota; kingdom Viridiplantae; phylum Streptophyta; class Magnoliopsida; order Asterales; family Asteraceae; genus Flaveria; species Flaveria linearis. The sequence goes on along the minus strand of CM044003.1, from coordinate 37,157,774 downwards.
GTAGGGCTCCATGATGTATTCGAGAATGAATAGATTGAGAAGGTGTTCAACTTTATGGGGTATGATGGAGATTTTGAGTAAGGGGAGATCAAGAAGGGAAGACTATGCAAGCCATATCGATTCCTATGCCACACCTATCTGAAGTGTATCTCTAACAGAAAGGCAGGACTTGATAGGTTCTCTCAACACATCTCATCAGGAATCATTAGGATCTTTGAGGGTAGAACATATAACTACTCTAAATACATTTTCAACTGCCTCTGTGATCAAGTTAAACTACAAAGGAATGACAAGATGTTTATGTTCCCAAGATTCCTGCAACTGATCATCAATGTTGAACTCCCTAGGATTGCAAGAGAAGGGGAAGTGTTTGTTCAAGCCCACCTGGGAAGATCAGTGCTAAACAAATCAGTGGCAAATATCAGGGTGAAGACAAGCTCATGTTTGCACATGTTGTGGATGCTCAGGCTGACATACCATAAGGATTATTATGGACAGATAAAGAAGCAGAGACATCTGCTGAATCTAAACAAGCTCCTCACCAATACTAATCACCTAGCCAAACACCCCCTCACCAACACTAATCACTAGCTAGTACAAACACCCAACCAATCTCACCCATTCATCACCATGTTTCCCCACAACTAATGTCTTCATCTTCCACCAACCAGCCGATCTCACAAGTACAACACCAATCACCATCACTTTCTCATTCATCCTCACATAACACCCAACCTCTCTCTCCACTCCAAATCCAATCTCCTATTCAACTACTCCCAGACACGCCAAAACAACCTTCCCTGGAAAGTGCTAGCACTAAACAAATTGACATAACTGAGTCTTTGAATTCTGTTTACACAGGAGAGACTGAGTTAATGTCTCAAGCAAGCACTGTTCCCATTTCAGCCACAAACTCTGAAAACCAATTGCCATCAGAGCACACTGAACCAATATCTCCCATTACTGATGATCAACCTGCTGATAAGCAAATGGAAGTAGAACAAGAGATTAAGGAGGATGTGATTGCCTATCATGAGGATGACCTAAGTGACAGTGACATCCCTGTCAGCAAAGGCTATTTGGTTGCTGAGTACAATAAATTAGCACTCAAATCAAACAAGCGAAAACAAAGAATCCAAGAGCTTAAAGGAATCATTAAAGAGAAGGAAGAGGAGTTGATGAGGCAAGAAGCCAGATTGAAAAGGCTTAGAGATGATGCCAAAAGCAACAATGAAATAATTGATGAACTTCTTCAAAATGAACAAGGGTTGCAGGCATCATTAAGCAATGAGAAAAGTGCAAAAGCTCCGCTGATCAAGGAGAAAGATGATGAGATCAATCAATTGAAAATGAAGATCTCTGCTCTAGAATCAAGGAATGCCCCAAGTATTGAACAAACAAAACTATCTGCTGAAGCTCCAAAGAAACTGATTCTGTATTCTCGAAAGAGAAAATACTTGGGCGCAAGCGAGAAGAAAGTTAAAGATGAAGGTACTCCTAAAAAGCAAAAGCTCACATCTCCTGCACATACACCTTCAGTAGATTTATCTACTGTGAAGGTTTTATCCAGTGATGATGGTGAAAGTGATCAAGAAATGAAAGAGCTGACTAAGATGGAGTCACCTACTAAGCAAAAAGAATCAAAGGCCGATGACCTTCTAACAACTGAAGACATTATGGAAGTGAGGCCTGAGTCAACCATGTTCATGACACTTATAAATCATGGATTCCCTTTTGACATGGTTGAAAGACTGAACTTGAATGAGATGAAGGATCTTCTGAAAGAATTTGAGCTTGCAAGATTCATTCTACAAAACTATGATTATAAAGCCTTCACCATCTATCAATCAGTTGAAAAGATCAAGAAAGAGTTGGGCCATTGTGACACAGCAAAACTAAGCATGTACAATATGACCTGCTGGTTACAAGCCACAACTACAAACCGCATGAACTAAAAGGTAGATCAACTGGTGAACTACAGAGGATGATGGAGCATGTCATGGTAGTGGAACTTGAAACAGGTGTCAAATTCAGAACTGCAGCTCCACATCCATCCCATGACAAACTGAGCAAACTGCCTGCTCATCCAATAACTGTTGAACCTAAGGATCAGCATAAAGAAAAAGGCAAACTGATCAGAGAGCCAAAGGTAGTTATCCCCAAAAGGTATGGCCTCTTGTAACAACTGTCAGAGAAATAACTGAACAAAAATCCTCTCTGATCGAACTATATGACCACATCACAACTCCCAGCTCTGCGGAAGAACACAGGATTATGGCCTGGAAATATGATCCAGACTAGGATTGTGCAATCATCAAGCGGACATCTGGAAGAATTCATTACTTCCATGATGTGGAAGCACTATTGAGTCTTCCGGAGCAAGACATCAGAGATCTACAAAGCATACCCATTTCACACTATCCAATCCATCTTAGGGGAAGAGACTTCTCCATAGCTGTGAGTGGAATGAAAACCAGATTTGTTGATGATGTGCTCAAACAAGCAAAGAGAGATGATATGGAGCATAAAAAGATCAAACAAAGTAAGAAAAGAAGAACAGCTGAAGTCTCATCTCTTGTAGATGATGATATGTTAAAGAGGGTTGGATGTATGAACAAAAACTCAGAGTCCATCAAAATCTTCAAAGGAAATCAATTTACTTATCCCATCACAGAATGGGGCTATGTTGAAAGAACAAAAGAGCTAGTATTGTTGAGAAATGCTGATGGGAAGAAAGCTGAAAAGATAAGGATTTTTGACCCAGTAGAGATCAAAATGCTTCATCCAAGCTATATATCATATCTCTACGACAAATTCTTCCCAAGGCTAACAGATGAAAAAGCTCAAAATGATCTCTGCCTTTATGTGCATATGATTCAAGTCATAGACAAATTGTATGCAAAGGCATACAAGAGAAGAAAACATGAAGCTGGGCTGCTGAAAGGATCAATAATAGAAGAAGTGTCAGAACTAAGAATCTCAGAGGAAGATGAGCTTGAAATTGTGCATAACGATAGTGTAGTGGAAACACTCACTACTGAAGAAGACATTTTGGGACTGAGCTATGAAACACTGAAGAAGATCAGCAAGATGAAGATCAATTACAAGTACGACGATCAGAAGACTGCTATATCTTACTTCTACAACAAAATGATAGCAAGAGTTAAAGAGCTTGTAGTTTTGAAGGACAGATTACAAGGAGCTAATTCTAAGGGGGAGTATTGTTGGATCTAGGAAGGATAGGACAAGATCTTTTTGTATAGGCTTAGAACTTTAATCAAGTCTTGTAATTAATAATTGTAACTATCAAGTATATATATATATATATATATGTGCATTGAATCTATAGGTTAACCCATATATATGTATGTTACATTGTGATTGTTGACAGGCAAAATCAATATACTTGGTAGGATTCCTGAAATTGACCAAGTGTAAGAAACATCTACGGATGAACATTATTGTTAATCCGTAGATATGTTTCTTACAAGACCACATCACAAGTGAAGATTCCTGCGGATGATCAAGGATTGCATGAAGTGAAGACTTCTATGGAAGACAGAATTCCTACGGAAGAACAACACTTTTACGGAAGACCAAGACATCTACGGAAGAGCAAAACTCTTGCGAAAGACAAGGCTCCTACGGAAGTTCAGAACACTTGTATGATTACAATATCAACAAGTCAAACAAGTCAACCAATCAATATCAAATCCCAAGAGATCTGGTGTTTCCTTAACTGACTCCAACCACCTATAAATATGAGTCCTAGGTTTCACATCTCGGTGAACACAATCAAGCAATATTACGGCTGTCAAGCGTCACATCATCGTGCAACCCTAGCCGCTGTCACATCAACAACAACATTATTTCGATTCACAGAAATCATTGTTCATAGTCATTCATAATTATTATTTTGTAATCATTACTCGATAATTAATGAAATACTTTTGAATAATTATTGCCTTCGCATTTACTGTGTTTTTGTGTTTGTGTTCTTCGATAATCATTAAAACAATTAAACGTCAATTAATGATAATTCCACGATTATTGATTTGATTTTATTTTAATACTGATAATTCCTGAATTGGGATCCTTGGATTCACAAGTCATTAGTTCTATCATCTCGGTAGGAGCTAATCGATATGGTGCTTTGGCAACGGGTTGAGCACCGGGTATCAAATCAATCTGAAACTCGATCTCACGGTCCGGTGGCACACCTGGTAAGTCTTCTGGGAACACGTTCGGAAATCACACACAACCGACACATCAGACAGTTGTGGTACTAACACGTCCATATCTTTCACGTGGGCCAGATATGCACTACGTCCATGTCTCATGCGCATTTCCGCCACCATCATCAAAATCACCTTTGGAACCATAGTGACGCGATCACCGTAAACCGTCACCGAACTCCCATCGGGCGCAATTAATTGAATCATCTTCTTGCGACACATGTTTTCCTCATAGGTTGCTAACCAATCCATCCCTAGTACTACATCGAATCCGCCTAGGGGCATCACATGTAGTTTAGTAGAAAACCTATGGCCTTCTAGTTCTATGACACAGTCATCTATCATATCAGTAATTCTAGTGGACTTGCCAATAGTAGTTTCTACATCAAATGGCTTATCAATACTTTTACTACAATCAGGCAACTTAGCATAGAAAGTAGCAGAAATGAAAGTCCTATCAGCACCCAAATCAGATAACACAGAGGCACAAATTTGGTTTACTAGAAACATACCTGACTCGACATCGGGATCCTCATGGCGTCCTCCTGTGTCATCGTGAAAGCTCTAGCAGTTGCCCTCTGTCCTCCTTCCTCCAGCTTCTTCTTTGTCCCTAAACCCTCAGCCCTTGGCTTTCTGCAGTCCCTGCTCACATGGCCCTCGTTGCCACCGTTATAACACCGTATATCTCCACACACTTTTGCCATATGATCAGGCTTCCCGCATTTGAAGCACACATTCAAACCCCACTTACATTCACCAGTGTGCTCTCTCCTGCATTTACCACACTTCTTTATCCCCAAACTTTAGGACACCATCCTTCGGTCATCCACTTTCCTCCGTTTGTTGTTTGCAGTGAAACCACCACATCTAAACCTCTTCCTGCCCCAGCTTCTGTCACCATCACCTATCTTCTTCACCTCAACTACCGCCACTTCCCTCTCATCATACAACCTACCCGCTAGGTCTACTACTAATCGAAGGGTACCTGGCCGAGTAGCGATCAAATGCCTACGGACGTCAGTTAGCAATCCCTGGATGTACTTCTTGATCTTCCTCGACACCGGCATCATCTGATCTGACACCAACCTTGCCATCTTATTAAATTCAGTAGTGTATGGTTGGTGTGTCATAGCGCCTGCTTCCAGCTGTTAGAACTCCCTCTCTATCTTGTCGAGTTCCCGGTGAGGACAAAATTCCTCGATCACCAGCTTCTTCAGTTCTAGCCACCTCATCTTTCCAATGGCCCTGCTACCCTCGGCCTGGACAATATTGTCCCACCAGCATAAGGTCGTGTGCACAAGCGAGTGGGTAGCAAACTTCACCTTCTGGACTTCTCGGCACTCGGTGATTTCAAGTACCGCCACCATTTCCCTCACCCATCGGTGAGCAGCAACAGTAGTGCCATTCCTATCAAATGTTGGAGGCTTGCATCTCCAAAATGCCCCATAGTTGTAAGCATATGTAGTTTCCTGCACTACTTCTTCCTCCTCCTCCTCCTCATTTAAGTCAATCGTCTTGGTCTCTGATCGTTCCCTCTCTTCCCTTCCTATGGACCTTCTCCTCTCTTTTTTCTCGTCCTCCCTTACAGCTTTGATCACTTCAGTCACTACAGATGGTAGAATCATCTGAATGACTTGATGCACTTCCTCTACTACTGCCTCTTTTACCGAGGCCCTGACATTTGCACCCGTATCACCACCTTCCTAGTGATGGATCTCGGGTTCTTCACGGGCCATCTCAGTCGTTTGGGTCTTGTTCCTAATGACACGCCGTTCAGCACCATGTCCTCCCGATACTCCACCCCTAGAGGCCTTAGATGATCTACCTCCAGCCATTCTCTAATCACCATAAGATTCAAACACTAATATGGTAATTCAAGGAAAAGCTCAGTTTATGTCAAGTATAGTAAGTCCCTAGCCACTTACTTTACTTTTCACTAATCACTTATATGATCTACCTCCAGCCATTCTCTAGCCACTTACTTTACTTTTCACACCCCAAGCATTTCCTATCCAGACTACATCAGTATCTAAATCTACTAAGAGCACATAATTAAGTAGCACACACACATAATACAGGTTAACGTTAAAGAAAGAAACACCTGATGGCATGTAGCTACTCGGGCTAGCATCCCTGTCCTTTAGTCCCATTCTCAGTTTAAGATTAGGTTTTAAAAATATTTTTGCCAATTCACTTAAACTTTATCTTTAATACCAACTTGTAAGCCCCGTTCCCGGGACGCTCACAACTGGTCATTCATAGCACTAATCATACATATTATTCTACATTTCATAAAACATTACATCGAAAGTCATTGAGAAAAATCATTCATTTTATTAATAATTACTGTTGTTATGCAATACAACATCGTTAAACTACAAAAGAGAACATTCTTTTATTGCATTACAAAACAACAATAATAACATGCGTGAATGGATGCCAGTCTTGCCCCGCCAAGTAGCCTCCCTGCATGCCATCCTCAGCAACCATTACCTGCCAACTGAAAATGCATAAAAGTCAGCTTGCTGAGTGAGTTCTAGTTTTTATGTATTAAAGTACATACGTTTCATACATGAAAATACCTTTTTTCCTTTAAATACTTTCCTTACTTTCGCACGTGCTCATTCATCATACATACAACAAGTATAGCTTTGTTCATCATTCTTTATCACATGTATAAATTCGTTTCGTACTTTATTATCTTTCACTGAGGCTAGATCCTATCAAGCTTTTCCCCCATCATGGCCTGAAGCCACCATTCTAGGCACAAAGCCCCGTTCTAACTGGCACAAAGCCATATCATATCTTGGCACAAAGCCTAGGGTCGAATGACAAGGATCCCGTTTTGTACTATGGGTTTAGTCACCAAGACTGATCCCACTGTGTGTGAACCCTTACGGGTTAAAATCGCACGTTATGAAACACATAGTTGAGCTTATAACTCTTAAAGAGTTGTGATCATCCTTTAAATCTGCTTGCAAGCTTTTTCTTTCTTTCATTACGTTTCACTTTTCATCTTTCTTATCTTTTACCATATTACGTTTTACTTTACGTTCATCCATACATTCATTATACTACGTAAAGTAATAACATAATAATTAACGTATATTATATTATAATATAAATACGTTTTGAAAACCAATAAAAGATAACATCTCATGCACCTGTGCATATAACACATTTATCATCACATCATAATTATTCCATGCATAAAACCTCACACATTTATGCTTAGAATAGCTCTAAACAGTCCATAAGTCAAACTAGAGTCAAACCCTAAAATTCTGTTGCTCTAAAAATCTCAAAAAAATTTCTAAGTGTCGGGAGCATGGGAACTATTTGGGCGCATGAGGATTGTTTGGGATTTTCTCTACTATACAGGTGCATGAGTCTATACTTAGCCATTTCTCACTTAGGCGCATGAGCCTTTTAGGCGCATGGGCACTATTTGGGCGCATGACCCTATACTTAGGCGTTTCAGCCTAAACTTAGGCGCATGGTGTACTGTTTAGGCGTATCATCCTACACTTAGTCTTTTAAGTCAAATTTCTAGGCGCATGAGCCCTATTTGGGCGCATGACCATACTTATACTCTTTCTAAGGCAAAAACTTAGGCGCATGAGTCCTATTTGGGCGCATGAGCACCATCTTATACATTTCTAATATATTTTTCAGTCCCAACATAATTTCAGCATGTTCTGAAACTTACACTACCATTTTAAACCTTAATCTAGTACGCGTAACCACAACACATAATCATACATACATTTCAAACATACGGTTATACATACAATTTTTACAAAAACTACTTACATGCATTTTCAGCCCCGAAAATCTTTTAAAACATGTAAAACATGGGGTCTAGAAACTCATCTTAGCTGTTTTCAAGCTTAAACTCTTCCACTTGAACTTTTCAAAAGATTCTAACACCTAGACATGGCCCAAACACATAAACCCAAACACTCATACACTTAAGAACATATATTCTCGGTTACATGGTCAAAACACAACAAAACCAAGTCAAATAAACATGAATTACTTACCAAACGTGAAAACTTCCTCTTCTTCTTCATGAACAACCGAGAGAAAACCTTGTTTTCTTTCTTCCTCTTTTGTCGACCGAAAAGCAGATGTGTAAAAGGTGGTATGGGCGGCCATTCCCTATATATATAAAAATATTTGGCTTTTTGTACTATTTTTCACTTTGCCCCCTTCTACTATAGCTTATTTTTATTTCCTTCAAGATACTTTTATTTCCTTTTATTTTAGACAAAGTTTCGGGCGTTACATACACTTGATCAACGTAATAGTGAATTTACGATTACATATGTGTGCTGCTAGAATCCTATTACGCTGATTAATGTTTCATCTGGACAATTCAAGTTTCTTGTCCTATCATCCTGATTATCCGCACTAATTATAGATAACACATATCAAATTTCTATGATAGTTGAGGTTATGTTATAAATCAAAATATAATTCTAATACCACATAAATTATTGGCCTTATTGCACACATGAATATCGCATACTTAACTATCATCACTATCGCCATGTTATGCATTCTCGTATTTCTCATAAACATTGTGAAACTTCATACTCAATACATGACTTTAACCACATATGCACACACTGATACACACATTCGAACAACATGAAAACGATGACTTGTGACAAAAGTCACATTCCACGCCAACAAATATATTCTTCATTAAATTTCCAATGTTTAGAATGATAATGACATCTTTAATGATTTGCATAAGCCAAACATTGATCATAGATCTTAAAATTATGCCTGTAAATGATTTCGTAACATTAAATTGTTTATCGGCACCTAATGATACATGTGAAACAAAATATTCTTATACCGACCTCTCAAGATTATGGGGAGCATAACATTACTACATGGAGCAAGACCACATACAAAATTTTTAACAATCATCTTTGAGTAACTATGCCCATCCAAAATAAATCAATCTTAATTAGATCAAAATTTTACTGATATAAACCATGACTCTCACCTCAAAGCTAAATGAGAAATTCAATTCAAGTGGTACGATATGAAATCCTTAGCCTGGCTCTCAACCCTGAAGCAACGCCTAAGATGCCATGGTGGATAAGCTTACGTGAAATTACAAACAAAGAACAATGACAATGTGTGGTGAACTCAATGTCCTTGGAGTACGTATTTCATACCAAGACACAACTACTAACAAGAAACTACTAAAGAAGAAACCTAATTTATATTTTCTACACTCTAGACAACTCATGATTAGCAAAATAAGCTAACCTATTAAAATTTTAAAACTACAACTTATAATTATCACTCTATCCATCAAATTCGTTACAGGCGTATAGGAACATGGAACAAATTCACAAAAGTATAAAAACGGTGTGTGTAACTTTTAATCGAACTTGGACATAAATCATTAAGGTACTTTTAGGTCACAATCATCATCAAAGAAATAAAGATAAAGTACCAAATAATAATCAAACGATACTTTAGGTTAATAATATCAGAGGAATGCAAATGGATACCTTTGATGGTTACGATAACAAAATAATACAACAGGATCGGAATGAATGACAAATAAAAATATTGTTGATTCTACATCTCCTTATTCGTTAGCAAAAGACTACAACATGGAAACTTTTAAGAGGTATTTATCAAGGAATTAATCTACTTCAGGACACGTTAGCTGTTACAAAAAAAGTTTATGAACACTTACACTTGACCATATTTAAATTAAAATAAACACAAAAGAAAATGAAGATCAGATGTCAAGATGTAACCAAGTTGATTACGGACATATTTCATGAGGTGAGAGCGGGGAACAATATATAAGACTAGTAGTGACAACATCTAAAGCAAGGTAAATCAATAATACTTTTTTTGAAAGGAATGAATAAAATTAAATTCTAATCAATGAACCGAATAGGACATTTCATCCATAATCTTTAGCATGAGTGTTAAAGAAGACACAAGCAATAATATTTCATTGTAAGATAAGAAGAATTTCATCAAGACATGTAAAGTTCAATAATATCAACAAAGATGCACACCTAGCATCACGGCCTTGAGAATATTATGAAGCATCATGGTGCATAAACGTTAGTCTGACTCATTATCTACACATAGACAAGTAATCTGAGCATCTACTAAAACTTTTTGAAAGAAGCTCTAAGAGACTTTCATTTTACTAGATGGACCTTGATAGGTAGTCGTCTTTGAAACGACTTCACACAACTATGATTAATCAAAGCGCATTAGGGCAACCACTAATTTTTAGTAAATTAACACCGCAGACCTTAAAACAACAATAAATAAATAAATAAAACATTTTAATTACCACCTTATCGCTTGAGATGATTCAAAGATAAGAGAAAGCCCCATTCTGAAAAGCCTTATCATTTCTATGCAGATGACTCATTCGCTTCATGACGACAGTAATATGATACCCAATATTTTTCAGGTTAATGTTGTTCCTGTTATCTAGACTATTTCTGTCACTTAGTTTTATTAAATAAAATCTAATACATACTAATACAATTATTATTGTTTATTTAACTTCAAATCACTTAGTGTTATTAAATTGTATTAGTAAACAAATTAGAGACCAACTATGCAAATAAGGAACTAATGGAGGGGCTAAAGTGTAAATAGCAAAAGAAATATTATGAGAACCCATAACCACTATCGATTCCCCACGTTTGAAACCTGCAACCATTTCACTTGGCAACCCTAAGTGTGAAAAACGCAATTACCACTACAATGGGCCATGCAACAAAAATACCTGTGAGAGGGGTGGCAAGTTTGGCCACGCTGCTAAGAACTGCCGCAAGAACTTAGCAGCAAAGCAGCCAGCACAACAAGGGGAACAAAGAGGCTGCTATGAGTATGGACAGACTGGGCACATCAAAAGGAACTTCCCTAAACTGATGAAGAACAATGGCGGTGGAAATGGAGCTGATAACCGCAACAAATATGGCAACGGGAACGGCAATGGCAATGTCAATGGGGGTGCAAAAGGTCGAGCTTTCGTCATGGGTTTAGGTGATGTCTCATACCAAATTGTTAGTCCCAAACAACCCTTGAATGAATGAGATTTGTGTAAATTGTTGGATCAAACAAAAAATATAGATGAACAAATGATGAACACCTCAAGAACATAATGAAATCCCTTGTTTGATCTTTAATGATTTGAATCTGATAATACAAAGTGAAAGCCCTCAAATCAAGTGGCTCATTCAAGCTGCAAACCTTAATTACAACTTATCTATTTATAGTGAATATAGTATTCACTAATGACACATTAAGCCTCTAGACTTAAACTAATTAGGGAAAATACAAATAAAACATAAAAATGACTAAAACAATATTAAATATATTTTGTTGACACAAACTATATTTATTAACAATAAAACTCCTAGTCAAATATATCTTCAATGTCTCGTCTCGGTTCTTCATCTCAAACTCGTCTGTTTGACTTTTCTGATGACTTTGACCGACGTTGACTTTTGTTGACCTTGACTGTGTTGATAATATAGACTATCCTTTTCAGACCCAACAATACTCCCCTTTAGTCTATCATTATCAACATCTTGTATCATCTTTGATTCCGATAAGGCAACCATATAATGATCTTCAATCTCCCCTAGATTGATGATCTGTTGCTGAAGATTTTTCATCTCATAGGCTCCCCCTTTTTGTATGCTCCCTCTCTTTAAATGATCAGGAACAACTTTTCAAACTCTTAATTCTTGAGTGCTTTAGAAGATGTAGGAGGAGGATCCTAGCTTGGTATCTTCTGCAAGCTTGAAGAACAGGTTCTCTGGTCTGGTTCATTGCTCAGGTGATGATCGGCCGTCACTTGTAGCAAAATCTGCACCACAAACACAAACGCATTCTACATATTTCTTGTTAGATCATTTCAACATACAAATAAACCTGTGGTTATCTTCGAATGTAAACAAGCAAAACCAGGTTCGCTTGTGTGTGTAATTTCCCGTGAAATGAAAGAAAAATATAATATCGTTTCAATAGCATAATATGGTAGACTTGAAAAGTAATTTGAAATGAAAAATCTTTTTGGATTTTATTTTATTTTATTTTATTTTTTTAATTAAAATTGTTTTGGATTATTATTATTTATTATTATTATTATTATTATTATTATTATTATTATTATTATTATTATTATTATTAATTTCTGTTGGTCCCAGTCAGCCTTGAATCAAGTTTTTGTTAAAGATTTTGGATCAAAAGATAAGAATTATATGGAAATTAACAAGAACAATGAAGAACTTGATGAATAAGGATATGAACATTTAAAAAACCCCAAATAGATCTCAAATCATATGAAAATTACACCTCCTAGATCTATTTGGTTCATACAAGCCTTACCCTAACTGCCATTAACACTTTCTATATATAGCCTAATGACTATAGGCTAATTGCAATTAGGACCCTAAACAATAATAAAGACTAAAACATGACAATAAAATTACATTAAAACCCTCTATTTTTAGTCTAAATTTGTAATAAATATATTTTGCCTAAACAAAATATATTTCTTCAACTCGAAGCTCCATTGTCTTTCTTAACTTGAACGTCACACGTCAAACCATTGTTCGAATCCGTCAACTTGACTTGGTGTTGACTTTGACCGGTTAATGTTGACTTTTGTTGACTTTACTAAGTTGATAATATTAGACTATTTTTCAGGTTCAACAATACTCCCCCTTAGTCTATTATTATCAACATTTTGCATCTTGTTCAACCTCGATCTGGAAAGCATCAGTCTTAACTCATGACTCCACAATACTCCCCCTAGACTGATGCTTGCCAGATTCCCTTTACTTCTCCCCCTCAAAAAATTCAAGATCGAATTGTTGCCCATTCTGTCACTGATTATCGTGAATCAATGGATAACCCGAAGCCTTTCGTTGTGATTCTCCCCCTCTAATGTAGACCCTCCCAATTATAGGCATAATATAAGGCTTGAACCCAACTAGTTAGCAACAAATAACCATCTTTCCACAAAAATCATAGACTTTAACGGATGCTTGATTAGCTTTTGTGCCTTCTCTCCCCCATAAAAAAAATATAAAATGCTGATTAACGCCGTCTTGCGTTTCATAACTAGACTAATAATCTGAAGCTTGTCATGGTGAATCTCCCCCTCAATTGTAGATCCTCCTAACATGTAGGCAAATGATAAAGGTTTGACACACCAATTATCTCACAACAAATAATTGGCTTCATCACAAACACGTTTGACTTCGTTACATACGCCCAAATCAAAATTGTCTCGGCCCATAAGAGAAACAGTTAACATCCGGCCAACTTGAACACATCATTTTTTTTATTATACTGATCTTGGCCCAACTGATTAAACGATAACTTCCAGCCCAACAACTTTAGTTTTACTTGCCCACTAATATGTCAAATAATTCCTGGCCCAAACAACTCGACCCAATGAATTTACTCAAAATACCCGGTCAAAATAATACGAAACCAACTTCAACGAATAAGGCCCAAAATTTTCAACGATATCTCCCGGCCACATGTATGATTAACTCAACTACACCAGCCAAATCCTTTTTTTTGTTTTTTTTGTTTTTTTTTGTTGCAGAAAAACACCCCTTAAAATACTTTTAGGGTTTCTCTTCCACAATTCACTCTCAAATTCATAAAGTTTGGGCTTTCAAAACCTTAGATCATCTCTTAACAACAATGGCAGCATCGGCGGTTCAAGCCCCACGCTCCGACAAGACCAAGAACTACATCGACAACAAACGTAAAGACGACATCCGCATCGCCCAACATCAAAGCCGCAAGCGCCATCACAGATGCCGTTCGTACCAGCCTCGGCCCCAAAGGAGTGGACAAGATGATCTCCACCACCTCCGGCGAAGTCATCATCACCAACGGCGGCGCCACCATCTTAAACAAAATGGAGGTCCTTCAGTGTGCCGCTAAGATGCTCGTTGAGCTCTTGAAATCGCAAGACATCATCGCCTGTGACGGAACCACCACCATATGAGATGGTGAAGATGTGATTGGTCTGTGGTTCTTGTTAGGTTGAAATATGGGTTGCTACGAGATGGGGGGTGGTCGGGTGAGGGGCTGTGGGCGGAGGTGAGGCGAGTAGGTGGTCGACGGACTAGGGTTGGCGGTGGTAGGGGTGGCTGCAGAGGGATGGTGATGCGATTGTGGTGGGTAGGTGGTACGACGGGAGGGTGGTCGTGATATGGGGTTGGTCGAGGCTGTGGAGGTCGACGGTTGTGATTGCGGCAACAGGTAGATATGGGGTGTAGATGGTTGGGTTGCGGTTATGGTGGCTGGTGTTGGTGCGGAAGCAGGTGGAGATAGGTTGTAAATGGTTGGGATGTGTTTTGGTTTGGCTGGGTGATGTCGCAATAGTATGGGTTGTGGATGTTGGTCTATGGTTGTGGTTCTTTGGTTGACTTAAACTGGTTAGTTGTTGTTGATGATAAGAAGATGGTTATAAATTCACTGGAAATTTCACCGGAAACTTCGCCATAAAAACAAGTTCGCCGGCAAATTCACCAGCAAATTCGCCGGAGAACCAATAGTTTCGCTGGAAATGCAAATTCGCCCGGAAGTTCGCCGGAAAATGCAAATTCGCCAGGAATCGAGAACTTTCGTTCAAAACCTACCAAAATCGCCCAAATATGGAGCAAAGTCGCTAGATGAAGATTTGAAGGTTCATCAAAGGCTGTCAAGAACACCAAGAACACACACACAACTGTGTGTGAGAGAAACAACTTTAAATTTGAATTTCTTTTCAAATTTCTTGTATAAAACGATTTGTAGAAGTCAAATTTGATGTCAAATGTTGTATTGAATGTATGATGGACAAAAGAACTCAGATCTACTTTCTCTCTCTAAAACCCATTTTCTCTCTCTAAGACTTCAAATTGTTTTTCAAATCATCAACTCAAAATCTTCAAATTAACAATCAAAATTGATTCAACCTGGCTCTGATACCATATTGTTGGTCCCAATCAGCCTTGAATCAAGTTTTTGTTAAAGATTTTGGATCAAAAGATAAGAATTATATGGAAATTAACAAGAACAATGAAGAACTTGATGAATAAATATATGAACATTTAAAAAACCCCAAATAGATCTCAAATCATATGAAAATTACACCTCCTAGATCTATTTGGTTCATACAAGCCTTACCCTAACTGCCATTAACACTTTCTATATATAGCCTAATGACTATAGGCTAATTGCAATTAGGACCCTAAACAATAATAAAGACTAAAACATGACAATAAAAATTACATTAAAACCCTCTATTTTTAGTCTAAATTTGTAATAAATATATTTTGCCTAAACAAAATATATTTCTTCAACTCGAAGCTCCATTATCTTTCTTAACTTGAACGTCACACGTCAAACCATTGTTCGAATCCGTCAACTTGACTTGGTGTTGACTTTGACCGGTTAACCTTGACTTTTGTTGACTTTACTAAGTTGATAATATTAGACTATTTTTCAGGTCCAACAATTTCTTTATTTATTATAATTTTTTTAATTACCGAGAACGGAATCGATCATGAGATCACATCCTCAAGATATACTTTACCACAAAGATGAATTTAATCATCAACAAGATAGTGAGATCACACTGATGCAGATTCTCATCACAATTTGAAGTTTTTGATAGCCAAAACAGTTCAAAAATGATTGTCGGTATGTTTGTCCAATTTAAACCCATGCCTTATTCTTTTCAGTGAGTGACCTGCAACTGATTTTATCATGTTTTAGGTTAAATTTTGAGAAGCTCAGGTAACTTGGTTACCAAAGACATATGGCAAAGAACTTATCCCGTCATCAAGGTTTATTGATTGTAATCATTGATTTTGCTTGAGTAGTTCGAATTGACACAGATACATGCATATGATAGCATGATCAATTGATGAAACATTTTAATATACAGACTTTATGATGATATCTCCAGGTCTATACTCACGTATAATAGAGGAGATGTACATCTTATTCCAAAAGATGAGAGCTTCAGGTCAATGCTTCCGCATAGCGGAGAAGATCATGTTAGCGTGTTGATCAGAGCGATAGGTCAATGCTTTTGCAAAGCACAGAAGATCAATACTCAAGGTTAATGCTCACGCATAGCAGAGGAGACAAGCACGTATTTGATTATATATACTATACAATTTGTGATAAGGGATGTTAGATCCAACACAGACAAGAACATGCTCAAGACATAAATCAGCCACTCTCAACCAAGTTTTGACGTGACTTGTAACTTTCTGCAGACCGAGATGACATGGAAAGGATCCTTGTCACTGAGTTCTAAAGATTTAGTAAGCTACAGAATCACTGTTTACTTCGTTTTTGGGCTGAGCCTACCAAGCATATCATATAATGAAACTGTCTTTTTCAGATTTTAGAATTTTAGGTGATAAAGACATCTACATTAGTTACTATCATTTCCCACAATGTACAAGTCATGTAAATAGCATACCAAGAAGACATACTATCATTTCTCAATCATCCCAAATCAAGTTCTTAGTATCCATTTCATTTTTCATTTCATTTTTTTATTATACTCTCCCCCTAAATTTTATTTATTTTTTTCTAATAACACTTTTTTTTAAATAAACTAAACTAAAAGAGAAATTTACCAAAGAAAGTCTTCCAAATTATACTAGCAAAAAGATGCGAAATTAAGTACCAAGAAAAATACAATGATTGTGAAATGAGATGTGAAAATGCAGATAAGGATCCAGAATGTCAATAAGATACCAAAACCATAACCTGTTTGTTCCGCCTCAAAATTTGAATGAGGAACATTCTCTGTTGGTAAACCGGATTACTAACAGTCCTCCTGAATTGTTCCTGCACTCATTAACAGATTAGTTAAAAAGGGGGACCCAGGCCATCGTAGTCCTGGGTGTTCCTTTTTCGTCAGTGTATGTAACCTGTTTAAGCACACACTCTTTTGAAAAATCATTTATCTCTTTACCCTTTTCCTTTTGTTTTACTTTCCAAATTTGTTTTTGTTCAATTATCTTTGATTTGAAAGAATTGAATTTAGAAATCATTATATTTTTAAAACCTAAAGGAAGAGATTTTGATTTTAAAACTTTCATCTTTTCCATCTTTGAATCATGTGAAACAGGCTTCATATGAGAAGGTTTGGATAAAATGTTCATCATCCAATCATTCAAATATGTGTGCTCTTTACCTCTTGAAACAGAGAAGCAACCCGTGTTGTCTTTATCGTTTGGAACTTGCCTTTGAACCTGAGGGCACTTCTTTAGCACATGACCTTCTTTTCCACATCTAAAGCAAGCCTTGAAAGGCTTTTAGTTCTTTATAGTCCCATGGAAAGCAGGAGAGGGTGGAACCTGCTTGGGGGTTGTTGCAGCCTGCTGACAACCTTGAAGCTTCTTCTTTCGGATATCAAAAGATTGAACCTTTAGAAGCTTTGTCGATATGGATTACGAACTGAGCTGTGATTTGATATGTGAGGTTCCAGTACATGAGATCTGAACATTCTTCTGACAACCTTTATGTGTGACTGGTGACTTGGCAGACTTGGAGGAAGATTTATGACGAGCTTGATGGATAGGATATGAAGATGGTAAGTGCTTCTACTGAGTTTTGGAGGAACTACTGCTTTGTTTAGCAGTTGGAGATGAGATCCGTATAGGTCTTGATTCAACCTTTTGAAGCATTTAAGACTTGACAACTTCATGTGACTTATTGATCTCTGATTCATCATCTGAGCTTATCTAGTCTTGTACACACAAGTCTTCTTCCAATGGATCTTGATTGATACTACTTGTTGAGTTTTGATTGCCTGATGATTCCACAGCTGTTCCTTCTTTGACAAACCTGATAGGAACAAACAAAGGGATGTAACCTGTTTTGAATCTATTAAAGAAGTTAGTGGAAGCAACCGATACTGATATTTGAGCATCAGAGGTGGAATTATTATTTTGCACATCAGATCCTTGCTTGATGAGTCCCAGACCTGCAGGAGAATCATATTCATCTCTAACCTCTTTGTGATTAACACAGCTTAAACCTGCATGTAAACTGTTAGTATCTACAACTTTAATCAAATCATTGAGGTTAAGGCATAGGAGCGTAACACTGAGTGCTAGGAGGAGAATAAACATATGAAGTTTTAGCACATCCCACACCCGTTTTGATTCTTGCTCCCCTTTGCTCATAGAA
The DNA here is from genome assembly GCA_024085815.1 of Flaveria linearis. Classification (NCBI taxonomy): domain Eukaryota; kingdom Viridiplantae; phylum Streptophyta; class Magnoliopsida; order Asterales; family Asteraceae; genus Flaveria; species Flaveria linearis. Next base: position 37,139,298 of record CM044003.1, on the reverse strand, counting down.
TAGTTCTTCCTGTCATCCATGATATCGTCCATTTATCAAGTTTAATTTTAAGCTTGCAAGTCTCAAAAATCTGCTAATGTGACTCGTTCGCTTAAAACATTAATCTCGACATTCTTTTCTAAAAGATTTCTTTTTAAAAGATCAGTTTCTTTTAAAGCTTCTCTCAGTTTAATAAAATATTTGGACTCATTGATTTTAAGTTCTTTTTTTATTCGTTTTAATGCTTTTTCATTTTCTAACAATAATCTGTTAGCTTTATAAACCCTGAATAAACGAATTTTACAGGGAGGAGAACACATGTCCTGTACAACCTCATAAGGGAGTCCTATAACTATCTTTTCCGTAGCTAGGGCTTTTTCACATTGACAAACTGGAGTGTTCTTTTTGTATTCGTCCTCCTCAGTAGCTCTCTTCTTAGCTTCTTCAGCTTCACCTTCCTCTTGTTTTCCTTCATCCTGAACTTTACATCGGCTTACATAATCACCAACATCACCAAAACTCTCACATTGAGTATGACACCTAAATTCTTTAAAAGGATCAAAATTCTCAATAGAATCCTCAGCACTGTTTACCACCTCAATCATCAATGCATGGTTGACTTCTTCTTTAGTTTCTTTGATCTCAACACTTGAAGATACACCACCATACATGAATCGACTATAATCTTTACTTTTCATATCCAAATCAAATGACTTCAACTTGTTGATAACTTCTATGAGTTTGTAGTCAGCAAAATTTCTTTCTTACTTTAACAATCTAAGATGTGGACTCCACTGTGGAGGAAGAGAGTCCAGAAATTTTGTGACTTGCTCATGGTTTCCCAGCTGGTCATCATACTTTTTAAGGTGGCATGCCACCATCAGAAATCGATCAACAACGTCAGATATCTTTTCATCTCTCGTGGTTGCAAAAGTGTTAGGACCGTGTACGTACGGAGTACTAACTGATTCTTCATTATACCAGATCAAATAGTGTGGAATCCTATTTGATTGGTGATCCAATCAGGGAAAACATTAACAAGATCAAACCTAATGATTAGAAAACGTTAAGAACGAACTAGGAATGATCTGAAACGTTTTATGAAGTTGGAATGGACGAATAGGGCGCTCTGGGTCGACCAGGGTTGCAAATATTCGAAGTGTTCATTTTTCCACGAATTAGTTGGTATTTATAGGTAATGGTTTCTCATTCGTGCGACTGAACCATTCGCATGGTTCAGTCATGTGATTGAGCTATGCGTTTGATCCATACGCACGACTGAGACTTCAGTCGTACGACTGGTTCAATCTCATGCTTCAGTCTTACGACTGATCCAGTCTCCTGGTTCAATCGTGCGACTAAGCCATCCGCATGAAGTTATTCATGCGTATGGTCCATTGGCATGGCCCATTCGCATGATAACTTCATAATGTTAAGTTTGAATGTGTTTATTATCATAACATTTAGCATATCAATTCAAACAACCATCTACCTATATAAACTATCAATCATTCATTGCACAACCCATTAATGAAACATTTAAACATTATAAGTATCCACAACCACTTGCATTTCATTAGTCAACTTTCAATTACATATAAGTAAGACATTACAAAGATATTACATTTAGCTCAGAATCTAGGTACACATGTATCAACAAACTCCCCCTTGGACCTAGATTCCTCTAATGTCTTACTTTACCCATTATCTCCTCGTACTTTTTGAACTTCTCCTCTCTGGTTACACATGCATGTATTTCAAATACAAAACAGATGCGTATGACATTGTGGAACTGGAGAGCCTGTACGATGTCTTACGAGTCATAGAACAGTGGCCACTTGTAGAGAGTATAAACATCATTCTCTGACAAGTTTGTGAGCCACATTGGGTCAAATACCCTGATGACATCCATCTGTCCATCTCTGTTCAGAACTATGACTGCTTCTGTTGTTCTCCAATCATAGTACCACCACTTGAAGTGTGGAGTGATGTCATGAGGCATTTCCCTAAGAGGGATCTTCGACATAGTACGTGGAGGACGCCACTTCAACACAATCTTTGGCTTCCCGGTTCGTGGATCCACTTCAGACCTTCGAATGTACCTCGTAGGTTGCTAAGGCCTGAAGTTTACCAACCGGGTGTGGTACTCTTTCTTTAACGCAGCTTCGAACCAACCTGACATCTTTCTGGGATCAGCATAAAGTGGCTTTAGCTTCGCCAGTTGGTTGAGCTCAAAACCAGGTAGAGTTTTTAGATCGTGTGGGAATCTAAAATACTCGATACCTTTCTCTCTCTTAACTGCATAAGCGTTAAGGTCATCAAAATACGCCCACGATATAATCTTGCCAGACACCTTTTGATATTTCTTCATTCTGTAGAGCTTGGTGTAGGCATCAGACGTTGGAGCACTTCGTTGGGCACGAAGATTCGCAAAACAAGCAGCCCATTCAGCCTTTCTCACTTTGACTTCTTCCTCTGTAGCTCTGGCTGTATCTTCTTTTTTGTCTGACTCTTCTCCAGAGTATCAAAAGTCTCGCTGACCAGATTGTCATCCAAATTTGGAATGACGTGACCTTCAGTGTCAGTGTACTCTGGATAGCATTGGTCTGTTATATCCTCTATCTCAATCTCATCTACGTCGTGTAGTTCTTCATCACTATCGACTTGGACTTTGGGAGCGTCTTTCACTATGTCGTCGGCGTTGAGTTTGAACATTTCTGCCAACTGTTCCTTAGTGAAGTTGTGAATAATCTCTCCCTCTTCAAGGGTATACTCAACTGATCTCCTTACGATACCCTGCAGATCAAGAATCGTAGTTAACTGACTCTTGACCTGTTGTAGGGGTTCGACATCGTATTCATCTCTTTGAAAGTTTGGATCTGCTTGATTTAAACATGCAACACAATACTTGTTAGTAGGTAATCAAATACAATCATTTTTAAGACAAAAGATATAAACATTAATTACATAAGTGTTACATAATTTTTCCAAGTACAAAAGCCTTTTAAATACAGAAACATAAATAACTAATTAGTACTTTTGTCTTGAATCTCAGGAGTATCTTCAGGTGGGGCAGACGTAGAGGTTCCTTGGTCTTGACGGTGTTTAGAACGCCTCTCGTCTGCTGCTTCATCACTTTGTTCTCCTGCAGCCTCTCCTCCTTCATCATCATCATCATCTTTCTTGTCATCACTATCATCACCTTCCTCACTTTCATCATCCTCACTTTCATCATCCTCATCATCATCGTCCTCCTCATCATCATCCCCTTCACCAATCTTAAGGGGCTCACTTTGAGTTCCTTTCAGCTTTAGCAAGAGAGACTTGTTTGCAGCCTTTAACTCCTCCAACTTCCTATCCGTCTCAATCTCGTGCTCTAATAGACCGGTGATCTGATCAGTCTGTACAGCGATCAGCTGTGCTTGAGATGAAGTCAACTCCCTTAACTGATGAATCTCAGCTGTCTAGGAGGAACACTGCTCTCTTAACTGCTGAATCTGAGCAGTCTTGGTCTCATCTGAAGCCATCAGCTTGACCACCATGTTGTTTACTGTAGCAAGCTGCTCTACCACAGAAACTGGTGGTATGAATGAGCTGAATGGAAAAGATGAGGGTCCTGTTTGGTGAGTAGTGGTGGTTGTGGTGGCTGTGGTGAAGATTGGTGGTGGTGTTTGAGTAGTGGTTGTGAAAGGTGGAATGGTGGTGGTGGGTGGTGTAGTGGTAGTGGGTGGTGTAGAGGTAGTGGGTGGTGTAGAGGTAGTGGGTGGTGTAGAGGTAGTGGGTGGTGGAGTGGTAGTAGCTGTGGTGGTGGTAGTGAGCAGAGTAAGCCTTCGGCGTTTGTGCCTCTTCCCTTGGGCCTGAGCCATTCGCTTTATCCTGGATCCTTTGTATCCTGATGCTCCCCCTTGGCTACTGATCGGATCCGGGGCATATGAGGGATCTGATGTCGTTGCAGCATCCCCGGACTCCACTGGGCGTCCACCTACTACCCTCAAGCCTCTTCCTGTGGCAATAACTTTGCTGCCCACAGTCCTTGTTAGAGGCTCTTCATCTGACTCCTCCTCTTCTTGCATATGGAAATCAGGGTGAATTGGAGCTGATTCTGGTCCTCCCTGGCCATCTCCTCCCTGATCAGTACCGTCATCATCGTCGTCGAAGTCATCGGAGGGAAGAGCAATTTGCTCAACATCTGAGTCACTATCATCGTGACGCCACTTTCTCCTAGTTGGCGCCACGTAATCCTCACGGGCCAGATGCCCAAACAAACTCCTCACCGGGGGCTTGACCTGCTTGCCCCGGTATACCTTCATCCTTCCCAATGTAGTGTCGTCCATGATCTCCAGGACGACAGCATCATCTTGAGCTTTCGGGAGCTGGGGGAGCTTCTGGTCTATAATCATCTGGATGAACCTTGGGTACATACAGAAGCTCTCTTTCCCTTCTGCTTCAATGTTCTCCACCAAATAGGTGAAGATCATCCGTGAAAAACTGAAAGGGTGGTGAGCACCAGGGCAGCAAATGCACTCTGCATCTGGTCTGATAGCTCATCAAACCCGCCCTTCCTTAAGGCTATACAACGTAGAAGCACATGGGCAAGATATTTGAACTGGGGGCACAAATTACTTTTGTTAAGCATACCCGAGTTGATGTCCCCCGAGTACTTTGCCCTCATAAAACAACCTCAGACAGTAAGGGGATGCAGTCTAGTTGGGTGTTCTGCATCGTCCCCAAGCTCCGCACCGTTCGTATATCCTCCTCAGATAGCTTGATATCTTGTCCAAAGATAGAGCTTCTAATAGTATATGGCTCCCTGGATCTGTCGACCACAGCATGTTCCTAAAACAACTGCTGTATCGACCTGTATGGTGTACACCGTGCAGAGATCGCTCGGAATATCCTCGATCTCCTAAAAAATGTGATAATACTAGAAAACTCGGTGGCATTCCTGGAGGTCAAGTCCTCATGAGCACAAATGTTGTGCTTCGTGCTCATAATCCATCGACTTGCCATCTGTTATACAATGTAAGTAAACGTTAGTGCATGTAGAAGATAGCAAATTAAAGTCAAAGAGCTTTAAACCTTGGTTAAGTCGGGCGACTGAGCAAACGAATGAACATAGTCGTGCGACTGAGTAGGACGACTAAGCTTTATATGTGTGAATTGGTTCATACGTGCGACTAAGTCAAGCGACTGAACATAGTCGTGCGATTGAACCATTCGTCCATCTCAGTCGTACGACTGAGACTAGTCGTCTTCTCAATCGGGCGATTGAAGTTCATCAGTGTGTCCAGTCGCCTACTCGATGGTTTGTCCATTCAAATTCTTGTTTTGAGCCATACTTGATTATAGACGTCGAACTTAGGCTCATTACACTCAGAAACGACCGATTAAGCGTATTTCAACTTCTGTTTGAACATTTAGATTAGTTTTGATGGTCTATTTGTTCGTTAAGTTCTTGGTTACTGTTGGGCCAAAATTCGAGAGTTTTTTGATGTTATTGATCTGTTTTAATGATGAAACACCACGAATATTACCTGTATAATAACCGAAGAATGTCAGAACACACACAGAGATGGTAAATATGGATCAAACAAATTTGGCAGCGGTTCGTTAGGGCGTACGAATAGAGAGAGCGATTTGGGTGATTGAGCGACTGAGGTCGATTCGCCCTGTATTTATACTAGGGCAAATCCAGTCGTACGACTGAGACTAGTCGCCTGGCTTAGTCGTGTGACTGAAGCTAGTCGCTTAATTGAGTCGTACGACTGAGCTTGAGTCGTACAGTTCACCCAATCGTCCTTTTCCAATCCTATGACTAAACTTCATTCTCACATCTGACCTAGTCGGTCACTTTCAATCCAGCGATTGGATTCATTCGCATTGTCCAATCGTACGATTGTACTCATTCGTATGCTCCTTTCGTACGACTGGTTCATACTGATGATTCAGTCTTGCGACTGGGCCAACTTGTGCCATTTTAGTCATTTCGTTAACCGAAACATAGTTTTTCTGAAACACTTGATAAAACATTATGTGCAATTGATCATCTCAGACATGATCACTTTTAGATTAACACACCCACTGATCACATCAGACGTGATCCATTTATCCACCCGATCACCTCAGACGTGATCCATTAATCCATCTGATCACCTCAGACGTGATCCATTTATCCATCTGATCACCTCAGACGTGATCCTTTTAACCTTTCCGAAACAATTTGTTTAGATAAACATTAAGCTCGTTTAGTGACATTACCAGATAACAATATACACAGTCCGACATTAAACACACTTATACTAATAAATTGAAAGAAATTTTAAACTACGAACAAAATGAACATCTTTTTGTGATTTTTGTTAGGGCAGGTTTGTGTAGCCTATTAGCATTGACATTATATGAAGGACAGACTCATATGGAATCAGACAGGCATAAACAACATTACATGGAACAGTTGATTTGTATTTAACTTTAAACACTTGCATAAATTTCATATCACAGTTTTCTCACTCATCTAAGACTTCTAAGATCCAACTGGGAATCATGCTTGATATGATACGTAACGTACTTTGATTATCAACTTCAGTCGGTGCATACACAACGATTGTCAGTACACTTGTCTACTTAAATCCATACACAGATTTTTGACACATATTGGTGAAGAATTAAGTTAGATTACTTCAACCAACATTTGTGGATCTCAAGCTTATATGGTAATCAATATTCCTTTGAGGACTTTCGAGCGGTCTATAGGTATTTTGACAAGAAGAGACTATTCTTAGAGCTTTCAAAGAGAAGCCAAGCCTCAGGTCAGTGCCATCGCACAGCAGAGAGACGGCAAACAACAATGAATTCTAAAATATGTAGGTTATGCTTATCCTCAGGTCAGTGCCATCGCACAGCAAAGAGGCACACAACCTATCTCCTTGTTAGAGCATTTCTTATTTTCATTTTCACATAACACACCAACAACGTTTTGTTATCAGCATGATTGCGCTTGTATTCAATTTTTTCTTTTGCTCTTTTTGTAGTCACACGCACACCTTTGGCGGCGTTTATTTGCTCGTTGTCCCTTATCGAAAATGGCTGATTGTGTTAACCAGTGATAAGATGAGAGCCCATAGTTGATTGAACCATTTAGTTTAGATTGAGTTTACCAATGGCGTCTACTCGTCTATTGTGTTGAATCTACCGACACATCGTATAGTGAACTAGCACCTCCCTAGATCAACTTTCTCCGTGTAATTACCATATCAACCAAGCGTACTATCATTTTCCCATTTTGTTAGACTTAGACTTCTCGGATTTATAATTTTTCTGTGATTTAATTGACCTTGCAAAACCGAAAATCCTTTTGGTGGTCCAAGTAACTCGATGCCTGTGTACTATCACTTTCCATTCTATTGAGTCATATTTCCTATCCTTTTGTCTATGCCTTTTCTGCTTTACTTACCTTCCCCCTTTTTTTTAAGTAATTGAATACTGAAATAAATAATCTCCCCCTAAAATTCTAAAACAGAAAATCTTTTTGTGTTTTTGGATTTTTATACGACAAGGAAATAAAATAAAAAAAAATAAAAGAAAAGAAATACGAAAAAATTAAAAAAAACGGTGTCAGACTATGTATCTGTTTCTTCTAATATAACATCACTTTTCTTTTTAACCCCGTTGACCTCTAGCAGATAGAAAAATCTGGGTTTATTAAATGGTTTGGTGTAGAGGTCGGCGCGTTGAAAATCCGTGTTTATTTTGACCATATCAGTTAAATGTTTTTCATAGCAGTCGCGTATGAAGTGATACTTGATGCCTATGTGTTTGGTCTTAGGATGTTGGACCGGATTTTTCGTTATTGCAATTGCAGCAGAATTATCAACAAATATAGGAGTAGAAGTGAAATGCAAACCGTAATCCCGCATTTGCTGTTGTATCCAAATGATTTGAGAGCAGCAGCTGGCGGCGGCAACGTATTCAGCTTCACAGGTAGATAGAGCAACTGATGTCTGCTTCTTGCACTGCCAAGTTACCGATCTTCTCCCAAAAAATTGACATCCTACTGACGTAGACTTGTAATTCATTTTGCAGCCTCCATAATCCGAGTCACTATACGCCGTTAGCTCAAAGTCATCATCATGACGGTACCACAACCCCAGTGTTGGAGTACCCTTCAGATAACGAAAAATCCTCTTGACTCCAATCAGATGATTTACTTTGGGTTTCGCTTGATATCAGGAACACAAACATGTGGCATACATGATATCTGGACGCGAGGCAGTGAGATACATGAGAGATCCGATCATCCCACGATACATGGTGGCATCCACCAAATCCCCATTCTCATCAGGAGCCACATCATGATTTGTGGCGAGTGGGGTACCAGCAGCAGATACATTTTCCATACCAAAGCGACTAAGAATGTCACCTACATACTTAGTCTGATGCAGAAAGATGCCGGTAGGGGTTTGATCCACCTGTAATCCTAGGAAGAACTTCATTTCTCCCATGGCACTCATCTCAAACTCAGCCTTCATCACAGATTCAAACACTTTACATAACTCTTCGTTTCGTGAACTGAAGATTATGTCATCCACATATATTTGCACCAGAAGCAAATCACCATCCTTTTCTTTGATAAACAATGTACAGTCAATCATACCCCTACGAAAGCCGTGCTTTAACAGATGGGTGGAAAGCTTTTCATACCAAGCTCGTGGAGCCTGATGTAGCCCATACAGAGCCTTGTCTAGCTTGTAGACTCTGTCCCGATGATAAGGATCTTCGAATCCTTTGGGTTGACTGACATATACCTTTTCACGGATTTCACCATGCAAGAATGCACTCTTAACATCTAGTTGATAGACTTTGATCTTTATGTAAGAGGCGTAGGCTAGAAAGATGCGAATAGCTTCCATTCTAGCTACTAGAGCAAAGACTTCATTGTAGTCGATTCCTTCGACTTGTCTGAAGCCCTGAACGACCAGCCGTGCCTTGTTTCTGATAACAACACCCTGGTCATCCTTCTTGCATTTTACTACCAATTTTGTACCAATTACTTTGACTCCTTTGGGTCGGTCAACAAGAGTCCACACTCCAAGTTTGTTGAACTGTAGCAACTCTTCTTGCATAGCATTGACCTAGGCTTCATCCTTAAGGGCATCACTTACGTGTTTGGTTTCAATTTGAGAGACAAAATATCTGTAAGTTCCATCATTCACGTAGCCCTTTGCCATTACTTCAGCATAATCAGCAGTGTACAATCGACTTCTAGTCTGCACGCCGGAGTGGAGATCACCAATGATAGCATCTGGCGGATGACTCGTACTGATCCTAGTCAAAGGAGTTGTAGGACCAACAACTTCAGAGTCCAAAGTTGTGACTGGAGGTTCAGTATCTATATTTCCAGATATAGGTTCAGCAGCTGAAGAGCTTCCTTCTTGATCAACATTTGGTGCATTGCTGGTTTCCATTGCTTCTTCTTCATCAAAAGAGTCCTCACTATCATCCCGATCAGCTGTGGTAGATCCTGATGAACCACTTGCAGGTGTTGCATTGCTAGTATCCAGATTTGGTGAGTTGAGAACATCATGCATCATATGAGTAGCAATATCATCATCTGAATCTATCTGAGGAAGATTGAATGATTTGAAAAAGCCATCATAGTCAAAGAATGACGATGGACCTTTTCCAGCAGGGGGGATAGTGAAACGTTGAACATCAACATTGCACCATACTTCTACCTGACCAGTAGAGTTGTTGTAAACTCGTTTGTCGGGTATACTGTATCCCAGAAAGATCCCCTGATCTGCCTTTTCATTAAACTTGCCTTCTTGAGTTTTCTTCAGAAGCATACAAGGAGCACCGAAAGGTTCTAGATACTCTAGGTCAGGCTTACGCTTCTGTAGTAACTCATGGCAAGTCTTCCCGTGCCTCTTCACTACTGACACACGATTGAGTGTGTAGCATGCATTGGCAACAGCTTCATTCCAGAATTGCATTGGTAGTTTTGAGTCTGCCAACATAGTCCTGGCGGTCTCGATCAGACTCCTATTCTTTCGCTCAGCAACTCCATTCATCTGTGGTGTGTATGCAGAGGTGAATTGATGAACAATTCCCTTTTCTTTGCAAAAAGCATCCATCCACTGATTCTTAAACTCGGTTCCATTATCTGAGCGAATCTTTCTCACCTTTAGTTTGTAAAGTGATTCCAGAGTGGTGACCAGCACTTTGAATGACTCAAAGGTTTCTGACTTTGCTTTCAGAAACATCACCCATGAGAATCGTGAGTAATCATCAGTGACTACGAAGCAGTACCAGTCTCCTGCGATACTCTTCGTGCTAACTGGACCAAATAAATCCATGTGCAGTAGCTCTAGGGGCATCTCGATAGAATTGACATTCTTGGTCTTGTGAGATTTCCTGGTTTGCTTTCCTTCCTTGCATGAGACACAGAAATCAGGAAGCTTGTAGTTCTTGACAGGAACTCCATCAACTAAGTTGTTATGAATCAGATGATTCATCTTCCTATGATTAATGTGTCCCATTCTTCTGTGCCACGAAATGGAGTCCTTCTCTGTAGCTTTGGATAAGAAACATTGAATAGTAGAAACACTAGTAGAAGCATTAGACATATCTAGAACATACAAGTCATTATATCTAGATGCGGAATTAATACCTGCTCCTCTGGAATATCCATTTCTTTCTTCAGAATGTAACATTTGCAATTGTCAAACCTGACTTTGAAGCTCTTGTCACAAATCTGAGACACAGAAAGCAGATTGTTTTCTAATTGCTGAACAAAGTTGACTTTGCCAAACCTTACCTTTTCATTACCTACTTCTCCCTGAGCGGTAATGTATCCTCCTTTGTTTCCAGCAAAGGAAACGTGTCCCCCTTTAATTTGTTTGACATTGAAAAGGAGAGACTTATTTCCCATCATGTGCCTGGAAGCTCCGCTATCTACGATCCATGTATTTGTAGATGCACTATAGTGGACAACCTGCACATAAGAAAAAATAATCAGTTAAGGAGGGGGACCCAAGCCTTGACTGGCTTGGGTTTCCCAGAGGAATCAACCATCATGAATTCGACCCACTGTCCTTTATCAATGGGTGGAATCTCAACATTCAGCTTGTCCTTGCTTTCAGACTCATCAGTCATTTTGGCTTTCCACAAACCATCCCTGTGAAAGGATTGTTTGTGATAAACCTTAGACTGATTTACAGTTTGAGCATAGGTTTAGATTCAGAAACTGGTTTCGCCACTGGCATCACAGACTTGTCAGTGGCTTGTCTATGTTGCCTTTGGCGTGGTGGAGACGAAAACGACCTAGAAGGTGTTTTAGACCGAATAGGTGTTTTCGATCTAACAGGAGTTTTAGATCACTATTTTGAATCTAGATTAACTTTGTTGTTCAGCTCAACTTTAATTCTTGGAGTCTGATAGCGAGGACAATGTGTAGAAATATGACCGCGCTGTCCACATGTATAGCAGTACCTCCATTCATCAGGGCTAGGAGATCTCTTGTGGGGCGGTGAGTAAACTTCTGGTTCTTTCTTTTTGTTCTCACTTTTAAGGCTTTCACTTCCCTTGACAAATTTAACTTGTTTAATATTATATGTGTATTGTCATGGAAGATGATGGGATTCTTGTTTCACTGATTTAGATTGAGTGGTTTTGGAATTCTTAGGTTGTGTGGTTGTCGATTTTTGACCCAACCCAAGGTTTGCTTCAACATTCTCGTCCACCCGGTTTTCAGTGACTTGTTTGCCGGTTGTGCCTGATGATGATGCTTTCTGGTCAGTAGCCGGAGGGGGAGATTTAACTGCTGTGTCCGGATCGCTGACTAGAGAAGTTGTCACCACATGATCCTTTATTGGGTTATTATTAATTGGACGTTGTTTGGTGTTCAAAAGGATCTCATGTGGTGGAGGCACAACCTTATATCTCAAACCTTCCCCGTTGTTGCGTTCTTTAACCAACTTTTTCAAAATATGTGAGGAACTAGCTAGACTGTGGAATTTTTGTTTCAAAGACTCGTTTTCAACTTATAAAACCGCTCGTTCCTTTTTATTTTCTTCGATTGTTTTTAAGTAAAACTTGATATCATTTTCTTGGTTAAATGCAACAACCTCAGTTTCTTTTAACTGTTTCTTTAATGCTTCAACCTTTTCTTTGTAGCTGTTTTCACTTTGTTTTAAGATTCTATTTGCCTCAGTGCACATTTTTAAATCATTTACTAAGTTATCATTGTGATCTAATAACCTAGCAAATTTCAGGTCAATGCTTTCTCTAAACTTTTCATATTCAACACATGCATGTTTAATAAATAAGTCATCCTTAGATTCTACCTGTGCTGATGTAGACGTTCCGGCCATGAAAGCATTTTGGGGTTCAGAATGTGCTTCAGAATCAGCATTCAACTCATTTTCAATAAGTTGATCAACAGCAGCTGTGACTTCATCCAATTTAGCAGTGTCAGGTTCAGCCGAGTTCTCCCCCTCACTGGCTGAGTCTTCATTTAGATCATCAACGGATGCTATGTTGGCTTGACTATCAGATAAGAAATGAAAGGACCAGTCCTGTCCTTCATCACCTTGCGCCACCATAGCTTTTGAATCACTGCTGGTTGAAGCTGGTCTATTCTCTTTCTCTTGCTTTTTGAAGGAGGAGAATGGGTTTCCATTTCCAGTCTTCTTAGGTTTGACACATTCCCGCTTGAAGTGTCCTTTCTCCCCACAGTTGAAACAGGTGACTTTTGACTTGTCGAAAGCAAAGGTAGTATCTTTTGTAGCCACCAAATTCTGACCTGTTTTCTTCACAAATTTCTATGCTTGTCGCACAGCGCTCGTGAGAGCCCACATAATATCCATCCTCTCCAACTCATTTTCATCCACCTGCTCGTAATCTTCATCAGCCAAAGGGCAGTTACCTATCTTCCCAGCAACCAAACCATCATAGGAATGGACCACAGCAGCAAGCAGGTCCATATGTTCCTTGGCCACTTCCACAGTTACCTTACCCAAGTTCTCTATTACTAACTTTGTCGATTGAGCTTCAGTAACACTGTGTTGAACCCGTGATGAGACAATTGACTCACCAACAGATGATGAGCTTTGTCCAGATGCAGATGTATTAGTAACAAAGGCAGTTGCAAGAGGAGCACTTGAAGACTTGGCAATGGGAGTTGGAGTCACGTTGTAGAGTGTCGGATCCTGAGCATAAGAACCCTTCTTCGCCTTGTACTTGTGTTTGACTTCTTCCTCTCGCAGTTTCAGGATAAAGTCATTTATATCCAATGTCTCAAGAACTGAATTGTGTCTCAAGGTGGAAATAAATGAATCCCACTTTTCAGGAAGTCCATCAGCCAAATGGAGACCTTTTCTTCTTTAGACGTGGTTACCCCATGAGTGTGAAGTTCACTCATCAGATGATAGAATCGGTCAATTATGTCGTCCAAACTCTCATTCCCAATAGCTGAAAAATTATCAAATTCTTTCTTAAGTGCTTTGGCCTTCAAAGACTTTAGAGTTGAGCTACCTTCATATCTTTTCTCGAGAGCTTTCCAGAATCTCTTGCTTTGTTTATGATCAGAATACTGATGGAAGATCTCTTTAGAAATAGACTGGGTGAGCATCGCGTAAGCTTTCTTTTCAGCATTGTAGGCAGTCTTTTGAGCATCAGTCATTCCACTCAACGTTAATGGCAAACCATCAGCACCAACTGGCATGGTGTAACCAGTTTCAATAGCATTCCAAAGATTAGTGTCCACACCATTGAGATGAATCTCAAACCTCTGCTTCCACTGCGGTAATTCATCAATAGACAAAAGCTTAGGTGGCTTATTGTGGTTACCAATCTCATTTTCCAGAAGCAGTAAGTTCTGGATCCTTGAATCTTTCCCTGCTGAGAACGCAAATTTTCAGAGTCCATAATAAAGTTTGACTTAAACTTGAAAACACACTGTTAATGCAATTAGGGAGTACGACTGGGATGCGATTAACACTAACAGTATGTGATTGAACTCAACCGTGCGATTGAACAGGCGACTGAGACACTTAGGTGACTGAACAGACCGACTGACTCAACTGGGCGACTGAACTGTACGACTGGCTCAATCGGTAGATTGGACTAGGCGACTGACTCAATCTGGCAAATGAACAGGCGAACTACTCAATCGGACGATTTAACTGAGCGACTGGACTTCAGTCGTACGATTGAGATAATCGTGCGACTGGGTCGGCTGAAAACGAGGTTTTTCATAACTTTTGACCTAAAACGCAATTTTCGACGCCCTAGACGGATGAAAGTCGAAAAATATTGATTTTTCAGAACATGCAAACGTAAACACTCGATTTTTAGCAGAAAGATTGGATCTTTTCGTGTAAAAACGTTGACTTTACCAAAAACATGATTGAATCCACAATGAATCAAGAGCCAAAGCTCTGATACCCCTTGTTAGGACCGTGTACGTACGGAGTACTAACTGATTCTTCGTTATACCGGATCAAATAGTGCGGAATCCTATTTGATTGGTGATCCAATCAGGGAAAACGTTAACAAGATCAAACCTAATGATTAGAAAACGTTATGAATGAACTAGGAATGATCTGAAACGTTTTATGAAGTTGGAATGAACGAACAGGGTGCTCTGGGTCGACTAGGGTTGCAAATATTCGAAGTGTCCGTTTTTCCACGAATTAGGTGGTATTTATAGGTAAGGGTTTCTCATTCGTGCGACTGAACCATTCGCATGGTTCAGTCGTGCGATTGAGCTATGCGTTTGATCCATACGCACGACTGAGACTTCGGTCGTACGACTGGTTCAATCTCATGCTTCAATCTTACGACTGATCCAGTCTCCTGGTTCAATCGTGCGACTGAGCCATTCGCATGAAGTTATTCATGCGTATGGTCCATTGGCATGGCCCATTCACATGATAACTTCATAATGTTAAGTTTGAATGTGTTAATTATCATAACATTAAGCATATCAATTCAAACAACCATCTACCTATATAAACTATCAATCTTTCATTGCACAACCCATTAATGAAACATTTAAACATTATAAGCGTCCACAACAACTTGCATTTCATTAGTCAACTTTCAATTACATATAAGTAAGACATTACAAATATATTACATTTAGCTCAGAATCTAGGTACACATGTATCAACAAAAAGAATCAAATCGACTTTGTGCCATTGTGGCGTTGTCTGTTTCAAGATCATCTAAAAACAACATTTTCGTTTAGAATCTTAAATTCACTTTAACTCCCAAAACTAAAAATATTTTTTTAAAAATTGTTGAACAATATGCTCTCCCTAGAATTTCTAAGCAACTGGGGTCAGATTGTTTTTTTAGGTTATTTTCGCTGAAGAATCTGTAAATTCGCTGATAATTTCGCTGAAAATCCAACAAATTCGCTGCTAATTTCGCTGGTAAATTCGT
This sequence comes from Flaveria linearis, assembly GCA_024085815.1. Lineage (NCBI taxonomy): Eukaryota > Viridiplantae > Streptophyta > Magnoliopsida > Asterales > Asteraceae > Flaveria > Flaveria linearis. The sequence continues at coordinate 37,123,872 of CM044003.1, read as the reverse complement.
TGCTAATTTCGCTGGTAAATTTGCTCGGCAGCTGAGCAGCAGTTTCACTAGAACAGTGCTTGAAAACTCTAGTTTAGCTGGTAATTTCACTGAAACTAGTAGAACTTTCATTCTGATGAAATTTCGGCAGCACTTTCGCTTGTTTGAATAATAATGTGATGAGAACTTTCGTTCAAAGTGTGTAGTTTTGCTGGAAATCAATAACGAACTTCCATAAATCAAACAAGTTATAGTTTCGCTAGACTATGCTAGTTTCGCTAGAAGAAACACACAGTTTTGCAGGAGGAAGAAAAATGTAGTTCCGCTGGATGAAGACATAGTTTCGTTAGAAGAGCACTAGTTTCGCCCGACGAATCTGAACTACTTTTTCAGCCCGAAATCAACTCAAACTCATCCAAATCCCAAGGGATTTGAGATCTGATGATTTCTATAGCTTCTGACACCAAAATAGAACAATCCTTAATTAATTTCCATATCCAAAACAAGCATATCAGATCAACAATGAATGAAATAGTGATTTTGAACCCAAAACATACAAAACTCTAAAAATTCTTGTTGAATCTTCAATGGCAGCAACTAATTTTCACAAATGATTCAATGTGGATCTCAGATAGGCTCTGATAGCAAATTGTTAGTCCCAAACAACACTTGAATCAATGAGATTTGTGAAAACAAACACAAAATATAGATGAACAAATGATGAACACCTCAAGAACATAATGAAATCCATTGTGTGATCTTTGATGATTTGAATCTGATAATACAAAGTGAAAACCCTCAAATAAAGTGGCTCATTCAAGCTGCAAACCCTAATTACAACTTATCTATTTATAGTGAATATAATATTCACTAATGACACATTAAGCTCCTAGACTTAAACTAATTAGGGAAAATACAAAAAAAACATAAAAATGACTAAAACAATATTAAATATATTTTGTTGACACAAAATATATTTATTAACAATAAAACTCCTAGTCAAATATATCTTTAACGTCTCGTCTCGGTTCTTCATCTCAAACTGGTCTGTTTGACTTTACTGATGATTTTGACCGTGTTGTTGACTTTTGTTGACCTTGACTGTGTTGATAACATAGACTATCCTTTTCAGACCCAACATAACCGCAACAAAAATGGCAACACGAACGGCAATGGCAATGGCAATGGTGGTGCCAAAGGTCGAGCTTTCGTCGTGGGTTCAGGTGAGGCTTATAATGCTCCTTCTATTGTACCTGGTAAATTTCCTGTCAATGGTTGTTTTATGTCTATGCTGTTTGATTCTGGTGCTGATAGGAGTTTCATTTTGCATAAGTTTAGTCACTACTAGATGTTAACTCTACAGCTTTAGACACGAACTATATGGTAGAAATAGCTGATGGTATGATCATAGAGTCTTCTCATATATACAGAGGTTGTAAGATAAGTCTGTCTGGGCACGACTTCGATATTGATCTTCTACCTATTACACTTGGTAGCTTTGATGTTGTAGTAGGCATGGATTGGTTGTCCAGGAACCAAGCCGAAATCATTTGTCATGAGAAACTTATTCGATTACCTTTTCCTAATGGAGAGATACTTACTGCGGAAGGCGAAATGACTGGTGCTGTAGTTGGCATCATCTCTTACATGAAAGCTCAGAAGTGTCTGAAAAAGGGCATTCAATGATTCTAGCCCTAGTTACCAAAAAGACCACCGAGGAGAAGCGACTGGAGGATATTTCTATTGTAAAAGATTTTCCTGAGGTATTTCCCGAGGACTTGCCAGGCCTTCCTCTACTCAGGCAAGTAGAATTTCAAATAGAGTTGACACCAGGCGCCGCCCCTATCGCTCGGCGCCATATCGTTTGGTACCGAACGAGCTCTAAGAATGTCAAAACAGTAGCAGGAACTATTAGACAAAGGCTTTGTACGTCCATGTTCCTCACCTTAGGGAGCACCTGTGTTATTCATAAAGAAGAAAGATGGGACCATTCGGATGTGCATTGATTATCGGGAATTGAACAAGGTTACCATAAAGAATCGAAACCCTCTTCCACATATTGACGACTTGTTTGACCAACTACAAGGATCGATTACTATTCAAAGATTGAATTGAGGTCTAGATATCATCAACTTAGGGTTAGAAAAGAACACATATCCAAGACAGCTTTCAGAACTTAATATGGGCACCTTGAGTTCGCAATCATGACATTTGGTTTGATGAACGCTCCTGCAGTCTTTATGGATCTGATGAACCGTTTTTGCAAACCATACCTAGAGAAGTTTGTCATCGTCTTCATTGATGACATGCTCATTTATTCCAAGAATGGGGAGGAACATGAGGAACACTTAAGGACTATTCTAGAACTTTTGAAGACCGAATAGCTATATGCCAAATTTTCTAAGTATGACTTCTGGATGAGGGAAGTACAATTTTAGGGCATGTGGTTAATAAGAATGGCATTCATGTTGACCCATCTAAGATTAAGGCAATCTAGAACTGGCCAGCACCAACAACGCCTACTGAGGTGCGCCAATTTCTTGGATTAGCGGGTTATTACTGATGATTCATTAAAGGATTCTCTAAACTAGCACAGCCTTTGACTGCCTTGTTAGGACCGAGTACGAACTAGTACTAACCGAATCTACGTAAAAACCAGATCAAATAGTGCGGAGTCCTATTTCATTGGCGATCCAATCAGAGAGAACATTAATCTGATCAAAACTAACGATTAAAAAATATTAAGAATTGATTAGAAATGGTCAGGAACGCTCTATGAAGTTGGAAGGGACGACTTGGACGTTCTGGGACTGCTAGGGTTGTGAATTCTCGAAGTCTCCTATTTTTTATGAATTAAGTGGTATTTATAGTTTACAGTCTTCATTCGTACGACTAAGCCATGAGTATGGCTCAGTCGTGCGACTGAGTCATACGATCCACTCATACATACGTATGAACCATAAGATTGAATCATTCGTACGACTGAGTCATTCGCATGACTCAGTCATGCGACTGGCTCACACGCATGGTTTAGTTGTGCAACTGGGTCATAAAACTTAGTTAAACACATTCCTGAATCTTTATTGACACATAACTATGTATAACAATTGTAAACCCATATAACATGTTCATATATGCGTGTAATAAACACTAATATAAAGATACAAGACATTCAATAACGAATATTCATTCATTCAAGAGTCTTTCATTAGAAATATCAAATGATTACATCAGCGTAAAAAATGAAAGTTCTTAAACATTTAAGTACATTAGAACTGGAATTAGGTACATGTGTACCAACAAACTCCCCCTTGAACCTAGTTCTACCTATTCTTTGACTTCCTTTGAAAACTCTCCATATCTCTTGAATCTCTTTTCCTTTGAACCCCGGCATGAATATCAAATGCAAAGCATAAGCGTATAACGTGTTGAAACTGAAGTGCTTGCATGATATCCTCCGTATCAAAAAACAGTGGCCACTTGTACAAATTATATATATCATCTGCTGACAAGTTCGTGAGCCATATTGGGTCGAACACCCTGATTGTCTCTAAAGTCCCCTTTCGATCCAACACAATGACTGCTTCTCCAGTATGCCAGTCATAGTACCACCATTTAAAATGGGGTGTAAAGTCTTGTGGCATCTCCCTCATAGGTATACGTGACATCATGCGTGAGGTTGCCATTTCAAGACAACTTTCGGTCGACCAGAGATAGGATCAACTTCTGTTTTGTGTATAAACCTTCTGGGCTGTTGTGGCTTGAAGTTGACCCACCTCGTGTGGTACTCTTTCTTCAATGCTTTCTTGAACCATCCTGATTTCATTCGAGGAACTGCATAAAGCAGGTTCAAGCAAGCAAGTCGGTTGAGCTCAAATCCAGTGAGAGTTTTCTGATCGTGTGGAAATATGAAATACTCAATTCCATTCGCTCTTTTCACTGCATAGGCATTTAGATCATCAAGTACACCCGACTAGTGATTTTGCCTGACACTTTCTGATACTTCTTGACCTTTTAGAGCTTGGTGTATGCGTTTGACTTTGTAGGTTCCCTCTGCTTTCTCATTTCTTCCAGAAAAGCTTCCCACTCAGTTTTATGTTTTTCCATGTCTTCATCATCAGCCTTAGATAAGTCTTCTGCAGCTTCTTTCTTGGCTACCCTCTCTTCTACTTTGTCGAAAGCGCTGCTTGCAAACGACTTTGGTCTCAACCTCATCAATACCTTGAAGTTCTTCATCACTGACTACGTCAACTTCAGGAGCATCTTTGACCAATTCGTCTGGGTTCAAGCGGTTCATCTTGGACAATTGTTCGTCAATCAGGTCATGGATGATTTCTCCTTCTTTAGGTGTATAACTGACTAATCATTGTACAATCCCTTGCAAATGAAGAATCGTTGTCAGCTGATTCTTGATTTGGCGAAGGGGTGTAACGTCATGCTCATCGACCCGTCTGGTTGTATCTGTTAAGAGAGTAAACAATCACATCAATGATTATTAAACATTTAGCACATGACACATGACAATTCAGCTTTTCATTGATTTAATTAACATTAATACATAACATTTCAAGATACATCTATAATCAAACATTACTTTCATCCTTAGACGTAGCATATTCATCTTTATGGCCTGGGGTTGATGCATCTCAGTCCTTGTTCTTCTTGGTTCTCCCCTCTCTCTCAGGCTGGGGAGAAGGTGATGTCTTTCCTTCAGTGGGAGACTCATCATCCTCTTTACCACCATCTTCGTCCTTTTCTTCATCTGGAACCTCTGTTGGCTTATCATCCTCTTCTTCGTCATCAGATTCTTCATCACTAGACTCATCTCTATCATCTCCGTCACCACCATCTCCTTTGATCTTTAAAGTCTTTGCCTTCTTGCCCTTCAAGCTCAGCAATATCTTTCTATTCTTTCTCTGCAACTCCTCTATCTTTCCAATCGAAGCCAATAGCAGCTGGTTTTGGGTTCGAATGGCCTCCTGGGCAGTTACCAACGCCCTCTCGTTGGCCTCGCTCCTTTCTCTTAACACAGCCATCTCTTTAGCTTGTTGGGCCATTTGCTCAGCCTGTTGAGCAATCTACTCAGCCTAATATGAGTTAGCAGCCATTAGCTCCTGAGTCTGTGTGGTTCTTGAATCCTCTAAAGCTAGCAACCTCATCACTAGCCGGTTTACATTTGCTAGCTGCTCATCCAGCCCCACCGGTGATGAATAGAAACCTTGAAAGCTTGGGGTTTGGAATGTGGAAGGATTGCTTTGTGAGGCAGTTGGTCTTGTAGTAGAGGTGGTGAATACTGGTGTTGGAATGAATGTGGCAGTGGTGGTGGATGTAGTTGTGGTTGTTGTAGGTATAGGTGCGGCTTTGGGATTGGTAGTGAGGGTAGGAGTGGGAGTGGCTGTGACTGTGGTTGTGACTGTAGTAGATGGTGAAGATCTCGGAGAGCTCCCTAGAACCAACCTGGGACGCTTTCCCTTCACCTTAGCCATCCTTTTCTTTCCCTTTCCAGTTCTCGCCAGTTCATTTTCTTTGGTAGCTGAAGGCTCTGGTGTATAGGAAGGGTCATCAGTCTCAGTCTCCTTTCCTTTTGAGCTTCCTGGGCGTGATCCTAACACCGTCAATCCTCTAGCAGTAGCCACCACTTTGCTGCCCACCCTCCTGACAAGTGGCTCTTCCTCTGACTCCTCTGAGTCTTGTAACTCATCAAGATCAAAATTACCCAGATCCTCCATTGTGGATGGATCTGGGTGAGCTGAACTCTCACCTGATGCACCTACTGATGCATCTCCACCCTGACCTTAGCCCAAAGCTCCATTTCCATCTTGATCACTCTCCTGATCATCATCATCATCATCATCTTCATCCGAGAACACTACATTCTCCATATCCGAATCACTGTCGTTATGCCTCCACTTTTTGCCTCTCGGTGCAACATAATCAACCCACGCTAGATGCCTGAATAACCTTCAAACCGGGGGCTTTTGAGTCTTGCCCCTATACACTTTCATCCTTCCAAGTGTGGTGTCGTCCATGATCTCTAGTTTCACCTCATCCGCTAGACTCTTTGGCAGGTCGGGAAGTTTGCTGTTGAAGATCATCTACAAGAAGCGCGGATACATGCAAAAACCCTCTTTCCCTTTAGCTTTGATGTTTTCAACAAGATAGTTGAAAAACATCCTCGAGAAGCTGAATCTCGTGTTTAGCACCAATGTGACAAACGCATGTTGCATTTGATCGCTAACCTCGTCAAATCCTCCTCTTCTTGAAGCAATGCACTTTAGTAGACATGGGCGAGGTACTTGAATTGGGGGCACATGTTGCTTTTATTAAGCACACCGGCGTTGATGTCGCTGGCATACTTAATGCGTAGAAAGCAACCACGCACTACCCTCGGGTGCAACCTGGTGGGGTGGCTACCATTATCACCTAACGCCAAGACTCTCCTGAAATCATCTTCACTGACATCAATATCCTGACCCAGTATGGAGCTCCGAATCCTGTGAGGCTCCACTAAGCGATCAACCACAGCATTCTCCTAGAATAGCTGCTGATGGGAGCGGTATGGGGTGCAATAGGTGAGATAGCAGTGCGAATCCGTTATCTGGTAAGAAACTCAACAATCCTGGGGAAATCTGTGGCATTCCTCAATGTTGGGTCCAGGTGAGCACAAATGTTGTGCTTGGGGTTGATCACCCACCTATCAGCCATCTGTAGAACAAGTTAAAGAAAAATGTCAGATTTAACGAACACAGATAGAATGATTGAATTTGAAAATTTTTCACAACTATGATTCAACCGTGCGATTAAGTCACACGATTGAGCCTAATCGTACGATTGAGAGTCCGACTGAGTTGAGTCGTGTGACAATCCATACGATTGAGCCAGTCAGACGACTGGATGGACGATTGTTTCAACCGTGTGATTGAATCATGCGTATGATTCAGTCGTACGATTGAAGTTCATTCGGAGCGTCCAGTCGCACACAGACAGATCGTGTCTTGTGATTTTTAATTATCTGCATTTTATCATCATTTTGCTTAAACAACGTATCCACAGACTCGTCTCAACATTTTAACACCCAGGGCATGATTAATTTAACTTTATTGACAGTTTAGGTGTCGTTTTAAATAATTTTAAGTCTTGTTTCCTTTTGGAACTGTACGATCAGAATTCAAACAAATACGGCTGATTTCGACATGAAAATACCTGCAAATGGTACTATAATGATCAGTAGGCAAATGTGAACAAGTATATCAAAGAAAAAAATCGAAAAGGGGTCCTTAGTAAATCGAAGTTTGGGAGACAGTCGCATGAGCATGTAGGCTTTGCGAACGACTGACCCCATTTTATACGCACAGCACATTCAACCGTACGAATGAATCCATACGCATATCTCATACGTACGAATGAGTTATACGCATAGGCCATTCGTGCGATTGAAGCTCACTAACCCTGTCATTCATGCGATTGGTCCATACTGACTTTGCCATTCGCACGATTGCTCCATACTTATGATCCAATCGCGTGTTTTGGCCATACTTATCCTTCAGTCGTGCGACTGAGCCATACTCATGGTTCAGTCATACGACTGGTCCATACTTATCCTTCAGTCGTGCGACTGAGCCATACTCATGGTTCAGTCGACGACTTGTCCGTACTCATGATTTAACTTTGGTAAAATCAGTTATAATCTCAGTTACGTTAGATAAACGTTCAAGAACATTTGATCATCTCAGACATGATCCATTTATCCACCCGATAACCTCAGACGTGATCCTTTTACTTGAAAACCGTTAATCACCTCAGACGTGATTAATTTAAGAACAAAAACTGATGATCACCTCAGATGTGATCCTTTTAATTTTCTTCAGAAACAGGTGATTCAAGATTAATGTTCAGTTCTTTTTCAACATTCACAGAGATACATCTTGTTGCACAGTCCGACACTGACACACTATAAACAGAAAAACTTGAAAACTAGAAAACCTAAACTAAATTACTGAAATAAACATATTTTTGTGATTTTGTTTGGGTAGAGTTGAAGACATTTTAATATTCATTATAAATGATTCTCCCCCTGAGCAGAACAGTCTATTAGCATTAACTTCATTTCTAAGACAGATTCATATGGAATTAGACAGGCATAAACGTAATTTCTTGGAACTTTTGTTGATATATTGAAAAGGAAACAACACATTGACATATCACAGTTTCTCATTCATCTAAGACTTCTAAGCGCCAACTAGAAATCATTCTTGGTCTATTATGTAACATACATTGATGTTGATCATCAGGTGGTACAGCCACGATGATTTTCAGTATACTTGTCCACTTAAGTCCATACACAGATTTTTGACACACATCAGTGATAATTAAGTGGATTAGACCAACAAGCGTCCCACTAGTATATGGTAATCAATCTTCCTCAGAAGATTTTTGAGCGGTCCGGTGGTTAAGAAGATTTTGGTTCTAAGAGCTTTCAAAGAGATGCAAAGCCTCAGGTCAGTGCCAAGAGGCGCAAACAATAGTGAATTCTTAGAACGGATAGGTTATGCTAAGCCTCAGGTCAGTGCCATCGCACAGCAGAGAGGCGCAAGACCTATCTTCTTCTTAGAGTAATATACTATAATATCCATTTTAACAGTGACTTTTGTCATCAGCATTATTTCATTTTGCTTATTTTGCTGCTTTTATGACATTTGTCATATTTTGCTCCGTTTTCCGGGTCTTTGAACCCATTTGTGGTATTCAATTGCTCCTCATCCCTTATTGGAAATTGATTGATTGTGCAAACCAGGGATACCATGGGAACCCACAACTTATTGATTGATTTAGGTTTAAGTGAATCACCAATGATGTTTACTAGTCTTTGTGTTAAACCTACCGACACATCGTATAATGGACTAGCACCTCCCTAGACGTACTTACTCCGTGTAAATACAGTGACAGACAAGCATACTATCATGTTTCCAATATGTTAGACTTAGAGTTTTTAGACTTTACGATTTTCTGTGATTTAAATTAAACACTGCAAAAATGGAGAATCTTTTTGGTGTTCCAAGTAACACGACGTGTGTGTACTATCACTTTCTATAGTGTTGAATCACTTTATTAAATTTGTTGTTTTTGCCTTTTTGGCTTATCTGCTCTCCCTCCCTTTTTTATTAAGTAAATAAATACTGAAACTAAACTAATCTCCCCTAAAATTCTAAAACCGAAAATCTTTTTGTGTTTTTGAATTTTTAAGACAGGAAATTAAAATAAGATAAATAAAAGAAAATAAACAGAAAAAAAAACTAAACAGGTGTCGGACTAAGCATTTGCATCTTCTGGAATCACATCACATTTCTTTTTCACACCGTTGACCTCTAACAGATATAAAAATCTTTGTTTATCAAAAGGTTTAGTGTAGAGGTCGGCGCGTTGAAAATCCGTGTTTATTTTAATCACATCAATTAGATGCTTTTCATAGCAATCACGTATGAAATGATATTTTATGCCGATGTGTTTAGTCATAGGGTGTTGAACAAGATTTTTAGTTACAGCTATGGCAGCAAAATTATCAACAAAGATAGGAGTGTTTGAAAATTGTAAACCATAGTCTCGCATTTGCTGTTGTATCCAGATGATTTGTGAACAGCAACTTGCAGCAGCAACGTATTCAGCTTCACATGTTGACAGAGCAACAGATGTCTGCTTCTTGCATTGCAAGGTGACTAAACACCTTCCAAAGAACTGACACCCTGCTGATGTTGACTTGAAGTTCATCTTGCGGCCACCGTAGTCTAAATCACTATAAGCAGTTAGCTCAAAGTCATTATCATGAGGATACCACAACCCTAGTGTTGGAATACACTTCAGATAATGAAAAATCCTTTTCACCCTGATCAGATGATTTACTTTTGGCTTGGCTTGATATCTGGAGCATAGATGTGTCGTACATGATATACGGACGCAAGGCAGTGAGATACATGAGAGATTCGATCATCCCACGATACATAATGGCATCTACCAAATCCCCATTATCATCTGGTGCCACATCATGGTTTGTGGCAAGTGGGGTACCGGCAACAGTGACATTTTCCATATCAAATCGACATAGAATGTCTCCAACATACTTAGTCTGATATAGAAAAATACCGGTAGGTGTCTGATCCACCTGTAAACCTAGGAAGAACTTCATCTCTCCCATGCCACTCATTTCAAATTTTGCCTTCATCACAGATTCGAATTCTTTACATAATTCTTCCTATCGGGAACCGAAGATTATGTCATCCACATAAATCTACACCACTAGTAAATCACCATCTTTTTCTTTGATAAACAACGTGCAGTCGATCACACCCCTGCGAAAACCATGTTTTAATAGGTTGGTGGAGAGCATCTCATACCAAGCTCGAGGAGCTTGATGTAGCCCGTACAAAGCCTTGTCCAGCTTGTAGACTCTGTTCCGATGGTAAGGATCTTCAAATCCTTCGGGTTGACTGACGTATACTACTTCATGGATTTCCCCATGAAGGAACGCACTTTTAACATCCAGCTGATAAACCTTGATCTTCATGTAGGATGCGTAGGCCAGAAAAATGCAAATAGCTTCCATCCTTGCCACAGGTGCAAACACTTCATTGTAGTCGACTCCCTCGACTTGTCTGAATCCTTGAACAACCAATCTTGCATTGTTTCTGATTACTACACCTTGGTCGTCCTTCTTGCAGCGCAGCACCCATTTGGTGCCAATCACCTTAACTCCTTTAGGCCTATCCATGAGCATCCATACTCCAAGCTTCTTGAATTGTAGCAGCTCTTCCTGCATAGCATTTACCCAGGCCTCATCCTTTAGGGCATCACTTAAGTGTTTGGGCTCGACTTGAGAAACAAAACATTTGAAAGCACCATCATTCATGTAACCCTTTTCCATAATAGCATAATAATCATAGAGTATAGCTGATTTCTCGTCTGAACACCAGAGTGGAGATCCCCAATGATGGTATCCTGGGGATGATTCACACTAATCCTTGTCACAGGTGTCGTAAGAACGACCACTTCAGTATCCATGTTTGTGACTACAGGTTCAGCATCCGGGTTCCCTGGTGCGTTCTCAGCATTTGTTGAACTGCCAGCTTGATTAACGTTATTCTCAATACCTGTTTTAACTGTTTCTTCATCATGTGATCAGACATCACTAACGTCCTGAGCAGTTTCTAAAGAGCCAGAAGCACCACTAGTTGGTACTGTATTGCTAAAATCCAGATTTGGAGCGTTTAAGGCGTCGTACATCATCTATGCAGCAATCTTGTCCTCTGAACATGCTGGAGGATGGTTGAAAGATTTGAAAAATCCATCATAATCGAAGAATGAGGATGGACCTTTCCCGGCAGGGGGTGGTGTGTCTTTGCACATCTACGTTGCACAACACTTCTACCTGACCTGTAGAATTGTTATAGACTCGTCTGTCAGGTATGCTATATCCGAGAAACCCTCATAAAACCCTCTGACCACTCGAACTCTTGAACTTTCTTCGACCAAAAACCCTCATTCTTCGATTGAATCCATTTCGAACACAAATACCAGATTGTTGATAGTTTATTCGTGATTGTGAATGTAAGTGAATGAATCATATTCAACTGATTTCATGTTTAAATGGAAATTGTTGATGGTCGTTCGACTCCTGTACGGTCGTTTAACCCTAAAAACTTCAAAAAATTTCAGATTAAACTTTCAAATCGAACAAATATGCGAAATTGATGATTGAATCGTGTTTGTCTGATGATTTCGATCATGATATTAGGTTAAACTTGTTTTAATCTGACATTTGATTCAATACCCTGTTGATGTTCATCGATGAACAGTATTGGTAGAGGATGAACCCGATGAAGAAGATGAACAGATTCATGAATTTTTTTAATAAAAAAATTGAAAAATACATTTTAAATTGATAAAAATCATCATTTCAGAAACTTAAGAATTTTAATAAAATGATATGAGATAAAATAAACAAACGTGTTAAATTTTTAAATGAAAATCAGTTTTGAAAATTCATCTTTTATTAAAATTAAGTGTTTTCACTTAAAATTAAAATTTCAAGTTGATTTCAAAATTCAAATGTTTTTTTTAACACACTAGTTTATAATATCTTAAATCATTATAGTTCTATACTCACATTAAAATCATTTGCCTCAAAATACACAGATTGTCTAATATTTTTTATTTTAAATTTTGCAGATGGCTCAGTTAAAGTTTGTGCCAAAACATAACATTGCCGCATTGCTTGATGAAGAAGCTCAAGATGCTTTGTCTTATGAAGAAATGATAAGATTTCTTCTAAGAACAAAATATGTTTATGCAATGTGCTACCAAACTGTGATCTATGACAGACTAATTAGACAGTTTTGGAACACTGCAAGGGTTGAAGTAGATGATGGAAGAAAAGTTCTTAGAGGATTTGTAACCAGAGACAGAATGATAGAAGTTTCTGAAGATTCCATCAGAAATGCTCTGAGATTAGAAGAAAATGATCCTGAAGATCTCAGTGAATTTTCTTTTAATGAATGCAGAGAAACTTTCATGGCTATGGGTCATCCAGATCAGTTTCCTAAGAAACAATTTTTTAGAGCAAGGGTATACAATCACTGGAAGCTTCTTTGTTACATCTTCCAACATTGTTTGTCCAAGAGAAGTGCTGGATGGAACACATTTCCAGTAGACATAGCTTCTCTATTATTGCCTTAGCTACTAACAGAAGGTTTAATATGGCAAGGTGGATACTCAATGGTTTTGCTTTCAACTTAGAAAAAGGAACAAGACACAAATACTTGATGTATCCAAGGTTTCTCCAAATGATCATAAATGAGGAATATCCTGATATCCATGTTTATGGAGTAGGCGGAGATAGGCTGGAATTAGAAAACATGTCTGAAATGACATACAAAAAGTTAACAATGATAACTGGTGCACAGAATGTTCCTACGTTTGATTACATGTTAAATGTAGCAAATGATGAAGTTGACATTACTGTAGAGCATTATCATTTGTTAGAGGGTGAACCGATTGATCCAGCTGATCTGATAGATGAGTTTCCTATAGAAGAAGATGATCAAGATGAGGAAGGTGATCAAGATGATAATGATGATGATAGCTCATCAAGTTCAGATGATGATGATGATGCTAATGATGATGATGGTGGTGTAGCTGAAACACACAAGTTATAAGTCATGAATCACCAATGTCAGAACAAGCATCTGAAGCTCAACATGAAGAAGACGAAACTGTTGGTGATGAAGGCCATGATAAAATTGAGCATGAAGCAGCTGATGTTTCAGATGATTTAGTTATTGATGAAGCTGATAATGAAGATGTACATGAAGAGGAACAGACTCACATTGAGACTGAACAAGAGATGGATGTAGATAATCAAAGTTTTGATTATGAGTTCATTGATTCATTTCAAATTGATCAAAATATACCAGTTTCTACAACTCATGTGGCAGTTCAAACTGATGAGATTGTAGATGTTGATGAAATTGTAAGACTAAAAGATGAAAATGAAGCAAAAGATAAGGAGATTGCTGATCTAAAGGCTGAGATTGATATGATAAAGAAAGAAAATGAGAAATTGAAAGAAGAAACTCTTAGCAAAGATGAAAAGATTGTGACTTATGCTAAAGACAAAGAAGATGTGATTAAAAATTTTGAGGTGATGATAAAAGATTTTGATCTTCTTGAAGAGAAATTCAAGAAATTGACTAAAGAAAATGAAAGGTTGAAAGAAAACTTAAAGTTAAAAGAATCTAAAAAACCCAATTCTCCTGAATTAGTGATTGTTTCAGAAAATATTCCAATTGATGTTGAGAAGGTATCTGCAATGGAGAAAGGGAAGAGAAAAATAGAAGAAATTGATGTAGAAGTTGCACCTGAATCATCTTCAAAGGTTCAGAGAACTGAAGAGTCACTTGAAGAAGAAATTCAAGAAAGTCAAGAACCAGGTATTCAAGATAAAATTGGTGCTTTGGAAGACTTGGAAGATGAATTTGATGATGATTGGTATAATGAAGTTCTTGATGATGAAGATATGGATAAAGAATTTGAAAATCCTCCTTTTGAGCATGATCAAGGAGTTGATGATATTCCAGCAGATTTTGAAGAAAGGTATAACTATCTTGTAAAAATGAAATATAACAGAGTCTTTTTAGATGGGCTAACAGTTTCTCAGATAAACGATGAATATGAGAAATGTATAGCTGCAGAATCCATTGCTCCAATAGATCCAAATGAAATAGTGATTGAACATGGAGAGTGGAACAGAGAAAAAGAAAGTATTAATGTTGATGAACTTTCAAGTTCCGAGCTGCACCATCCAGATCCTGAAGACATGAGTGTGTTTGCTTTACGATCATGGTTGCAAGCAAGGAATTATCCTTGGAGAAAATTAAAAAGACTTCAATCTGTATCTTTGAGAAATTTGGTTAAAAGTTTCCATGAAACGGAAAAACAAACTAAAAAGATGATCATATTAGATACAGACAATTCGCAATACTTGGAAATTACAAAAAGAACAAAAGTGTTGAAGCCTCAGGAGATCAAACAAATGGCAATGAAATCATCTGCTCATGAAAGGAGAAAAGAGCTAATGAAAATGTTTCCAGAATCAGAAAAGCAAGCTTATAAGGCTTCTGAGGAACAAATTCAAATTTTTGATAAATCAAGGTCAACAGGTGATTTGGTAAGGAATGTGCTACAAAAAGGTCAATCAGTTGCTGAATTGTTGAATGCAATGATTGCACCTGACTTCACAAATCAAGTAAAAATCATAGCATGGAAGTATGATGAAGTGTTTGATGCATTTCTAATTAAAAGAGTGAATGCAATATGTGATGTGTATCATTTTTATGCTAGCATCATAAAACTTCCAGTGCAAGATCTTAAAGAGTTGAATAGATTGATATTGATTAATCATTCAAATGCAAAAAGAGGACAAATGATGGTAGATTTGTTGAGAACAGGGTTGACCAGATCAAGAAATTTTTTGAAAACAAGATGTGATCAGGAAGATAAAGAATACTTTATGTCAATGAAGAAGAAAAGAAGTAAGAATGTTAATCAATCAGATGAAAATCACTTTATGATTGAATTTTATGACAAGTATGTAGAAAAAGTGACAACTCCTGGCCTAAAGATGATTGACAGAAATCAAAAGTCAAAACCAATTCAAAGATGGTTTTACAATTCAGAAACTTTTGAGCTTAAACTTGTGAGAAACTTAGAAGATTGGAATGAAGACATGATAACTTTGTTTGGAGCCTTTGAACTGAGGTTACTACACCCAAGTTACATTTCATTTCTATCTGTACAGAAGTTTGACAAGTTATCAAATGAGACAGCTGAACAAGATAAGAAGTACTTTGTGTCAATTATCAATGTCATGAGTGCTGCCATGGAGAGAATTGCATTAAGAAAAGCTTTGGCGTATGCAAACATAGTGAAGAAAGATATTCCTGATATTGAATTTATGAGAATATCAAGGAAAGGTGTGCTTGAATTGTATACAAAAGACTGTGGAATTCCAATTGAGCTATATGCTAATGTTGATATAGCATGTTTGCCAAAGAACACGTTGGAAAGAATGAAGCAGTTAGATATAAAAACCAATGAATCAAAACCAGAGCAAGCTGTTCTAGCAAAGAAATTCAAGTCAGAAATAGAGAATGCATTGAAAGAAACAGAGATTTACAAGAAGAAACCGATGTTCACTGTTAAAGAAGAACCTGAAGAATTATTTGAAGATTGAAGATAAAAGAAGAAAAGAAAGGATGGAGCTGAACTGAAGACAGAAGACTATGTAAATCGTAGGGGGAGTATTGTTAGGTCCCTTAAAAGATTAACATTTAGTCTTTATTGTCTAGTTTTGTAGTTTATACTAGTATAGGGACTAGTTTTGTAAATTGTAGTTCCTTAGTGTCTAGTATAAATAGCATAGACGTAGTATAGATTGTGGGTTTTTGTATGTTTTTATGAGAACTGCTCTCTATCTTTTGTAATCGTATTTTGCTATCAATGAAATATGAATTTTGTTGATTTTGCTTGATTTGATTACAATTGCTTGTATTTTGCTTTGAATTGTTCATATAATTGTTACAGATTGCTCTAATTGATCCTATCAGAGAAAGATGCCTTCATCCCCTTTCTCACTGAACTTGCCCTCCGGAGTTTTCTTCAGTAACATACATGGAGCTCCGAATGGTTCCAGATAACTCAGATTTGGTTTACGTTTCTGAAATAACTCATAGCAAGTCTTACCATGTCGCTTGACTACCAATACATGGTTAAGAGTGTAGCACGCATTGGCAACTGCTTCATTCCAGAATTGTACTGGCAGCTTTGAATCTGCCAACATCGTCCTTGCAGTTTCTATCAAGCTCCTATTCTTGCGTTTAGCAACTCCATTTATCTGTGGCGTCTATGCGGAGGAGAACTGATGAACAGTCCCTTTTTCTTTGCAGAAACCATCCATCCACTGATTCTTGAATTCAGTCCTGTTGTCTGAACGAACCTTCCTTACCTTAAATTTGTACAGAGATTCCAGTGTAGTCACAGGCACTTAGAACGATTCAAATGTCTCTGACTTAGCTTTCAGAAACATCACCCACGAAAATCTCGAGTAGTCATCAACGACTACGAAACAATACCAGTCTCCTGCTATACTCCTTGTGCTGACAGGACCAAACAGTTCCATATGCAGAAGCTCTAGGGGCATCTCAATAGAATTAATGTTCTTGGACTTATGAGACTTCCTGGTCTGCTTTCCTTTCTTGCATGAGACACAAAAATCCGGAAGTTGGAAGTTC
Organism: Flaveria linearis; assembly: GCA_024085815.1. Lineage (NCBI taxonomy): Eukaryota > Viridiplantae > Streptophyta > Magnoliopsida > Asterales > Asteraceae > Flaveria > Flaveria linearis. The sequence goes on along the minus strand of CM044003.1, from coordinate 37,107,055 downwards.
TTAATGGTTACTCCCTCAACTAAGTTGTTCTGAATCAGATGATTCATCTTCCGAGGATTTATGTGTCCCATTCTCCTGTGCCATGAAATGGACTCCTTCTCCGTTGCCTTTGATAAGAAGCACTGATTAGTGGACTCAGTTGTAGAAGCTTTAGACATGTCCAAGACATACAAGTCATTATACCTTGAAGCTGACATTAGTACCGGCTCCTTAGGGATATCCATCTCCTTCTTCAGAATGTAACATTTCCTATTGTCGAACATAACCTTAAAGCCCTTGTCACATATCTGAGAAATAGAAAGTAAATTGTTCTCTAACTGCTGAACATAATTTACCTTATCAAATTTTACCTTCCCATTACCTACTTCTCCTTGAGCGGTGATGTACCCACCTTTGTTACCAGCAAAGGAAACATGTCCCCCTTTAATTTGTTTGATGTTGAAAACGAGAGAGTGATTTCCAGTCATGTGCCTGGATGCCCCGCTATCAATAATCCATGTGTTGGTAGAAGCACTGTAGTGGACAACCTGTACAAAAACAGAAAATGATTAGTTAAGGAGGGGACCCAAGCCTTTATAGGCTTGGGTTTCCCAGAGGCATCGCACATCACAAACCTCACCCACTCTCCATTTGGATTTAGAGAAACCTCATTCTTCTTCTTATCACCACTATCAGACACATCAAATGTTTTAGCTTTCCACAGACCATCCTTGTGTAAGTCTTGTTTGTGGTAAACCGGTGACTGATTAACAGTTTGAACTTTAGGCCTATTTTCAAAAATCGGTTTTGCCTCAGGCATCACAGACTTGCCTGTGGCTTGTATGTGTTGTCTTTGGTGTTGGGAAGGGGTGTAAGACCTAGCAGGTGTTTTAGACCTCTGTTTTGAAAAAGAAGATTTAACTTCCTGAACCAATTCAATTTTAGGTCTAGGCGTCTGATAGCGAGGACAACATGAAGAAATGTGTCCTCTTTGTCCACAGTTATAGCATGATCTCCTCTCAACAGGACTAAGAGATCTTTTATGGGGTGGGGAGTACACTTCAGGATTGGTCCTTTTGGTCTCAACCTTTGGTTTTTCACCTTCTTTGACAAATTTGATTTGTTTAACGCTTTGGTTGTTTTGTCTTTTCATATTGTTGAGATCTTGCTTGATCGGTTTAGACTGAGTTGTTTTTAAAATTTTTGGTTTTGACACAGCAGTCGGTGATCCCAAACCAAGAGGCACGTGATCATCCTCTACCACCCAGTCCCCAATTAAGACTTCATCCTTTGTGCCCAAAGTTGATGCCTTCTGATCAGTCACCTGAGGTGCAGATATAACTGTAGTGTCAGGATCACTGACCAAAGGAGTAGTCACCACATGATCCTTGATAGGATTATTGTTAACAGGACGATATTTTGTGTTCAAAAGGATCTCATGTGGTAGAGGCGCAACTTTATAACCAATCCCTTCCCCATTGTTTCTTTTTTTAACCAAGTTTTTTATGATATGTGAGGAACTAGCTAAACTATGCAATCTTTTTTTTAATGACTCATTTTCCACTTGAAGAATAGCTTTTTCCTTTTTAGTTTTCTCAATTGTATTTAAATAAAACTTAATGTCATTTTCATGGTTAAAAGCCACAACCTCGGTTTCCCTTAGTTGTTTTCTCAGTAATTCATTCTCTTTAACACTGCTTTCATTTTGCTTCAACACTCTGTTAGCCTCAGTGCAAAGTTTTAAGTCATTTACCAAGTTATCATTATGTTCTAATAACCTAGTAAGTTTGAAATCAATGCATTCCCTAAACTGATTGCATTCAACATAAGCATGTTTATTGAATAGGGTTTCTTTAGATTCTACCTGTGCAGAGCTTGAGGTTCTAGCAACAAATGCAACCTGGGGTTCCTGGTGAGTTTTAGAAGCATCATTCAGTTCATCCTCTACCAGATGATCACCAGTAGCCATTGAGTCATTTACATCAACAGTATCAAACTCAGCTAAGTTCTCCCCCTCACTTGCTGAGTCGACGTTTAGATCCTCAACCAACGCGATATTAGCTTCACCGTCAGATAAGAAGCGAAAAGACCAGTCTTGACCTTCATCACCTTGTGCCACCATTACTTTGGAGTCCTGACTTGTTGGAGCTATCTTCTTGTCTTTTTCTTGTCTGTTGGTTGATGAAAACGGGTTATCATTTCCTACTTTCATTGGTTTAACACACTCTCTCTTGAAATGACCTTTTTCTCCATAGTTAAAATAGGTAACCTTTGACTTGTCAAATCCAAAAATAGTATCCTTTATGGCCACCAGGTTCTGTCCCGTTTTCTTGATGAATTTCTTAGCTCTTCGCACAACACTAGCTAGAGCCCACATGATATCCATCCGCTCTAGCTTGGTTTCATCCACTTGATCGTAATCTTCATTTGCCAAGTGACAGTTACCAATCTTCCCTGCTACTAACCCGTCATACGAATGGACCCCAGCAGCAAGTAAATCTATATGCTCTTTAGCAACTTCCACAGTTACGTTGCTCAAATTCTCTGTCGTTAACTTCGTTGGTTGAGCTTCTGCAGAATTGTATTGAACACTTGACGAACCACCTGACTCACAACCTGAAGATGCATTTTGAACGTTTGCAGATGTGTTAGACACGAAAGCAGTCTATAAGGGTGCACTTGAAGATGCAGTAGTAGGAACCACATTGTATAGAGAAGGATTCTGAGTGTAGGTACCTTTTTTAGACTTGTACTTCAGTCGTATCTCTTCCTTTCTCAGTTTCAGAATAAGTCATTTATATCCAGCGTTTCCAGCACATCATTATGTCTTAAACTGGAAACGAATAAATCCCACTTATCATGTAAACCATCAGCCAGACTCGACACCTTATCTTCCATAGATGTTTTAACTCCATGAGTGTGCAGTTCACTCATCAAATGATAGAAGTGATCGATAATGTCGTCCAGACACTCATTCTCGATTGACGAGAAGTTATCAAATTCCTTCTTCAAAGCTTTAGCCTTTAGAGACTTAAGTGTTGTAAATCCTTCATACCGCTTCTCTAGAGCCTTCCATAACTTCTTGCACTGCTTGTGCTCTGAGAACTGATGAAAAATATCTTTTGGGATGGACTGTGTGAACAATGCATAGGCCTTCTTCTCAGCATTGTACGCAACCTTTTGCGCCTCATTCAAACCACTTAGAGTCAGTGGAACACCGTCAGCTCCAACTGGCATAGTGTAGCCAGTTTCAATTGTCCTCCATAAGTTGGTGTCCACTCCATTCAAATGAATTTCAAACCGTTGCTTCCATTGACGATATTCGTCAAGTGTCAGAAGCTTCGGTGGTTTGTTGCGATTTCCGATCTCATTTTCCAAAAGCAGGAGATTCTGAAGTCTGGAGTCCTTCCCAGCTGAGAAAGCAAAGTGTTGTTCGTCCATGATGACTTAGTCTGAAAAATTTGACAATCTAACTGACTGATGCGACTGGGAATGCGAATGAGACTTAACCGTGCGATTGAAATATGCGACTGAATTCACACGTGCGATTGAGGTCAACCGTGTGTATGAATCTATGCGTATGAGTTCAGTCGTATGAATGAACTATACGACTGAACTGAACCAAACGAACGAGCTTAAACATGCGAATGAACAGACGATTGGACCAATCGTGCAAATGAGCTGTGCGTATGAAGTTCAGTCGTGCGATTGGATCAATTATGCGACTGAGGCGTCTGACTTTGAAATCTTTCTAAAATTTTCACTCGAATCGACTAAAAACACGATTTTGAAAACTGTAGTCGGCTAGAACTCGAAAAATACAAACCTTTGAACACATGCACTCGTAAAAATTGAATTTTTATGCAAAAAGAACTGATCTTTGATTGAAAAACATTGATTTTTGCAAAAACTTGATTGAATCCACGTAGAATCGAGAGCCAAGGCATTGATACCACTTGTTAGGACCGAGTACGAACTGGTACTAACCGAATCTACGTAAAAACCAGATCAAATAGTACGGAATCCTATTTGATTGGCGATCCAATCAGGGAGAACATTAATCTGATCAAAACTAATAATTAGAAAACATTAAGAATTGGTTAGGAATGATCAGGAACGCTCTATGAAGTTGGAAGGGACGACTTGGATGTTTTGGGACTGCTAGGGTTGTGAATTCTCGAAGCCTCCTATTTTTTACGAATTAAGAGGTATTTATAGGTTACAGTCTTCATTCGTACGACTGAGCCATGAGTATGGCTCAGTTGTGTGACTGAGTCATACATCCATTCATACGTACATATGAACCATAAGATTGAATCATTCGTACGACTGAGTCATTCGCATGACTCAGTCGTGCGACTGGCTCACACGCATGGTTTAGTTGTGCGACTGGGTCATAAAACATAGTTAAACACATTCCTGAATCTTTATTGACACACAACTATGTATAACAATTGTAAACCCATATAACATGTTCATATATGTGTGTAATAAACACTAATATAAAGATACAAGACATTCAATAACAAATATTCATTCATTCAAGAGTCTTTCATTACAAATATCAAATGATTATATCAATGTAACAAAATGAAAGTCCTTAAACATTTAAGTACATTAGAACTGGGACTAGGGACATGTGTACCAACATGCCCTAACTCATAAGGAACCATCGACAAGTGGGGTAGTAAGGAAGAAGCGGCATTCCAAGCGATTAAGGACAAGCTGTGTAGTGCACCAATCTTGTCATTACCTGAAGGAACAGATGACTTCATGGTGCATTGCGACACGCCAATCCAGGGTTTAGGTTATATGTTGATGCAACGGGAGAAAGTAATAGCTTATGCATCAAGATAGCTTAAGGTGAATGAGAAGAACTATACAACTCATGACCTAGAGTTGGAAGCTGTAGTGTGTACACTCAAGATATGGAAACATTACCTTTATAGAACCAAGTGTACAATCTTCACTATTCATAAGTGTCTCCAGCACATTAACGAGCAGAAGGAGTTGAACATGAGATAGCGACGCTGGTTGGAACTGCTGAATGATTATGATTGTGCCATCAAGTACCATCTAGAAAAGCCTAACATGGTAGCCGATGCCCTTAGTCGTAATGAAACCCTAAAGCCTCGTCATGTTCGTGCATTGCAATTAAGGATACATTCCGACCTACCATCACTGATTAAGAATGCCCAGGCTGAGCATTACAGGAGCAGAACATCAAGTTAGAGTCTCTTAAAGAAATTATTTTAGGGGAAGTCAGATGGTCTTCATTACTATGAAGACAGTGTATGGGTTCCAATGTCCGGGAATCTCCGTGAATTGGTGATGGATGAGGCTCACAATTCTTGTTATTCAGTACATCCTAGATTTGACAAGATGTATGATGATCTGAAGGCCATCTACCGGTGGCCTAACATGAAAGCTGAAATTGCCACTTACTATCAAAGTGTTTGACTTGCTCTAATGTCAAGGCTGAGTACCAGAAATCGTCAGGTCTACTTTAGCAACCAGAGATTCCTGTGTGGAAATAGGAGAATATTTCTATGGATTTCATCAAAAAGTTACCTCGTTTGCAGACTGGAAATGATACCATTTGGGTGATAGTGGATCGTTCGACTAAGTTGGCACATTTCTTGGCCATTTGTGAGACTTACAAAATGGATAAACTGGCACAGATTTATTTGAAGTAAATTCTGTCACGACATGGTGTGCCACTTTCGATCATCTCTGATTGTAACGCGCGATTTACTTCACACTTTTGGTAGTCACTACACAAGTCATTAGGCACACGTCTGGATATGAGCACGGGCTATCATCCACAGACAGATAGACAGACTGAACGCATAATCCAAACCCTAGAAGACATGCTTATGGCGTGCATTATTGACTTTGGGAATAGTTAGAAAACCCATATGCCTTTGGTTGAGTTCTTTTACAACAACAATTACGATACGAGCATTAAAACCACGCCGTTTGAGGCACTTTATCGCCGAAAGTGTATATCACCTCTCTGTTGGACTGAGGTCGGTGATAGTCAGTTAACTGGTCCTGAGCTCATTCATGAAACCACGAAAAATATTGTTCTGGTTCGTAACCATATGGTGGTAGCTCGTGATCATCAAAAAGTTATACAGATCAAAAGAGGAAACCTTTAGAATTTCAAGTTGGTGATAAGGTGCTATTAAAGGTTTTACCTTGGAAGGGTATGATACGCTTTAGGAAGTATGGAAAGCTAAACCCTAGATACGTTGGACCGTTTGAGATAGTCAAGAGTATTGGTCCGGTAGCTTATCAACTGAACTTACCTACAGAACTCGATGGCAATCATAATGTATTCCATGTTTCAAACCTAAAAAAGTGTCTAGACGATGAATCACTCATCATTCCATTAGAGGAACTTGAAATTGATGAACAGTTACATTTCATTGATGAACCAGTTGAGATCATGGATCGAGAAATCAAAACCCTAAAGCGTAGAAAGATTCCCATTGTGCACGTTAGGTGGAATTCAAAGCATGGACCAGAATTTACTTGGCAACGTGAGGATCAAATGAAGAAGAAATATCCACAACTGTTCAAAGATCACGCATCTATATCTCAAGGTATCAATCTTACGATATCTTCTCTTTAAATTTTAAGACGAAATTCCCTTCAACAAGGGGATGATGTCGTAACTCTTGCAAAACCTTGAAAGCTTACGTTCTTTGTTTTGGATTCGTTTAAGAAATTCAAGAAACCTTATCACACATAAACTTATGAACACCCTTCGGTCGTCTTTGATAAACCTTTTACTATTCGTAAACCTAATGTTTTAATTTTTGGGACGAAAATTCCTTCAGCAAGGGGATGATGTGATACCCCGTATTTTTCAGGTTAATGTCGTTCCTGTTATCTAGACTATTTTTGTCACTTAATTTTATTAAATATATATCTAATACATACTAATACAATTATTATTGTCATTATTATTATTATTTAACTTTAAAGCACTTAGTGTTATTAAATTGTATTAGTAAACAAATTAGAGACCAACTACGCAAATATGGAATTAATGGAGGGGCTAAAGTGTAAATAGGAAAAGAAATACTATTAGATCCCAAAACCACCATCAATTCCGCACTTTTGAAACCTACAACCGTTTCACTTGGTAACCCTAATCGCATCATCAAGCATGCTTCCATCGTTTCCATTCGAAATCACAACCACAGCCTCTCTCGGCAGTTCATCTCCTCGGTCCGGTGGAAAGCACCCTCCATCGTGACTTGGGTGACAGTGTATTGTCGTCGATGGCGACTCTCGCAGACGTGCGCACCCTGACGAGATACACATCCATTCGTTCGAGTTCCTTAGGTCTCCCGTAGACCAGTTGGGAAAGATCTTCATTACAAATTCTATTTGTGTTTTTTGCATACGGTTTTGAGATTTTTGGTTGTGGTTACGACGGTGTGCGTGTTTTTCAGCCGTGTATGAGTGTGCCTGAGTGTGTGTATGTGTTTCGGTTGTGTGCCATCTGTGGCTGTATGCGTATGTTTACTGTAATGATGTATATGCTCCGTAAATCCAATTGTGCTTGTTATGATTTTTTATTGTTATGGTTCTGCTGAACCGAGGTAAACCGTCTACGTACGGTTCGTATATATGGATTCTTTTGTCTTTCTAGGTATATGCACGTATATATGCGTTGGTGTATGGGTCGAACAGTATGAATGCATGCTTATATGTGATGTTATGCATTGATGGTTTAAGGTACATGGGGATGTGTTGGTAGGTGGTGTGTGTGGATTATGTGTAATATGTCCTGCGTGTGTGTGTTCTACGTAGGTACCATGTGGGTATGATACATGTGTGTGCGCTTGCAATTGTAGTATTTTTTATTTTCAAAACCAAAAGAACCAAAAGAATCAGGATCATTACAGAACCATATATATATATATATATATATATATATATATATATATATATATATATATATATATATATATATATATATATATATATATATGTTTATGTTGAATGTGGTGTGTTTGTGGATGAATGCATGCGTTGGATTTATACATATAGTGTGCTAGCTATGCATCGTGTGTAATATATATTTTGTGGTGTATGGGTGTTATGAATGATTTATATGTATATTATAATCTTAGTTTTAAAAAGCGCGTCTGAGGCGCGCCTAGGCGCAAAGCGACATCGGGAGCGACCTCCTTCGCTTTTGTGTACCTAAGGCGAGCCTTGTACAGAAAGCGCAGGTGAAGCGCGATTTTCAAGCAAAAAATCGATGATAAAGGTGCGCTTTCTGTACAGGAAGAACGGTTACCGATGAAGATGAAATGAGGAGAATATTTACCTGGAGAAGTCCGATGAAGAAGGTTTTTGTCGACAGAGGATTATGTCCATGGAGCTTTTGTGGATGGCGGCCCCTTTTCTTTTCCTAAACCCAAATATAAACAATTCCTAAACCAACGTGACTTATTATTTTCTAAATTACATTTACCACCCTTGAAGTCATAATTATTATTGAAGTTTACCCTCAATTATTGAAGTTTACCCTCAATCTTTCTAATTTGTTTATTTTTAGTTTATTAAGTTTTGCTTCTTGTACATATTGCTTAGTTAGCTGTACAGTGGGTGTACTAATATATTATTTACTTATTTAGGTTGGATTTTTAGCATTTTAAGTCCAACATAAATTAAAGTACATATTAAATTGTATATATTATTTTATTTATAATAAAGAAATATATATAAATATCTTGTGCCTCACGTACGAAAAGCGGTGCGCTTTTGCGCTTTGCGCTTTGCGCCTCAGTTTTAGACCATGTCGCTTTTGTGTGCCTCGCGCTTTTTAAAACCAAGATTATAATTAGTATGTGTATAGTGTGCTAAGGATGCCATAGTGTGTAACATTTATGTAATATATATATAGGTCGTTAGGTTAATGCATTGGTGCCAATGTCACGTGTATATATATATATTTCGAAGGAGTGATGTGCATGTATATTATGTCTTAACTATGGGTCATGTGGGTTGAGATGTCATGCAAAAATTCCATGAGTAGTAATTTTATATAATATGTATAATCCATTTTATATTTTATGTTAGAGTATGAGTGCGTAGGTGTATAAATTACCTAAGGGGTTTATAGTTTGCTATAGTACGATAATATAAATTGGTTATGTGTTATTTATAAGTACGGGTTTTATTATAAATAGGTCGTGTAATTAAAGTGGACCTTTATATGTGATCGTCGGGTCCTCTCGTTAGGTGTGAGTTCTTGCTTGACTGTTTTGCTTGTGAAAGGGGAAATATCGATAATCGACACCGTAACCGAGTAGTGAAACGCGAAACCGTACAATCTTTATGTTTATAATTAATAATTAATAATAATTATATATTAAATGAAATCCAGGTTATTTGAAAATCTAACTTCCTGTTCTCTATGTTACTTGTTGTGCTTTCAGGTGAGTTCTCAGCCCCACTTTATTTACTTTCTTGGGGTGAATGAAACGTGTGTTCAAACTCATTTTTATTGATCAGTGTTACTGTAATATCACTTGTTTACTAGTGTATACCACTGAAGTCTTCATACTCGAACTATTTAGTGTACATATTATAGCGAGGTAATTCTAAGTAGATCTACTGGGTTTGACAAACCCCACCCGGGCTATTCGCACTAGCATAACCATATGTCAAATGTGTGAAAAGAAAGAATTTTGGAGGAAAAGGAAAGGAAAGAGAAAGTAGAAGGGGGTTTTGTGTAAAAAGTACAAAGAAAAGAAAATATCTGATATAAATAGGGAAGGCTGCCCACTCTTTTCCTCATAACCCCCAAATCTTTGAAGCTTTCTAGAGAGAGAAAGAGCAAACTACGGGATTTTGAAGGAAGAGCAAGAAGAAGAAGAAGACGAGTTCGAGGTACTGGGTTCCATGGCTACGGATTTCGAAGAAGTCATACCCAGCAACACAATGTGAGTTCTAAAACCCCTAGTTTTACCCGTTTTTGACTGATTTTGGGGATGGAACGCATTGACGAACTGTTTTCGAGATTATGTGCTTAATCTGTGTATGTATGTATGTATGAATATATATGTATACGGTTAGTTTGGGCTGCAATGTCTACTGTCCAAAGATTCTAAGACAGGTATATGAATTTCAGCATGGGTTCGCATGTATACTACTGATGACTGTCTTAGATCTTTTCCATGACATGTGTGATGTTTAGTTGTTCTAAGTAAATATTATGTTAAACCTGTGCTAATGGTGTGTTACGATTATTAATGGGTTATGGAGATAGCACGGGTTAAGTTGCAGGTTGCCATACTCAACCGCATTGACCAGTGCGGACTGCCGAAGCAAATGTGGTTAAGGTGGTCAACCGCATTAACTAATGCGGATGACCATTGAAAATGTGGTTAAGGCATCAGGCAACTGCATCAACAAATGCGGGTGGCCAAGAAAAATGCGGTCAAGGCATTTTGTTCAGCCGCATTAACAAATACGGATGGGTCAACAAATGCTGTTATGGAAATACTCAGCCGCATTTGTCTAATGCGGACAAGTCAGGAAGAATGGCCAAGGCATTCTTCAACCGCATTGACCAATGCGGGTAGTATACGGAATATAGTAAAGGCATTTCTTCATCCGCATTGATTAATGCGGGTGGCATGAAATGCGGATGTACTAAAGGATGAAATGCGGATAAGGCATTCCTCATGTGCATTGACTAATGCGGATGATCAGTCAAATGCGGATGAGCAGATTATGAATGCGGATTAAGTTCAGTAAAGTCTGATTTATTTGAGTAAACGAGTAACGTAGGCATGATGATGATGATGTTGCATGGGTATACCTGCTGTATACTATATATGTGTGATGCCTTGTATGATGATGAATGAATGTTATGTGTATGTTCCTTATGATTATACATGTTTATCTTTCCAAAACTTTACGAAAATGATGAATGAAGTATTATGTAACGTAAAGTGAAAGATAATGAAAGAGGAACGTGATGATGAATGCATGTATTAATGAATGAATGAAAAAGATATGATGATGAATACATGCATTAATGAATGAACAAATTAAGTCTTGCAAGCATTGAATAACGCGATTGGTCTTTCTTAGTGATTGACCATGGTCATGGTACCTCTACCGCTTACCTACTAGTACTGTGGCATACGTTTGTTGTTCATTTGTTGACTTCGGCCCAGTAGCTATGACTGATCGGGGTATATGGTATGGTATTGGTACAAAAACCTTTCAATGTGCAAGCGAACATGAAACGGGATCCTTGTCATTCGACCACAGTAATCATAGCCGAGTGCTATGAAGTGGGTAAAGCCTGACAGGATCCATACGAGAATTTAAAGAGGACGATGTATAACGAATGATGAAGATAATAATAAATATTATCTATGTGTATGTATGATGTATGATTACGAGAAAGTATAGTTTTAATGAAAACGAAGTATGTTTATTATAAAACTAGAACTCACTCAGCAACGCTGACTTTTATGTGTTTCCAGTTGGCAGGTAGTGTTGCTGGGGATGGCACGAGGCGACTACTCAGCTCGTGGGGGACGGCATTCTCCTTTTGATCATGCTGCAACGTCATGTGTTGTGGGCCCGTAATGCACGTAACACATTATGTTGCATGCAAGTGCGAGATTTCTTGAGGATTCCCATAAAGGAGATTACTTAAGGAATCTCCTTTATGATGAAAAAAGATATTTTTATATTTTATATTTTATACTAGAGGTCACTGTATATGACCCTATGACTGTTGAGGATTCACATAACGGGGATTACTTATGAAATCCCCGGTTTCATATGCTTCAGAAGCAATCATAGTAAAGCTAGGTAATGTAAGAAAGCTTGTATTTTGTAATCTGGTCAACGATGTAATGCCTTGTAAAAGCTTTTATGATGAAATGAAAAATGTATTCTTATTAATTCCGCTGCGTTATTTTACTTAATGTATGTTGTTTATCTAAGATGCTTTTGAATGTATACCAGAAGTATGTTTTATATGTGATGAACGACCAACCGTAAGGTGCCCGGGAACGGGGCCTTGCAAGTTGGTATCAGAGCAAAAGTTTAAGTAAAATGGGTAAATTATCAAAATAACCTAAACAAAAACTGAGAATGGGACGGAAAGGAAGAGAATGCCATCTGAGTAGTTGTTCGCCATCAGGTATTTTCTTAATGATTAACTAGTATTATGTGCGCATGTGATGTGATTTATGTGTACTGTTAGAGTTAGATACTAATGTAGTCAAGACAGGTGATACTCTGGGTACGAAGAGTACAGTAAGTGGCTAATCACAACTTGCCACTGTAATTAGGAACTTACCATACTTGACATAGACTGTGCTATTTCCTTGAATGACCGTATTGGTATTTGAACCTTTCAGTGTGAGGTAGAAAATGGCTAGTGGTAGATCTTTCAAAGCTTCCCAGGGTGGAGGCGGTGGCGGACGTGGTGCTGAACCACGAGCCATAAGAGGAAGATCTAGGGTGGAGAAAGTGGTTCATGAAGAACCCGATACTCCTCATCAGGAGGGGGTAGATGAGAGCGCTAACTTGAGAGCCTCGGTAAAAGAGGCAGTGGTTGAGGAAGTACATCAGGTCATGCAGACGATCTTACCGTCTGTGGTGACCGAGGTAATTAAGGCTGTCAGAGAGGGTGAAAGAAAAGAGAGGAACAGGTCCTCAGGAAGACAGGAGCAACCAGAGCCGGAAATGGTTATATCTGATAATGAAGAGGAATAGGAGGAGGAGCCAGTACGAGAGACAACACGGGGTTGTAATTACGGGGCATTCATGAGGTGCAAGCTCCCTACTTTTGACGGTTCTGGCACTGCGGCTGATGCTCACCAATGGGTGAGGGAAATGGAAGCTGTCCTCGATATTAGTGATTGTTAGGAGGACAAGAAAGTGAAGTTTGCTACCCACTCTTTCACGGGGTCGGCCTTATGCTGGTGGGACAACATAGTCCAGGCCGAGGGTAGTAGGGCCATCGGAAGAATGAAGTGGTCCGAGTTGAAAAGGATGGTGATCAAGGAGTTCAGTCCTCGTCGTGAAATGGACAAAGTCGAGAGAGAGTTCCTGCAATTGGAGGCGGGGACGATGACCCACCAACAGTACACCACCAAGTTCAATGAAATGGCACGGTTGGTGCCAGATCAGACGACGCCGGTGTCTCGAAAGATCAACCGGTATATTCAGGGGCTGCCAGCTGATATCCGCAGACATTTGATTACTTCTCGACCGAGCACCTTTAGGTCGGCAGTGGATTTGGCTGGTAGGTTATATGATGAACGGACTGTGGTAGTGAAAGCTGAGATTAGTAAGAAGGGAGGTGGTGAGAGGAACTGGCAGGGGAAGAGGTTTGGTCGAGGTGATACTTCGACGAGTAACAAGAAGGCAAGGGTAGATGACCGCCGTATGGTCATGTCAGGATCTGGGTTGAGGAAGTGTGACCAATGTGGAAAAGAGCACTCGGGGGAGTGCAGGTGGGGATCAAACACCTGTTTCAAATGCGGGAAGGCAGGGCATGTGTCAAAGGATTGCCGGTTCGGCAAATGTTTTAACTGTGGGGAACGTGGTCATATGAGCAGATATTGCAAGAAGCCGAGGGCTGAGGGCTCAGGGGAGAAGAAGACGGGAGGAGAAGCACCGAGGGCAAAGGCTAGGGCGTTCACGATGACGCAAGAAGAGGCTAGGACGGACCCTGAGGTTGTGTCCGGTACGTTTCTGGTGAACCAAACTTTGGCCTCTATATTATTTGATTCGGGTGCCAGTAGGAGTTTTATTTCTGCTGCATTCTGTACTAAGCTGCCTGTTAGTAGTAGACGTATTGATGTGACCTTTGATATAGAAACTGCCATAGGTAGGTCTACTAAGATCTCTGAGGTAATATAGGGTTGTGATGTCGAACCGGAGGGCCACAAATTTCCGGTTAGACCGTTTGTGATGATTTTGGGTGGTTTCGATTTGGTGCTTGGGATGGATTGGTTGGCGAACTATAAGGCGAACATCGTGTGTCGCAAGAAGATGATTTAATTGACAGCGCCCGGCGGTAGTTCAGTGACAGTTTATGGTGATCGGATTATTACGATTCCGAAGGTGATCTCAATGGCTGTGGTAGGAAAATGTATGAGGCGTGGGTGCAACGCCTACTTATGTTATGTGAAAGATGTGGAAACGCCAACACCACAACTATCGGATGTTCCGGTTGTGCGTGATTTTCCAGACGTGTTCCCGGAAGACTTATCGGGATTGCTACCTGACAGAGAGATCGAGTTCCAGATTGACCTGATACCGGGTGCTCAACCTGTCGCCAAGACACCGTATCGATTGGCTCCGACAGAAATGAAAGAGTTGATGGAGCAGTTGCAAGAGCTATTGGATAAGGGGTTTATTAGACCGAGTATCTCGCCTTGGGGTGCTCCGGTCCTGTTTGTGAAGAAGAAAGATGGTAGTATGAGGATGTGCATCAACTACCGTGAGTTGAACAAGTTGACGGTGAAGAACAGATACCCCTTGCCAAGAATCGATGATTTATTTGATCAACTACAAGGCGCCAGTTGGTTTTCACGAATAGATCTTCGATCGGGCTACCATCAACTGAAGGTGAAGGAACAAGACATCCCTAAAACAGCTTTTCGTACGCGCTATGGTCATTACGAGTTTCTTGTCATGTCTTTTGGTCTGACCAACGCGCCAGCTGCTTTTATGGATTTGATGAACCGAGTGTGTCGGCCTATGCTGGATAAATCAGTGATAGTATTTATTGACGATAACCTGATTTATTCAAGGAGCGAAACGGAGCATGCCGGTCACATTCGAGAAGTACTAGAGACGTTGAGAATGGAGAAATTGTACGCTAAGTTCTCCAAGTGCGCATTTTGGTTGCGTGAAGTTCAGTTCTTGGGTCACGTGGTTAATCCGGAGGGGATTGTGGTCGATCCGGCAAAGGTGGAAGCAGTAATGCAATGGAAGTCTCCAAAGACGCCATCCGAGATCCGTAGTTTCTTGGGGTTGGCGGGCTATTACTGGAGATTCATTCAAGACTTCTCCAAGATTGCTTCTCCACTGACCAAGTTGACCCGGAAGGATGTGAAGTTTGTATGGGGTTAAGCTCAAGAGAAGGCGTTTGAAGAGCTGAAGACAAGGTTGACCCAAACTCCAGTATTGGTATTACCCGATGGTAGCGATGACTTGGTGGTTTATTCTGATGCTTCCTACTTGGGGTTGGGGTGCGTATTAATGCAAAGGGGAAAGGCGATAGCCTATGCATCCCGACAGCTGAAGGTTCACGAGGTTAATTACCCCACCCATGACTTGGAGCTAGCAGCTATGGTCTTCGCGTTAAAAATTTGGAGGCACTACCTCTACGGAACGAAGTGCACCATTTTCACAGACCACAAGAGCTTGAAGTACTTCTTCGAGCAAAAAGAGCTGAATATGAGGCAAAGGTGATGGTTGGAACTTATAAAGGATTACGACTGTGAAATCCACTACCATCCGGGCAAAGCCAACGTGGTGGCGGATGCCCTTAGCCGAAAGGAAAGGCCCGAGCCGATTCAGGTAAAGGCCTATCAGCTAATTATGACCTCTGATGTGATGACCCAGGTTAAGGAGTTCCAAGACGAGGCGTTGAAAGAAGATCGTCTTAACTCCGAAAGGATGAGAGGTCTAGTTACAGAACTGGGTGACAACACTCTTGGTGTTAAGACCCGGTTTGGGCGAATATGGATTCCTCGATACGGGGATCTACATGGAAAGATCCTGGATGAGGCCCATAAGACTCGATACTCCATTCACCCTGTTGATACCAAGATGTATCACGACATGAAGAAAAATTATTGGTGGCCGGGTATGAAGCGTGATGTGGTGAAGTACGTGAGTAAGTGCCTGACTTGTTTACAAGTAAAGGCAGAGCACCAGAAACCTTATGGGAAGATCCAACCGTTGGATATACCCAAGTGGAAGTGGGAGCATATCACCATGGATTTCATCACGAAGCTACCACGTACCCCAAAAGAGTATGATACTATATGGGTGATAGTCGACCGTTTGACAAAAAGCGCCCACTTCTTACCGATCCCCGAGACGTATTCATCTGAAAGATTGGTGGATCTATTCATCAAAGAAATCGTAGCTCGTCATGGCGTGTCGGTGTCCATCGTGTCGGATCGTGACACCCGTTTTACATCGAAATTCTGGAAGAGATTCCATGATGCAATGGGGACGAGACTACATATCAGCACGGCTTACCATCCTCAGACGGACGGTCAGTCCTAGAGGACGATCCAGACACTCGAAGACATGCTTCGGGCGTGCGTGATCGATTTTGGAGGAAGTTGGGATGATCACTTACCGTTAGCAGAATTCTCGTACAATAACTGTTATCATGCCAGTATTGGCATGCCACCTTACGAAATGCTGTACGGTAGGAAATGTAGGACGCCCGTGTGTTAGGGAGACATTGGGCAAAAGGAACTGGGAGGTGTCGAGGTGGTTGAAGCAACGACTGAGAAGTTAGAAAAGATCAAAGCCTTCATGAAGGCGGCGAAAGATAGGCAAAAGTCGTATGCTGACAGAAGGTGAAGGCCGATAGAGTTCAAGGTTGGTGACCGAGTTATGTTGAAGGTCTCGCCTTGGAAAGAAATCATTCGGTTCCGAAAGGTGGGTAAGTTGAGTCCGCGGTATATAGGCCCTTTCCGAATTATTGCTCGAGTAGGAGAGGTGGCCTATAGGCTGGAATTGCCAGATGAGTTGAGTGGAATTCACTCGACCTTTCACGTATCTCATCTGAGAAAATGTTTGGCCGATGAAGATATGATTGTTCCACTGAAAGATATCAAAGTAGATGAACGGCTCAACTATGTAGAGCAACCAGTGGCAATTCTTGACAGAAAAGAAAAGCGGCTGCGAAGTAAAGTGGTTCCCCTGGTGCGTGTACAGTGGAAGCACAGAAAGGGATCTGAGTCTACGTGGGAGACTGAGGAAGAGATGAGACAACACTACCCACGTCTATTTGAGGAATAACAGGTTTCGGGGACGAAACCTTTATAAGGGGGGTGGACTTGTAACACCCGAAATTTTGATTAGACGAAGAGAAATAATAAGAAGAAAAGAAAAGAAAGAATTTTGGAGGAAAAGGAAAGGAAAGAGAAAGTAGAAGGGGGTTTTGTGTAAAAAGTACAAAGAAAAGAAAATATCTGATATACATAGGGAAGGCTGCCTACTCTTTCCCTCACAACCCCCAAATCTTTGAAGCTTTCTAGAGAATGAAAGAGCAAACTACGGGATTTTGAATTAAGAGCAAGAAGAAGAAGAAGAAGACGAGTTCGAGGTACTGGGTTCCACGGCTACGGATTTCGAAGAAGTCATACCCAGTAACACAATGTGAGTTCTAAGACCCCTAGTTTTACCCGTTTTTGACTGATTTTGGGACTGGAATGCATTGACGGACTGTTTTCGAGATTATGTGCTTAATCTGTGTATGTATGTATGAATATATGTGTATACGGTTAGTTTGGGCTGCAATGTCTACTGTACAAAGATTCTAGGACAGGTATATGAATTTCAGCATGAGTTCGCATGTATACTACTGATGACTATCTAAGATCTTTTCCATGACATGTCTGATGTTTAGTTGTTCAAAGTAAATATTATGTTAAACCTGTGCTAATGGTGTGTTACGATGATTAATGGGTTATGGAGATAGCACGGGTTAAGTTGCAGGTTGCCATACTCAACCGGATTGACCAATGCGGACTGCCGAAGCAAATGTGGTTAAGGTGGTCAACCGCATTAACTAATGCGGATGACCATGGAAAATGCAGTTAAGGCATCAGGCAACCGCATCAACAAATGCGGGTGGCCAAGAAAAATGCGGTCAAGGCATTTTGTTCAGCCGCATTAACAAATACGGATGGGTCAACAAATGCGGTTATGGAAATACTCAGCCTTATTTGTCTAATGCGGACAAGTCAGGAAGAATGGCCAAGGCATTCTTCAACCGCATTGACCAATGCGGGTAGTATACGGAATATAGTAAAGGCATTTCTTCATCCGCATTGATTAATGCGGGTGGCATGAAATGCGGATGTACTAAAGGACGAAATGCGGATAAGGCATTCCTCATGCGCATTGACTAATGCGGATGATCAGTCAAGTGCGGATGAGCAGATTATGAATGCGGATTAAGTTCAGTAAGGTCTGATTTATTTGAGTAAACGAGTAACGTAGGCATGATGATGATGATGTTGCATGGGTATACCTGCTGTATACTATATATGTGTGATGCCTTGTATGATGATGAATGAATGTTATGTGTATGTTCCTAATGATTATGGATGTTTATCTTTCCAAAACTTTATGAAAATGAATGAATGAAGTATTATGTAACGTAAAGTGAATGATAATGAAAGAGGAACGTGATGGTGAATGCATGTATTAATGAATGAATGAAAAAGATATGATGATGAATACATGCATTAATGAATGAACGAATTAAGTCTTGCAAGTATTGAATAACGCGATTGGTCTTTCTTAGTGATTGACCATGGTCATGGTACCTCTACCGCTTACCTACTAGTACTGTGGCATACGTTTGTTGTTCATTTGTTGACTTCGGCCCAGTAGCTATGACTGATCGGGGTATAGCGTATGGTATTGGTACAAAAACCTTTCAATGTGCAAGCGAAGATGAAACGAGATCCTTGTCATTCGACCACAGTAGTCATAGCCGAGTGCTATGAAGTGGGTAAAGCCTGACAGGATCCATACGAGAATTTAAAGAGGATGATGTATAACGAATGATGTAGATAATAATAAATATTATCTCTGTGTACGTATGATGTATGATTACGAGAAAGTATAGTTTTAATGAAAACGAAGTATGTTTGTTATAAAACTAGAACTCACTCAGCAACGCTGACTTTTATGTGTTTCCAGTTGGCAGGTAGTGTTGCTGGGGATGGCACGAGGCGACTACTCAGCTCGTGAGGGACGGCATTCTCCTTTTGATCATACTGCAACGTCATGTGTTGTGGGCCCGTAATGCACGCAACACATTATGTTGCATGCAAGTGCGAGATTTCTAGAGGATTTCCATAAACGGGATTACTTAAGGAATCTCCTTTATGATGAAAAAACATATTTTTATATTTTATATTTTATACTAGAGGTCACTGTATATGACCCTATGATTGTTGAGGATTCACATAATGGGAATTACTTATGAATTCCCCGGTTTCATATGCTTCAGCAGCAATCATAGTAAAGCTCGGTAATGTAAGAAAGCTTGTATTTTGTAATCAGGTCAACGATGTAATGCCTTGTAAAAGCTTTTATGATGAAATGAAAAATGTATTCTTATTAATTCTGCTGCGTTATTTACTTAATGTATGTTGTCTATCTAAGATGCTTTTGAATATATACCAGAAGTATGTTTTATGTGCGATGAATGACCAACCGTAAGGTGCCCGGGAACGGGGCCTTACATTAATTGACCTAATTTTTGTTGTTGTGATCTTGTATTCACTGCCGAGGCCTTTATTTACATTGTCAGCTTTGGTTGTAAACTTCATACACTTTGTAACTGGTTAACTTGACTAGCTATCTATTCATATTACTTTGTTTACTGTATCTTTTTAAATTATGTTCTTCTTATCAAAACCTGTAAACTCACCAAGCTTGTTTTGACACTTAGCATGTTTCTTTCATGTTCATAAGCGAGCACGACTAGGATCACTATATGTTGTCATTCATTATTATTAGTTTAACTGAATACATTTACACTTCTATGAAATTATACTTTATTTGGTTTTGCGCGTGTCGCGCCTTTTCAATTATAAACTAATACGCTTCCGCAATTTCTGTCATGTTTTCTTATCTAACTAGGATCACTATATGTTGTCATTCATTATTGTTAGTTTAATTGAATACATTTACACTTCTATGAAATTATACTTTATTTGGTTTTGCGCGTGTCGCGCCTTTTAAATTATAAACTAATACGCTTCGGTAATTTCTGTCATGTTTTCTTATCTAACTCTGATTTGGGAATCTTTAATGTCAATGCGTAATTGTGTTTTATAAATGTTGTTTCGTTTGGTGTAAACAATTGCTAAGATCCGGGTACGTCACGCGCCTAACAGTATTACCCCGTTTGTAGAAATTGAGGGTGTGACAAGTAATTGCTAGGTGTCTCCGTAATAATTCTGGAAAGTGAGATACACACTATATTATATATTTGGTTGACAAAATTCTAAAGAAAACCCAAGTATGAGATAAGTAACATAAGAAACAAATACGTATGTATGTCGATGTATGCATACATATATTTTTTATACTTGTAGAAACTTGATATATTGAATAAATTCTGATTGACCTTTCTGCATTATCAAATTTAAATATATTTAAGAAGAAAAAATTTGTCATAATTTCTTTTCCTTTTTCATTGACTACTCTAATTTGTCATTGGTTCATCTGTACCGTGAGCTCGCTAGTGATATTGGACATCCATGGTTGAAAAAGTTCAAATAGAGAAAATTCAAAAATTAGTTAAAATAACTAAATTACTATATATGGATATAGACTATACATAAATTCGAGGACGATTTTTTTAGTAGGTAGTAGTTGAAATATCCGGAGAAAAGTGTACATATAAATATAACTTGAAGAATATATATCTTACATGATTACATAAATAGAAATAGTAGACATATCATTCAGTTTATTAGGTCCTTTTTCAACATTTTGCTTAACTGTATTTGGTATTAATTTAATTTTTAAAATTAAGAATGTAAATTTCATCTAATAACAAGGTTAAGTAATAATTATAACAAATACGATACATAATGAAAAATGCTTCGCATATAAACATTTAGATGTTGCAAGAATGATAAAGATAAAAAAATAGAAAAACTACCAAAACAAAATAAGATTAAAATACATAAAGAAAAAAAAGTTTATTGACTTGTCTCATTCTAAGAAGTCAAACTGAGAACCTTATCTTTTGGCTTTTCCCTCTTCACTTTTTCTGGTTCCGCCACTTCACGATGTCGATAGCAACCTTCGTAGGTTCACTAGCCTACCCAATGCGACCTTGAATGGTCTCAATCGAATCATCCATATCCCACCACTTATAATAAGACAAAACATCACCTCTTAACACCATGACCTGATTCTCTCGATCTACTATCTATCCTCTATGCAATGCTCCCACAAACCAATTGAAAGCCGAGGAAGAAGACTTCATCGACAACGCGTGCGCTTCGTGAGAGACCCTTTACAGAAGTGTAACAAAAACAATTGATTGACAGAAGATTTGTTGGAAGCTCCAAATGAAGTTTTCCTAGGCATGGTGGTAATGGAGGCGAAGGTGGCCTGAGATGTCTGTAATAAACCACAAAGAAGATGGTAAAGAAATTTTGTTATATTTTTAGTTTAGCCCTCATATTCTCATGCTATGAGTTATGTAACCTTCTAGTTGATGTAAAATTGAAATAACACTAAACTTAATCCAATATATGAAAGCTTGATATTGACTAAGATGGGTATGAAACTTGGTTCTCTAATCCTTTAAGTCTGTATGATAAATATTAGGCAAACAATATATATAAATATGCTTTATTAACTAAATCCTTTGGTTCGTACTACAAGAAAGTACTAAAAGGAAATATTAGTATTGTTGTTTCGTTAAATATTAGAAATATAATATTGTTAACAAATCTATCTAAACTAATTACTAAACCAAAATTTGAATACGTGTATATTTAACCATATATATTTTTAAGTTCCTAATTGGAGTGATAGTATATCTAGTGATATTACTTAGTTAGTGAGAGAAATATTTATAAGAAATTATAATGATATTTTTGGAATATCATATGACATATTGCTTCTTGATTTTCAAAGTTTGAGTTTCAATTTATTAGGATATGTTGATAGTATTATTTATTGGATAAACTCATAAAGAAAAAGATATACCTTGAACGAAGAGTATAATTGCAATTCCCTGAAATTTCGAATTAAATAAATAAACAATAATATACAACAACAACAATAACAACATACCCAGTATATCCCACTAAAAAAATAAATAATAATAATGCTAAGAATAATAATAATAATAACAATAATAATAATAATAATAACAATAATAATAATCATAATAGTAATAATAATAGTAAAATAATAATAACTACTACAAGTTCCTCAACCATATTATGAAAGGTAGATTAATTGTATAGCAGACCACATAAAACTTAGAGCGACTAATTTAAGATATATATCGATATCGTAGGATATCATGATTGATTGGATTGGACGTATGATTCATTTCAATGTAATGAGCGTGTAACACCTGGATATTTTTAATAGAGGAGAAAGAAAGAATAAACGTGAATGAAAGAAGAAAACATAATTTAACCCAAGTTGAGGGATTAAAAGTGTCAAAAGGACAAAAAGTATCAAAAGTGGGTGCAAAAGGTGGTATGGCCGCCCATGTTGTCTGCACATTTCATTTCAACCGGTTTCTAGAGAGAGAAAGAAGAGAAGCTTCGGATTTTAGAGAGAAGTTCAAGAAGGATTTGAATTCAAGGCTTCTACTCATAGTGCAATCGGGATTAAAGAAGTATTGCCCAAAAGTTTGACAAATGTGAGTTCTAGAACCCCCTTTTTACATGTTTTAATGGATTTGGGGCTAGAAATGCATGCGTAAATGTTTTTACTAAGGTGGGTGTTACACCCGTATGTATATGTGTATGTGTGAATGTGGGTGGGTTATGATCGAGGTGTTCATGATGACATGATTGAGTTATGTTCATGTTATGATGCTTAGAATGTTAGAGATAAGCTTAGAACATGATGAATTGATGAATTGGGACTAATTATGATGATCGATAGTATGAGTTGGCTACCCATGTGCCTGAAATAGGCACATGCGCCCAACGGTCTGAATTACCTAAGTGTTCCCCATGCGCCCAAAGCCCCATGCGCCGGAATAGTATTCATGCGCCTAGAATTAGGCTGAATTTGACCAAGTGTTTCACGCGCCTAGATTGCCTATGCGCCCAGGTACTCATGCGCCTAGATTTGCCAATGACTAAGTGTTGGGCCATGCGCCCCAATAGTGCCCATGCGCCCAGAACTTTTCCCATATGCCTAAGTGTTCCCATGCACCCGAAAAGCCTGTATAGTGTTTATGCGCCTAGATTTGCCAATGACTAAGTGTTGGGCCATGCGCCCCAATAGTGCCCATGCGCCCAGAACTTTTCCCATATGCCTAAGTGTTCCCATGCACCCGAAAAGCCTGTATAGTGTTTATGCGCCTAAGACTTAGAATTATTTTCTGAATTTTGGGAAAAATGTAAAGTGTAGGCTTTGACTGGGGATGTTCCCGGGGGTGATGTAAGTTGACTTTTGTTAATGGATGATGGGTGATATGTCATGTAGGACGATGTGTGATGATGTTATGCTTATGTATGATTTGTTCTTATGTTCCTTATGTTATGATATATTGATGTGTGACTTTACATGGTGTTTATAACCATAAACGTAAAGTATTATCATAAATGAGAGAGATAAGATTAATGATAATGAAAGTGGAACATAAAGAACGAAAGAAAGTAAAGGCTTGCAAGCAGAAAGAAAGAAGGATTACAACTCTTTGTGAGTTGATAGCTCAACTGTGTGTTTTATAACGTGCGGTATTAACCCATGAGGGTTCACACATAGGGGGATCAGTCTAGGTGACTGAACCCATAGTACGAAACGGGTCCTTGTCATTCGGCCAGGGCTTTGTGCCAAGATATGAGACGGCTTTGTGCCAGTTAGTAACGGGGCTTTGTGCCTAAAATGGTGGCTTTAGGCCACAGGCTTCGTGCCAATTAGTAAAGGAGCTTCGTGCTTGGAATGGCGGTGTCAGACCGCGAAGGGGGTAAAGCCTGACAAGATCTAGAATAAGTACGACACGAGAGAGATGATAAAATATGAAACGAACGAAGGGATAAAGTACGAAATGAACATGGACGAAAGATAGTGATAAAGTACAAGACGCACGTTAACGAAAGATAATGATAAAGTGTGAAATGAACAAACACGTATGATAATGAATGAACATGTGTGATGGTAAATGAAATGTTTTGTGGAAAAAGAATATTTTTACGTATGAAACGTATAACGTGTTTTGATACTTATAAAACTAGGACTCACTCAACAACACTGACTTTTATGCATTTTTAGTTGGCAGGTAAAAGCTGCTGAGGATGGCACGCAGGGAGGCTACTTGGCAGGGCGAGACTGGCATCCATTCACGCATGTTATTATTGTTGTTTTGTAATGCAATCAGTGAAAGTTTCTTTTGTAGTTAAACAGTGTTGTATTGCATAACAACAATAATCAAAACAAAATGAATGGTTTTTGTTAATGACTTTCGCTGTGATATTTTATGAAATGTATAATAATATGTATGTTTAGTGCTATGAATGACCAAATGTGAGGTGCCCGGGAAGGGGCCTTATAGAGCATCTTTGAGGTACGGATATCGAAACTATTTCTTTGTATGAGTTATTAGCCTTCGGGCATCGGGCACGTTTTGTTTTTGCTTCTCTCTGCTTTGAAATCTAAATCTTAGTTTGAACTTATATGGTTGTGTAAGGTTTATAGATGCTGATGCAACCAAAGCAACCAAATTGCTTCATGCATGCATGCACCAAGTACCAAGTAGAACTGCTATGGAAGTTTTATACTTTGCATGACAATTATGCTAATGATAAAATCTTCTAAAGCTAAAAGTTCATGCGAAAGCTTTTTATACTCTACACAAGAGATATTCTAAGTATAAAGTCTTTCGAAGCCAATGACCAAATCTTCCAAAGCCAAAGATGAAGTCTTTCGAAGATTCAAAGACAAAGTCTTCCCAAGCCAAATGAAGTGAAGACTGATTTGATAGGATCAAATGTATAGATCTATCATGATATTAGTTAAAAATTCAATGAAACACAAACAAAGTAATCAAATCAAAGCACAATATTAGCAAAATTCATAGAGTTTATTGATAATAGCAAAGACAATTACAATGTGTAAGTAGCAGATTCGTACATTTCTAACCTACACAAGTCTAAGCTATATATAATATCAATAAACAGAAAGGAACTAACTAATTGCAAGACTAGTACCTATACTATGATAAAACATAAAAAAGACACATAAAGACAAAATGTTAATCTTTACAAGAAGTACTAACAATACTCCCCATAAGATTGACATTGTCTTCTGTCTTCAAAATCTTCAGTTTTGCTGTCTTTACCTTCTCTTGTCTTCATTTCTTTATCTTCACTTGATCTTCAGTCTTCAGTCTTTTATCTTCTCCATTCTTCTCAACTTCATTATTCTATCTTCTCTCTTCCTACACATGCATCTTCAATCTTCAGAGAAGTCTTCTGGTTCTTCTTTTACTTTAAACATCGGCTTCTTCTTGAATAAATCTTGTTCCTTCGATGCATTAGCTATTGCTGACTTGAATTTACTAGCAAGAATTCCCTGTTCAGGTCTTGAATCATTTGTTTTAATCTCCATTTGAGTCATCCTTTCCAAAGTATCTTTTGATAGTCCTTTAATGTCGATATTGGCATATAACTCGATGGGTTTTGAGCTTTCCTTCGAGTATACTTCCAATACACCTTTTCATGAAATGCGCATGAACTCTATATCTTTTATGTCTTTCTTCGCTATATTGGCATAGGCAAGTGCTTTTCTCAGAGAGATTCTTTCTATAACTGCATTCATCACATTGATGATAGAAAGAAAATATTTCTTATATTGCTCAACAACATCAGGAGACACCTTCTCAAATTTTTGTACTGGGAGAAATGAAATATAACTCGGATGAAGCAATTTGAGCTCAAATGCACCAAAAAGTATAATCATGTCCTCATCCCACTGTTCGAGATTACGGACCAGCTTAAGCTCAATTGTCTCCGTGTTGTAAAACCATCAAAGAATTGGTTTGGACTTTTGGGTGCCATCAATCACTTTTAAGCATGGGGTTGTAACTTTTTCAAAGTATTGGTCACAAAATTCAACCATGAAATGCTCTTCTTCAGTCTGTAGCCCCTTTATCTTTTTATTCTTCTTTAACATAGCAAAATATTCCTTATCTTCCTGATCACATCTAGTTTGAAGGAAATTACTTGTTCTTGCTATACCTCTTCTCAACAGTTCAACAAACATATCTCCTTGTTTAGATCCGGACGGATTGATCAGTGGTAGTTTGTTTAACTCATTTAGATCCCGCACTAGAAGCTTGATGATGCTAGAGTAAAAATGATACACATCACAAATAGCATTCACTCTTTTAATAAAAAATGCATCAAAAACCTCATTATTCTTCCATGCAATGATCTTGACTTGGTTTGTAAAATCTGGAGCAATCATTGCATTCAACAGTTTAGCAACTGATTGTCCTTTTTGTAAGACATTTCTGACCAAGTCACCCGAAGATCTAGCACTATCAAATATTTTTTTCTGTTCAGAAGAAGCTTTATAAGCTTGTTTTTCAGAACCAGAGAACATCTTGATCAGCTCTTTGCTACTCTTATGAGCACTAGTCTTTTGTGCCATTTGTTTGATCTCTTGGGGCTTTAGAATTCTTGTCCTCTTTGTAATATCAAGACATTGAGGATTGTCAGTATCTAGAATAATCATTTTGTTCGATTGCTTTTCAGTTTGCTGAAAGCTTTAGACAAGATTCCTTAATGAGACAGATTGAAGCCTTTTTAACCATTTCCACAGATAATTTCGAGCCTGCAACCAAGACCTTAAAGTTGGAATACTCATTTCTTTAAGGTCTGGATGATGTAGCTCTGATTTGGGCACTTCCTCAATGTTTATGCTCTCCTGAGCTTGATTCCACTCGCCATGTTCCATGACTATCTCATTTGGATCGATTAGGGTGACTGACTCAGTAGCTATACACTTCTCATATTCATCATTAATTTGAGAAACTATCAGCCCATCAAAAATACACGATTGTATTTCATCCTCACAAGATAATCATATCTATCTTCAAAATCTTGAGGTATTTCACCCTGTTCTTGAAGTGGCTCAAGAGGAGAGAAAGTTGTTTCAAATTGAGCTTCATCAATATCTTCATCATCTAGTACTTCATCGTATAAGTCATCACTATACTCTTCTTCAATATCTTCTAGAGCACCAATTTTCTCTTGGGTAGGTTGCTCTTGTTCTCCTTGCATCTCTTCCTTAACAACTTTTTCTATCCTTTGCATTTTAGTAGAAGATTTAGTAGAAGTTTATCTTCTATGTCATCTAGTTTTCTCTTCCCTTTCTCCATCTCAGAAGACTTTTCAACATCAATTGGAATCATTTCAGAAACAACCATAATATCTGGAGAGTTAGGCTTTTAAGACTCCTTTGACTTACTCAGCTCATCTTTTAACCTTTTATTCTCTTCAGATAATTTCTTATATTTCTCTTCAAGAAGATCATAGTCTCTTACATTACTTCAAAGTTCTTTATGACATCGTCTTTGTCTTTTGCAAACACCATAAGCTTTTCATCCTTGCTTTGATTTTCTTCTTTTAACTTTTCATTCTCTTCTTTCAAGTTATTCATTTCATTTTCAAGAGATATGTTCATCTCTTTCAGTTTTTCGTTTTTAGCTTTTAAATCATCTATTATTCTCTCTTCAGCAAGATTTTCATCTTTCAGTTTTTCAAGCTCATTAACATCCAAGATGTCATCAGTCTGTACAGACACGTTTTGTGCTATACTGACTGGCATATCTACAGGTTCTTCATGAGCTGTGCCTTGAAAAAACAGGCTCAGACAGCATTGCTTCCATAAAATCAAAATCAAATGTTTGATTTTGAGTATCTTCTTCATGCACAGTAACGTCTGCTTCACCTTCTTGAGCTTCATTCAGAGTTTCCACATGAATAACATCAGCAGATGTTCCTTCACCCAGATCATGGGTCTTAGTAATATGATCAGAAGCAGTTCTCTCACTGCTAACTGATTGATGTGCTTCAGTAGCACCTTCAGCACCATCATCATTATCACTATCATCATCTACTTCTGATGAGCTTTCAGTAGCATCATCATCATCATTATCTTCATCTTTATCATCATTATCATCAACCATTTCATCAACAACATCTTCAATTAGATCACTTGGATCTACTAGTGCATTTTCTATTAAATGGAAGTGTTGTTGGTTGATATCCACATTATCCATTGCTACATTCCTCATATAGTCAAAAAGAGGAATGTTTGGGCCACCTGTGATAACTATAAGTCTTTTATAGACTACTTCAGACATGTGTTCCAATTGCAATTTATCACCTTCAACCCCATCAACATATAGATCAGCATTATCTTCATTAATAAGCAGTTGAAAAAACCTTGCATACATCAAATACTTGTTTCTCCTTCCTCTCTCTAAGTTAAAGATAATCCATTCATGATCCATTTAGCCATATTGAATCTCCTGTTAGTGGCTAAGGCAATGATGGGTGATGCAATGTCCACATGGAATGAATCCCAACAAGCACTTCTCTTGGACATGCATTGCTGAAAGATTTAGTAGAGCAATTTCCAGTGGTTATACACCCTGGCCCTATAGAATTGCTTCTTGGGAAAATGTTCAGGGTGACCCATCTACAAGAATACATCCATACATTCATTGAATGTATATTCTGCTAAATCTTCAGGGTCATTCTCTCCAAGTCTAAGAGTTATCCTTATGGCTTGCTCAGAGACTTCAAGCATTCTATCATGAGTATAAATGCTCTCAAAACTTTATTTCCAGCTTCATCTTTTTCTTCCTCGGCTGTTCTCCAGAATCTTTTGATTAGTCTTGCATGAATCAGAGGTCTTGCACACATTGCATATACGTATTTAGTCCTCAGCAAGAATCTAATCATTTTTTCATATCCAGTGGCCTCTCTATTATCTTCATCTAAGAAAGCAGCCACATTGTGCTTTGGCTCAAATTTTAGTTCTGCCATCTGCACAAACAAACACACAAATTTAGGTACATTGAAAAATTTGAAATGATTTGATTGTGTTAAACTTTGAATTGATATAAATGAATTATTATGTTTTAAAACACTTAGGTTTTATTTAACATCAAGTGTACTTAATCATTTTCTAGAATTAATTAAAATTCTGTCAAAATCATATTAATTACACTTTATTGTATTATTGTTTTAAAACATATTAATTCACTTACCTCTTGACAACAATTAAGCGGGATTCTTTCGGGTTTGATTGATACCTGGCAAAAACACAAACAACATACATTATGTCTGATCTTGATGCAGTAAGAGACATCAAAGAACCAATCATAGATCTGTATAAAGTTTGGTCAACTGCTTTTCCTTTAGGATCAGGCTCAATCTTGGTGCTTACGTCAGCTGGAGTTCTTATGGACTAACAATCTTGCAGTTTGAATTTTTTCAAGAGTTTGTCAACAAACTTCTCTTGATTGTTGAATATACCATCTACAGATTGTTGAACTTACAGTCCAAGGAAGAAATTGATTTCTCCTATAGAACTCATCTGGAAACGAGACTTCATGATTTCTTCAAATTCATTGCACAGTTTTGGACTAGTAGAACCAAATATGATATCATCAACATACACTTGCACACATATGAGATCATCATTATCCTTCTTTATGAATAAAGTTAGATCGATTTTCCCTCTTGTGTATCCATGTTGGATCAAGTGTTGAGATAATGTCTCATACCAGATTCTAGGTGCTTGATGAAGTCCGTACAAAGCTTTGCTAAGCTTGTACACTCGATGTGGAAATTCTGCATCATCAAATCCCAGAGGTTGTTTCACATACACATAATCAGTGATGGGACCGTATAAAAATGCACCTTTGACATCCATTTGATACACCTTGAATTGCATGAATGATGCATAAGCCATGAAGACACGAATGGATTCGAGTCTTGCAACTAGAGCAAATACTTCATCATAGTCAATTCCTTCTTCCTGTGTGTATCCTTGTGCAAATAGTCTCGCCTTGTTTCTTATGACTATCCCTCTATCATCAGTTTTATTTCTAAACAACCATTTAGTGCCTATTGCATTTTCTCCTTCAGATAATTCCACCAAATTCCACACTTCTTGTTTACGGAATTGAAGTAATTCTTCTTGCATGGATTCTATCCAACCATTGTTCTTTAACACTTCGGTAACGTTTTTAGGAACAATTTGAGAAAGAAAACAAGAGAATAAGCACAGGTTTGCTTGTTCTGATTTACTACTTGTTGTTCTCTCATTCAGTGGACCAATAATCTGTGATGTTGGATGGTTCTTGTGAATATGAGATGTTGAAATCTCATCACTTTGAACATTAAGATCCAGATTTGTTTGATTCAGGTTGGAGAGCTGATGCAGTAGGTTAGGAGAATGTGGATTGAAGT
The DNA here is from genome assembly GCA_024085815.1 of Flaveria linearis. Lineage (NCBI taxonomy): Eukaryota > Viridiplantae > Streptophyta > Magnoliopsida > Asterales > Asteraceae > Flaveria > Flaveria linearis. Next base: position 37,076,594 of record CM044003.1, on the reverse strand, counting down.
TTGGACCTTGAGTCGGTGAGTTGATAAAGTAATCAAAGTTACTAGTATCAACTGCATCACCAGAGATGGATGATGTTCCTGACTCAGGTTGCACACAAACTCTTTGCCATCATTAGGAAATGGTTGTGATCCCTTTTGATCATATGAAACTGAATGATCTGAAGCTTGATTAGCTTGAACATTGTCATTGAATCTAATTGTTGAGTCCTTGACAAATGAGAAGAATGGGTAATCTGGGCTTGAATCATCTGGGTCGTCAGAATCCAAATCCTCACTGAAAGATCCAAGATCTCCTCTAGAGCTCTTCTTACCTGTAGAATCAAGAAAGTTTGATTGATTAAACAAGTTATATTGAAGAGAGTTTGACAAAGAATCTGAATCAAATAACCAAGCAAGGCCATTTGAAACTAATGGAAAAGAATTGTCCAAAAATTTAACGTTGAATGTTTCAAGAATTATATTTGTCCTAGAGTTATAAACTCGATAGGCTTTTCAAATAGATGAGTATCCAACGAAAAATCCATTATCAAAGTTTGCTTCAAATTTTCCTAATTGATCACTTGAATTAAGAATCATGACCGGACGACCAAATGATTTTAGAAAATTTATATTTGGTTTCCTGCCAAACATTAACTCATAAGGAGTTTTCATTTTATCATTCATAATTAAAGTTCTATTCTGAACGAAGCACGCAGTTGATATAGCTTCATCCCAGAAAGTGATAGGAATCTTTGCATCGGCTAACACAGAACGAGCAGCTTCAATCACTGTTCTATTCTTCCTTTCAGCAACTCCGTTTTGTTGAGGAGTTCTGAGAGCACTGAACAGATAAGCTATTCCTTTCTCTGCACAAAACATTTCAATGTTAGCATTTTTGAATTCTGTTCAATTATCACTTCTTATTATTTTCACTTTGTGTTCTAGTTGATTTTCAACTTTAATGATAAATTCTTTTAGTAATTCAGCCATTTTAGATTTAGCATCTAAAAAAGAAAACCCATGAGAATCTTGTATAGTCATCAATGATAACTAGAAAATATGATTTTCTTCCAATACTCTTGACATTTGTTGGTCCAAAGAGGTTCATGTGCAACATCTGTAGAGGTTTGGAATTTTAGTTTGTCAGATGGGTCTTATAAGATGCTTTGTGTTGCTTTCCCTTCAAACATGCTGAGCAGTGATCAGTTGTTGCAAACTTCTTGGATGGAAGTCTAATGACATGATTTCCTGCTATAAGCTTGTTCATGTTCTTGAAGTTTGAATGTCCAAGTCGTCTATGCCAAAGCTGGCTTTCATCATTTGACGCTTTAACAATTAGGCAAGTTGTTTCTGTTGAAGGATCGACTTGAGACATATCCGGCTTGTATACATCTCTATCCCTTTCAGCTTTAACAATTACCCAATCCTTGCTTATCTGAAAACCTGGCTTTAACACATAACAGAAAGAATCATCAAATAGAACAGAGTATGTTTTATCACATATTTGGGATACACTTAAAAGATTAAAGTTCAACTGTGAACAGAAGTTGACTTTGTCGAAGCTTATTATCCCATTTGATACTATTCCTTCTCCTATTATTTTGCCACCAGCATCACCACCAAAGGCGACGTGCGTTCCATCCTTTAACTTAAAGTCTTGTAACAAGGCAGGATTACTTGTCATGTGTCGGCTACACTCGCTATCCATATACCATGTATTGAGTGGTCTTCACGGGTGTACCTACACAACAAAAAAATTAAGTTGAGATATCTACCCAAGCCGAGATGGTGTTGGATTTTCCATATTTGTCAACAATGGTAAATTGTTTGAAATGAAGATTATTTAAATCAGGTTTATTCATTATAAATTTACCAATCTTGTTACGAAAGTTGTTTGGATTGTTTTTGTGAATATTCATACCACTTGAGTGATCAATTTTTGAAAAGTACCGATGGCCATCATTTTTATTAATCATTCTTACATATCTTGGTATGAATTGTTCTTTCACAATTTGTTTTGGCCTCACATAATTGTTCTTTTGAAAAGATCTTAGACCTAAAGAGGGTTGGTTAGTTAATTCTTGAAATCCATCAGTTTGATTTCTCATATACTGAGGATTAACATAACCTTGCTCATGTTTGAATTGGCAAATCCTCTATTAGGTGAGCTCTTTCTAAAATAATAATTTTCAGTATTGTGAGTTTTCTCATCACAATAAGTACAATATTTGTTAAAATAACAATCTACTGTAGAATGATTTTTCATGTCACATATGTGACAGCACTTGTTGAAATAGCACTCAGCAGTAATGTGATTTTTCATATCACATATTTCATAGTCCCTTTCTGGAGATTTAAACAACTGCTTGTTAACTTTTGACGTTGATGCTATATTTGTTTCATTTTTATATATTGGCGTTAAAAAGTTAAATTGTTGTTTTTGAGTTGTCAATTTTGGCTTTTATGACAAATTCCTTTTCATCTTTTGTTCATGAACTTCCTTCTTTAATTCCTTAGGAACAAATCTTTTTGTAACAGCAAAAGTCTTAGAATCTGAACCTATTTTCAGATCAGAGTGAGATTTGTTCATAGGACTTATCTTATTTTTATTGAAGGGAGTTCATATTTAACAAACCAGCTAACATAAATTTTATCGGTTTGAGTTTAGTTGCCTGATTTGTTGTTTTGATCAGATATTCAGAATTTTTGTTTTTTTCAGTTTTGATTTTAGATGATTTCTTTCTTCTTCTTTGATTCTTTGTTTTAGAAGAACTTGGCTTACTTTCAATTGAACATCTTCAGCATAAGATTCTTTTTCATTATCTTTTTGTTTTAGATAACAGAGTTTGAATCTTCTGATGTTCCTTCCTGTTGTTTAGCTTTATCTTTGCTTTGAACTTTCACTTCTTCTAATACAGAATGAATTTGATCAGAAGTGTTCTATTTTGTCTGTTTAGGTTTATAAGATTTTATCTTGATTGGATGACCATTTATTATCTTTTCTTGATCATTTTCGACAAAAACTTTTACATTATCTTTTTCTTCTTTAGAATTCTTGTTTTTGTTCTAAAAGGCTTTGAGTTTAGCCTTATTCTCAGGAGAATGATCATGCGTATTAAAGTTCTCTGGTAAAGTGTTTGTTATTGATTCAGGCATAGGTTCATGAGTGAATCTTAAACCTGCTTTCTATTTATCTTTTCTCTCACTCACCAGTTTTTCAACTATCATTTTTGAACTTTTAACTTTAGCAAGATCCATTTGAGTAGCAGCATGTGCTATCTTCTCCTGTTCAAGATTTTTGGTCATCTCTTCCAATTGTTTAGACATAATTTCTAATTCCTTTATTGTTTTGCTCCATGATGTTTGAAGAGAGATGATCTTTTGATCTGCTATTTTATGGTTAGATTTTAATTTGTTATGCATTGACTCTTCTTGTTTCAATTTCTCACAGATTTTATATGAATAGCTTCAATAGTATTTAACATGTTCGAAGCATGATTTAGTGCATAGTTTCTCTCTCACTTCAGATGGTATTTCAAGAAATTTTGGAGATGTGGTTTTAGATTTTGAGAATGAAGTGTCAACCTTGGGTTGATCAGATTGTGCCATTAGAGCTACTTCATCTGTATCCTCCTTAGGATCAGATTTGTCACTCCAATCATAGTCATCTTCTTCATTCTCACCTTCCACCTTTGGATCACTGTTCTCTAACCAATCCTCCCCTTGAATTTCTACAACAAGAGACAAACTTGAGCTTAGATCATTAGTGAATTGTTTAGCATATGCACTCCAATCATAACCATCTTTAATGCTGACTACAAGAGATTTCTTGGGCTCTTCAGATGATTTTGATTCCTCTTTAAGCTCAGGCATAGGAAGACTTTGATAAGGCTTTTGGAAAGTCTTCTGAGCTTGTTGAAACCTTTGATTACCAGAACTTGATTGAGCATTTCCTCTATTGATCCTTGGACCTTTGCATTCTCTGGAGAAATGTCTATAACTGTTACAGTTAAAACACCTTGACTTTCACTTGTCAAAATCAAAGTTTTGTTAGCACTAGGCTTGAACTTCCTGTTTACATATGAGTGTTTTTTGTGTTCTATAAGCAATCATCACCATCTGCCGGTTTAAGTCCATCTCTTCAACATCTTCAGGATCCATATCGAACAAATCCTGTAAAACAAGGTCTAATTGAGTTAAATGGCTACCTTGATATGCTTTAAAACTAACCATGAATGTAGTGAAAGCAGTTTTAGACTCTTCATCCTCTAATAGGATGTTTATAACATCTTTAACTTTGCTAGATTTAGCAGAGTTAGTTGATGGAGTCTCTGTTTGAACATTTGAACTTTGAGATTTAGGAGGAGATTGAGGATGAGATTGTGTTGTATAAGCAGGAGCACTAGTAATGATGAGTCAGTGAAGAATCCTGCTCCAACAAATAAGACTCCCTCTTCTTCTGGAACATTCTCACTCTTTGCCATGAATGAATTTTCAACAAAATTTGCAGGAGATGCAACAAACTAGTACTGTGACATTGATGCTGCTCTATCATTGTTCCTTGAGCTTTCATTAATTTCAACAGACTCTATCTTGGCAATAAGCAGATCTAAATCCATGGGTAACTTCTCAGTATGCTTTAGTAATGTTACTGTTTGTTTCCATGATGAGGGTAAAGCATTGAGTAGTCTGAGATTTAGATCTTCAAGATCAAGCTTGAAACCAGCTGTTGACATCTAAATTATGAGCTGAACAAATCTGTTCATCATCTGGTTTACTGTTTCACCAGACAAATGTTGAAACAGTTCTGACTGCCTTTTCAACTTTTGTTTCTTAAGGGTTTGAATCTCTTTTCCTCCTTCACAGATGGTCTTTGAGGCTTTGTACATGGTATATCCAGTCTGATATTCATCAAGCCTTGCAAGAAATTCCAAAGGTAGTCATTTACACAAGCCTTGCAAGGAGTATGCTTTGATATCATTCTTGACCCTTTTCAAATCATCTCTTTGCAAACCATCTTCAGGGTAGGGTTCTTGAGAATCTTTAGTATATACAAAACCCCTGTCAGTCCCATCAGTGGTTATTGGAATGTATGGTCCTTTTTCAATAGATTTCCATAGATCAGTGTCAATGGAATTCAAATGATGTTTTACTCTAAGTGACCAACTTTTGAAATCAGCTCTGTTTTTAAGTTTAGGAACTCTATTTTTTGAGTCTTCTGATTTCACCATTTTTATATTTTTGTTGATTTTTAAAGTTTGATTTAAAGAAATGAATCAAAATTTTTTGGTTTTTTTAATTTTAATAAAATTTTCTAAGTATTAAGTGATGATGCGCCAGAACAGTATAGAAACGTCTCTAACAGTTGTGAAACTTCTGAATTTGAACAAAAACCATCTAAGGGATTGCCTTAGACAAATATCCAAAACCGCCTAAAGTAGAAACGTCTAAACATTATAGAAATGTCTGAACAGTTGCAATACGTCTGAACAATTGTCAGACGTCTGTGAGTTACAACCGCCTAAACAGTTCTGATGCGTCTGGAATTACTTGAGCTCAAACAGTAGTAAAACTCCTCAACAGTTGTAAACCGTCTAGCTTGAAAACCGTCTACACAATAGTAAACCGTCTGTACAGTGGTCAAACGTCTAATTACATAGACAATTTTCAGTGATTTTTAACCCTCATGCGTCACATTCATCATGTTCTTATGAATGTAACAAACTCAATTTTTCTAAAATCAATCAAAACTTTATGAATTGGATTGAAATCTTCTAATTAAGTAGGTTTAATGCCAATTAACAATCTTCTTTCTTCAATTTCTTTGATTATCAACAACAAATCAGTGAATTTCTCAAATTTCAGTTCGACAAAGATGAACACTTTTCGAACAAAATTTCGACTAATTCTCTGAAATTTGATAAATTTGACTGCTAATTGTGGTTCAATTCATGTTTATGATGATTAAATACAACTGAAATCCACAATATTTCAATTGAATTGCTAATCAATCACAAAATCAATTGAAATTTGAGGTTTCAAAGTACTAACATGATTTCTTCTGAAGACTTAGAAGAACATGCTTTTCTCTAATGTACTTTTACATAAAGCTAACCAACTTTCCGCTGCAACTCTGAAGACTCTCCAACTTGCATAAGTTGGTGAAAAGGTCCATGCTTTTGTAACTGTACTATAAGATCTTTGTCTGTAACTTTCTACTTTATGTGCTTTTATCCTTTTTGTATTATATTAGGATGTGAGCTATGGCATGTCATGGTCACTAGTCAAAACACATTCTGCCTTTTGACTCTGTATTGATTTTGTTTTCTATCAATGTTCCAATTGTCTTTCAAGTATGGCCAGTTGTAGGATGTAGTATAAAGTATCTCAATGTCTTGTAACTTATCTTCATGTATTGTAACTCTTGTAAGAGAACTTGAGATTAATATACATCATCCTTGAAAACCTTATATATATAATTCTTAAGTTCTGTCTCTTTACTTACTTGTGTTCTTTGCATCATACTCTTAAACCCCGGTTCCCTATTTGACCTGTTAAGTACTCTAACACTCTCCTCATTGTGAGACTAAATGTATTGACCATCCCTTAACCAGCCCTACAATTGGTGTCAGAGCATTACAGGCTCTTGATTGTAAGTTCTCACCATCTTAAATCTCCTCAGTTCTTAGAAAACACTTAATTTCTCAATTGGCATCATCCAAGGCTGATATGGAAACCTGTACCATGGTAAAGTCCCCACTTATTACTCGTGATGATTTTGATTCTTGGTGCCTGAGAATGGAAGGCTTCACCAAGTCACAAGATAGGAGGATGTGAGAGTCTGTTACAGAAGGACCTTACATTGCATGCACCTCTTCAGCTGCTACTGGAGGTGGCATGATTCCAAAGGAGGAGGGCGACTATTTTGGAGAAGATAGAAAAAGAATACATATAGATTAGAAATCCATGACTGCCCTCTAAACTTCTCTTCCAACTGCCATCTACAGAGGCTTCAAGAAGTGCAAAACTGCCAAACAACTCTAGGATGCACTGAAGCTGATGTATGAAGGTTCTTCTGGTGCAAAAGAAAACAAGATGGACCTTTTGAAGTAGCAATTTGAGAACTTCACCTTCAAAGTAGGTGAAACTATGACTCATTAATACTTTAGGTATGTTGAGATTATGGACACTCTCATGGATGTTGTAGTGAAACTGGAGAATAGGGATATTGTCAGAAAGCTCATGTCCTCTCTTTGTAGACAATGGACACACTATTGTGTGGTCATTAAGAGGACTGAAAATCTCAAGACCCTCACTCTCACTGAGTTGTATGGCATACTTAGTGGTTACCAGATGGAGATGAACATGCAAAATCCATCTGGCAACTCTAACAATCAACAGTGTTCTGCCATTCATGTGGTTGAAAGGGATTGTAGAGAACCACAACACCATTTCATCTCATACCCTGACAACTCACCCAAGGGCCCTTTCATCACCTTCTTTGAGACACCAAAGGCGAGCTACATTCAAGGAACCCCATTCCAAGAGACAAGCTCATCACATGCCTTTGTCTCACATGATCAAAGCACAGGCAACTTTCTCTTAACCCTTGAAGTCTTGGACTGTATCCATCCAGATGACATAAAGTACATGGAGATAGTTCACCAAATGGGTCTTCCCAGTCACAGAGCTAAGAAGTTCTACAAGAGGTCAGGGAGAAAGTTTCCAAGCAATGTATCCAGTGGAAAGTTTGGGCTGGATAAAAGCAAAGTCAAGTGTTACAACTGTAACCAAGTGGGACACTTTGCTAGGGAGTACAAGGCACCCAGGACAAATGGTGGCCAAGCACAACCCAAGCCAAACTACACCAAGGGAGCTCCACACACTAAGAAGCCCAACCAGCAAGCTGAAGTTGCTATTGAAGAAGGAGGCTTTGATTGGAGTTTCTAGGTAGAATATGTGTCTCCAAACCAAGAACTTATGGCAGATCTGGATGAAGCCAAGGTATTGGAACCTCCTTGTACCCTAGAATGCATTGCTAAAGTAAATAGATTCAGGTCCTATAACTTAGAGATGAGATCTGATCTTGAGTCTTTGAACATATTAAAATCTGATTTCAAAAGAGCTGAGAATGAGTATAAGTTAAAAATAGAAGACTTAAAGAAAACCATTTCAACTCTTAAACATGAGCATACCAACTACTGGACTCAAATCAAAGATCTTATCACTAAGTTAACTGAGTGCGAGGCTGAGCTAGTGATCAGCAAAGCCAAGGTAAAGAAGCATGTTCTTAAAGAAGAGACCTTAAAGAACATCATATCCTCATCCCTGCATTCCAAAGTATGCTATCAGAATAAACAGGGACTAGGATCTACTGAGATAGCTTCTCCACACACTCTACTGTCTGTAAGATCTCCAAGGTGTGGAAGTAGTCAAGTGTCATCCTAACAAGGGTCACTACACTCCTGAGGAGAGGAAGAAGTCAAGGATGACTAGGTCAAAGAGGAAAAACTTGAATCGAGTAGCAAAGAGGAGATTAAAGAGAGCTCAGGAGATCAAGGTCGCATTCAACTCCAAGCATAAACAAGTTTTTATCTCTGTATGTTTTAAGGTGGTAAAGGCTATGGACACAACTTTGAACTCAAGTACCAAAAGTTTAAGTACATGTTCAACTCATCCCTATGAAGGAATGAAAGCTGATCATCTATGTAACACTACTACACAGCATGAACCATCCACCTCCAATGGCAAGCTTCACCTTAGGAGGCCTGTCACAACATATTCGAAGATAGGGATGGGGATGGAAAGTGGTCAAACTCAGTCTTCCATTCACAAGAAGACTCTTAGAAGAAAGCAAATTGATTGCATTATGTGTGGCAGTACTTCTCATCTGGCTAAGGATTGCATCTATAATCCTAAAGTACTGTCAACATAACAAAGAAGAAGACTTCTGAGAGGAACAAGAAGAAGAAAGCTTAAAAAGAAATATGTGTTTCTATAGGAAGCCCCAAAATGAAAATGAAGACAAGTGAAAAATTGCCATCGGAAGAAAATTTGGTCTCGGAAGAAAGGAATGCTTTCGAAGCACTAAAGCCTACTACAGTGAAAGTAAGATCTTCCGAAGGGTCAGTTTCCAAAACTTCCAAAGTTTTAAAAACTTACGAAGCTTTAAGGGTCAAGTCTAATGTTCCAAATATGGTGTGGAAGATAAAGGTAGACCATGTGACTGAAAGTTCTTCACTTACAACAGCAAGTGACCCCCATACTCTCAGTATAGGATCAATAACTATTGCATTGTCTGTAGTTCGTTTTGAAGAGCCCAAGACCAGTAAGGCTTGGGTTTCCAAATGTAACTAATTCTCCTTTTATTGTGTAGGAACAGCGGAAGACCAAAATAAATGTATGGATCATTGATATTGGTTGTTCCAGGCACATGACAGGAAATAGCTCTTTGCTTCAGAACTTTGAGAAAATTGATGGAGGGCCTGTTTCCTTTAGAGGAGATGCTCGTGGTTACATTACAGGAAGGAGCATGGTGACAAATGGTAAGCTCAGCATTGAGAAGGTAAACTTTGTTAAGGAGCTTGGGTACAATTTACTGAGTGTGTCCTAATTTTGTGACCAGAAACATAACATGATCTTTACTGAGCATGTGTGCATTGTTCTCAAGCCCAGGGTGGTCATTCCTCAAGGGCATATCTTGCGTTGAGCACCCTGAGAAGGGAACATGTACAAGATGGATTTGTAGGAAACATCCCCTCAGGAGAACTTTCTTGCTTTCTATCTAAGGCCAATAGGGATGAGTCTTTCCTTTGGCATAAAAGAATATGCCATGTAAACTTTAAGAACATGAATAAAATAATTAGGAATGATTTGGTAACTAGAATGCCAAAGAAAGAGTTTACAAGTGATGATCACTGTGTTGATTGCCTGAAAGGGAAACAACACTTGGTATCTCACAATCCAAAGGAAAAGAACTCTATCACTACTCCCCTATATTTATTACACATGGATCTCTTTGGCCCTACCAGTGTAATAAGTCTAGGAAGGACCTTATATTGTTTGGTGATAACAGATGATTTCATAAGATTCACTTGGGTTTTCTTCCTTAGAACTAAGGATGAAACTCCTAAGATCTTGAAGAATTTCATTCTTAAAGTTAAGAATAAAATTGATCAAAAGGTCAAGACCATAAGATGGATCAAGGAACTGAATTCAAGAACTAAATCCTTAACATATATTGTGATGAAAAGGGTATTACAAGAAAATATAGTGCTCCTCGGACTCCTTGGCAAAACGGCATTGCTGCGAGAACAAACAAGACACTTATTGAAGCTGCAAGAACCATATTGTCTGACTCTAAACTGCCCGTTATCTTCTAGGCAGAGGCAGTCAACACTTGTAAGGTTTATATAGAGGCTGATGCAACCAAAGCAGCCAAACGGCTTCCTGCATGCATGCACCAAGTACCAAGTACAACTACCACAAAAGTTTTATACTTTGTATGAGAATTGTGCTAAGTATAAAATCTCCCGAAGCTAAAAGTTCCTGCGAAAGCTTTATACTCTGCACAAGAAATATTCTAAGTATAAGTCTTCCGAAGCTAAAGACCAAATCTTCCAATTCCAAAGATGTTCCAAAGCTTCAAAGACAAAGTCTTCCGAAGCCAAATGAAGTGCAGACTGATTTCTTCCGAAGACTTAAAAGAACATACTTTTCTCTTATGTACTTTTACATAAAGTTGACAAACATTCCACTGCAACTCTGAAGACTCACCAACTTGCATAAGTTGGTGAAAAGGTCCATGCTTTTGTAACTATACATTAAGGTCTCTGTCTATAACTTTCTATTTTATGTACTTTTATCCTTTTTGTATTATATTAGGATTTGAGCTATGGCATGTTATAGTCATTAGTCAAAAGGCAAACTGCCTTTTGATTCTACATTGATTTGGTTGTCTTTCAATGTTCCAACTGGCTTTCCAAGTATGGCCAGTTGTAGGGTGTAGTATAAAGTATCTTAATGTCTTGTAACTTATTTTTATGCATTATAACTCCCATAAGAGGACTTGAGATTAATATAAATCACCCTTGAAAACCTTTATATATATAGTTCTTAAGTTTTGTCTCTTTACTTACTTGTGTTCTTTGCATCTTAACTCTTAAACACCAGTTCCCTATTTGATCCGTTAAGTGCTCTAACACTCTCCTCATTGTGAGACTAATTATATTAACCATCCCTTAACCGGTCCTGTAATTGGTATCAGAGCATTCTAGGCTCTTGATTGTAAGATCTCACCATCTTAAATCTCCTCTGTTCTCATAAAACACTTAACATCTCAAATGGCAGCATCCAAGGCTGATATGGAAATCGATACCATGGTAAAGTCCCTACTGATCACTCCTGATGATTTAGACACTTGGTGGCTAAGAATGGAAGGCTTCATCAAGTCACAAGATAGCAGGATGTAGGAGTCTGTTACTAAAGGACCTTATATTCCATGCACCTCTTCAGCTGCTGCAGGTGGTGGCATGATTCCAAAGGAGGTGGCCGACTATTCTGAAGAAGATAGAAAAAGAATAGATATAGATTAGAAAGCCATGACTGCCCTCTAAACTGCTCTTCCAAATGCCATCTATAAAGGCTTTAAGAAGTGCAAAACTGCCAAGCAGCTCTAGGATGCACTGAAGCCGATGTATGAAGGTTCTTCTGATGCAAAAGAAACAAGAAGGATCTTCTGAAGCAGCAGTTTGAGAACTTCACCTTCAAAGTAGGTGAAACCATGAGTCAATAACACTTCAGGTATGTTAAGATTATGGATACTTAGATGGATGTTGGAGTAAAACTGGTATTGTGAGAAAGTTCATGTCCTCTCTTCCTAGACAATGGACACACTATTGTGTGGTCATTAAGAGGACTGAAAATCTCAAGACCCTCATTCTCACTGAGTTGTATAGCATACTTAATGGTTACCAGATGGAGATTAACATGCAAAATCCATCGTGCAACTCTAACAAACAATAGAGTTCTGCCCTACATGTGGTTGAAAAGGATTGTAGAGAACCACGATACCATTTTATCTCTTATCCTGACAACTCACCCACGGGCCCTTTCATGACCTTCCCTGAGAACCCAAGGGAAAGCTACATCCAAGGAAGCCTATTCCAAGAGACAAGCTCATCACATGCCTTTGTGTCATATGATGAAAGTACAGGAAATATTCTTTTCACCCTCGAAGACTTGGACTGCATCCATCCAGATGACCTGGAGTACATGGAGATAGTTCAACAAATGTCTCTTCTCACTCATAGAGCAAAGAAGTTCTACAAGAGGACAGGGAGACAGTTTCCTAGCAATGTACCCGGTGGAAAGTTTGGGCTGGATAAAAGCGAATTGAAGTGTTATAACTTAACCAAATAGGACACTTTACTATGGAGTGCAAGGCACCCAGGACAAATGGTGGCCAAGCACAACCCAAGCCAAACTACACTGTGGTAACTTCACATACTGAGAAGCCCAAGCAGCAAGCTGCAGTTGCTATTGAAGAAAGAGGCTTTGATTGGGGTTTTAAGGTAGAATATGTGTCTCCAAATCAAACACTGATGGTAGATCTGGATGAAGCCAATATCTTGGAACTTCTTTGTACCCCAAAATATATTGCTACAGTAAATAGATACAGGTCCTATAACTTAAAAATGAGATCTGATCTTGAGTCTTTGAACTTATTAAAATCTGATTTTAAAAGAGCTAAAAATGAGTATAAGTTAAAATTTGAATACTTAAAGAAAACCATTTGAACTCTTAAACATGAGCACACTAACTACAGGACTCAAATCAGATATCTCACTACTATGTTAACTAAATGCCAGGCTGAGCTAGAGATCAACAAAGCCAAAGCGAAGAAGCATGCTCATGAAGAAGAGACCTTCAAGAACATCATATCATCATCCCTACATTCCAAAGTATGTTATCAGAACAAACAGGGACTAGGATCTACTCAGATAGCTCCTCCACACACTCTATTGTCTATAAGATCTCCAAGGTCTGGAACTAGTCATGATGAGCTGCCATCCATAGATCCTAGTGATGAAGAGGATGAAGAGGAGGTAGTGAAGGATGGATCTGGGAAGATTAAGGAAGATCATCCTAACAAGGGTCACTACACTTTTGAGGAGAGGAAGAAGTCAGGGATACTAAGTCAGAGAGAAAGAACTTGATCCGAGCAGCAAAGAGGAGATCAAAGAGAGCTCAGGAGATCAAGGTCACTTTCAACTCCAAGCAAAAACAAGTCTTTATCTCTGCAGGTTTTGATGTGGTAAACACTGGGGACATAACTTTGAACTCTAGTACCAAGAGTTCAAGTACATGTTCAACTTATCCCTATGAAGGAGTGAAGACTAATGAGCTGTGTAACACTACTACGCAGCATGAACCATCCACTTCCAAAGGCAAGCTTCACCATAGGAGGCTTGCCACAACATCTTCAAAGATGGGAATGAAGATGTACAGTGATCAAACTCAGTTTCCATTTAAAAGAAAACTCTCAGAAGAAAGCAATTTAACTACGTTATGTGTGACAGTACTTCTCATCTATCTAAGGATTGCATCTACTATCCCGCAAGTACTGTCAACATAACAAAGAAGAAGACATCTAAGAAGAACAAGAAGAAGAAAGCTTTATAAGAAATCAGTGTTTCTTTCGGAAGCTCCAAAATGAAAATAAAGACAATTGAAAATTTTCCTTCGGAAGAAAATTTGGTCTCAGAAAAAGGAATGCTTCCGAAGCACTTAATCTTGCCGCAGTGAAAGCAAGATCTTCTAAAGGGTCAGTTTCCAAAACTTCTGTAGTTATAAAAACTTCTGAAGCTTTGAAGGTCAAGTCTAATCTTCCAAAGATGGTGTGGAAGATAAAGGAAGAACATGTGATTGAAAATTCTTCATTTACAATAGCAAGTGATCCCCATAGTCTTAGTACAGGATCAATTACTGTTATATTATCTTCAATTCATTTTGAAGAGCCCAAGACCAATGACGCTTGGGTTTCCAAATGAAACTAATTCTCCTTTTATTATGCAGGAACTGCTGAAGACCAGAAGAAATGTATGGATCATTGATAGTGGCTGTTCCAGGCACATGACAGGCAATGGATCCTTGCTTCAGAATTTTGACAAAATTGATGGAGGACCAGTTGCTTTTGGAGGAGTTGCTGGTGGTTACATTACTGGAAGGGGAAGGGTCATAAATGGTAAGCTTAGCATTGAGAAGGTAAACTTTGTTAAGGAGCTTGGGTACAATTTACTGAGTTTATCCTAATTTTATGACTAGAGACATAACATGCTCTTTACTGAGCATGAGTTCATTGTTCTCAAGCCCAGGGTGGTCATTCCTTAAGAGCATATCCTGCTAAGAGCACCCTAGAAAGAGAACATGTACAAGATGGATTTACAAGAAACATCCCCCTCAGGAGAAGTTTCTTGCTTTCTATCTAAGGCCAATAGTGATGAGTCTTTCCTTTGCCATAAAAGGATGTGCCATGTAAACTTTATGAACATGAATAAACTAATTAAGAATGATTTGATAACAGGGATGCCAAAGAAAGAGTTTACATGTGATGATCACTATATTGCTCCCTGAAAGGGAAACAACACTTGGTGTCTCACAAGCCAAAGGTAAAGAACTCAATCACCACTCCCCTTCACTTATTACACATTGATCTATTTGGCCCCCCTAGTGTAATGAGTTTAGGAAGGACCTCATACTGTTTGGTGATCAAACATGACTTCACAAGATTCACTTGGGTTTTCTTCCTTAGAACTAAGGATGAAACTCCTAAACTAGATTCAAGAATCAAATTTAAGATATGATCAAGGAACTAATTTCAAGAATCAAATCCTTGACATAATTTTGATGAAAAGGGATTACAAGACAATATAGTGCTCCCAGGACTCCTCAGCAAAACGGAGTTGCTGAGAGAAGAAACATGACACTTATTGAAGATGCAAGAAACAAACTGCCTGTTACCTTCTGGGCAGAGATAGTCAATACTGCCTACAATGTGCAAAACAGAGTTTTAATAGTTGCAACTCATGGTAAGACTCGTTATGAACTTTGGCACAAAAGAAGACCTTTCATAGTTTTTCTCATGTCATTTGGAAGTCCATGCACCATCTTGAATACCAAAGATCAAGTAGCCAAGTTTGTTGAGAAATCTAATGATGGACACTTCATTGCATACTCCTCTTAAGCTAAGGCTTATAGAGTATACAATCTCAGAACTAGAGTAATTAAAGAATCAGCCAATGTGATCTTCAATGAGCACACACCTTATGTGAAAGGTTCTGGTCCTGATTGGCTATTTGATCTTGATTAAGTTAACAACTGTTTTAACAAATCTTGTGAAGATGTTTTAGGATCAACAGGTACCTCATCAACTGAAGATCCTAACCCAAGATTTGAGCTGAGAAGACCGAGAGAGACTACATCTTCAGCTCTAGTCGTAATTAACCCTACAAGTGAAGTTCCTACAAACACAACAATGACAAATCATGCTGATACATCTCAAGTGCCTGAAACTTCCAGCTCAGAGGTACAAAACACAGATGCAGGAACTTCAAATGTAGGAGGCAATGGTAGTGGTGATATTGATTATGAATTTCTTGATGCTGATAACCACTCCATTAATGATAACATCAATGATGTCACACACTCATTAGATCAAGTTTTTTTTATAAGTGTGCTGATGTGGTGGAAGACACTTCTTTTCCAGATCTAAACTTTTCAAATTTCAATCTGTCCAAACAACTTGTTGTGATCCATCAACTCAGGATCCACAAATCATACCCGACCACAAACATCATTGGAGATGTTGACAAGGAGGTGAGAACAAGAGGACAAACCCATGATAAAAATGTTTGTTTGAACTCTTGTTTCTTGTCCCAGATAGAGCCACGGAAAATTGATGAGGCTTTGAAGGATGGAAGTTAAGTTGAATCAATGCAGGAAAAGCTGCTTTAATTCACAAGACAAAAGGTTTGGAACCTATGTCCTCTTCCTCATAGGAAGACTATCATAGATACCAAATGGGTGTTCAAAAATAAGAAAGATGATAGAGGACTTGTCATCAAGAGGAAGGCAAGACTGATTGTTTAAGGGTGCACACAAGAAGAAGGAATTGATTACACTGATTTTTTTTCTCCAGTAGCAAGACTTGAAGCTGTTAGGATATTCCTGGCATTTGCTGCATCCAATGACTTCAAAGTCTACCAACTTCATGTCAAATTTGCATTCTTATATGGGGTGATTGATGAAGAGGTGTATGTCAAACAACCACCTGGCTTTGTAGACCTAGATCATCTTGATTATGCCAATATCTCTGTCAACATGGATACAAGAGGGGTACTATAGATGGAACTCTCTTCATCAAAGGAACAGGAAATGACTTGATGCTGGTTCAAGTATATGTAGATGTCACTATCTTTGGGTCAACTAATCAAAAGCTCTGTAAAGGCTTTAAGAAGTTGATGAAGAATAGATTTGAAATGAGTGCCATGGGAGAACTCAATTTCTTTCTAGGAATTCAATTGAAGTAAGTTGACAATTGCATCTTCATAAGTTAGTCAAAGTATGTACGAGACATATTTACAAGATTCAACATGACTGAATGTAAGGTGGCAAAGACACACCCATAGCTAGAAACCACTCCCTTGGATCTGATATCAAGGGGCGTGTGTAGATGAACATGTTTATAGGGTAATGATTGGGTCTCTTATGTATCTTATAGCCAGCAGGCCTAATATTATGTTTGCTACATGTATATGTGCAAAATATCAAGCCAACCCTAAGACGTCACACCTGGTTGTTATCAAAAGAAAACTTAGATATCTCAAAGGTACTCCTAAGTTAGGCCTTTGGTATCTAAAAGAACTCTAACTTCAATCTGTATGCTTATACAGATAATGACTATGGTGGCTGCAACATGACTGTAAAGTCCATATCTGGGGGATGTCAATTCCTTGGTGGAAGGATAGTCTTATGGCAATGTAAGAAACAATCCTATGTATCCGCATCAACTGTTGAGGCTGAATACATTGCTACTGCAAGCCACTATGCTCAAGTACATTGGATTCAAAATCAGATGTTGGACTATGGATACGACTTCAAAGAGACTCCCATCCACATAGACAACAACAGTTATCTCCATCAGAGAGAATCCTATGCAGCACTAAAGGACAACACATATCAACATCAGGTATCATCTAATTAGAGATAACCATTAAAAGGGATTGATAAAATTAATCAAGGTTGACACAAATGAACAACATGCTGATCTGTTCATAAAAGCTTTTGATAAACAGAGGTTTAAATATCTCATATCAGCTATGAGGATGATTAACCTTGAGTAGATTTTCTTAAAACTTAATGTATATTATTTCTAAAAGGAAATGTATGTCCTAAGTTGTCTAACTTAATCACCTACATAAGCCCAGTTTATCTTGGGAGAAACTTTTTAAAATGATATTCCTTAGCATTTTGAAAAATTACCAAGTGTATTTTCCTTTGGAAGAAATTAACATTGCCTATGGAAAAATTTTAAGTCTTCAAAACACATAAATGCTTAAAGAAGATTTACCTTCAGAAGAAATTTCATATTTCTTTTGAAGCCAAAATATGCTTCTAAGTGTTTATGTGTATTTCAAGAACAAATTTCTTCCGAGACTAAATACTCTTCAGAAGAAACTATGCCTAAGTAAATAATCTTTCGAAACCATCTTTTTTTCACTAAGCTTAAGAATATCTTCCGAAGTCAAAATTGGCTTTAGAATATTTTCACAAATCTTCCGAATGCAAATTACCTTCGGAAGAAATCTCAACTTTCAAGAAAACTACCCTTTTGGGCACTTTTTCAGAGGTGGGACCGATATTCGGACTTTAAATTTATCCTTTTGCATAACTTTGTCTCATGTCCATTTCATATAAATATTCCTAACGGTTCCCCCCCCCTCTTTCACTTTCTTCTTCATCTGCAATCTTTCTAAACCTAAAATCCCACTCACCGCCTTTGTTCATATCTTTCTTCACATCAAAGACACCACAAATGGCCAACCTTAACTGTAGAAACCAACCAGATTTCTCCATGTAGTTTCACAAGCAACACAATTAGGTTGCTCTGTTAAACTCTAAGAAAGATCCAGGTTTCTTACAGGTTTGTCTCTTTCTTTCACTCTCAAACTACTTCACCACCCTTACCATTGATCCTCTACTTTATGAGGATCATCTTTAGGATATTTGGAGGACCTGCTAAGAGGTCACCATGGAAGAGGAGAAGGCATTGTCTGCCACAGTGCAAGGGAGGACACTATTCATCACTCCAGCCTCCGTTAACTCACACTTATAGCTGGATGGTAAAAAAGCTGAAGTGGCCTTTCAAAAATCTGCTGTAAATCATTCTTTTGAGCAGATGGGTTATGAAGGGGATTTCTCAATGGAAGTACCTCCTACATGTTATTATTCACAGTTTGTCTAATAAACATGGAGGATGAGACCAAAATCCGAGGATCTCTCCTTCATAGTTCATCGAATTATTCATAGGGTCAAGTTCAGGTATTGTCAATTTGTGTATACTAATTTGCTTGCAAACTTGGACTCCTTAGAGTATTACATGTTTCCTAGATATGTCTAGCACATTCTCAACTATGAAATAGGCTCACACTTGAGGGGAACAGGTAATATTCTTAAATTAGGACAGATAAACCTCAGCATCTTCAAAATAATAAGAATGTCTAATGTGGGCTTCTCAGGGGTAGAAACAGCCTTGGTCCTAAAAATGTTAGAGCTCATTGCTTAAGGTGACAACCTAGCAGCAACAGCTAGTGTGGAACCCACACCTTTCACTTCAACACCACCCACATAGCCATAAATAATCCACACCTACTAAAGAAGATCCAAACAAACCCTTGCACAGGTTATTCAACTTGTGCAGGCCTCATATCACCACCCTTACAGGAAGAAGTGGACACTGGAGCTCCCACATCTCCTGAGGAGCAATCCACTCCCATCTCACCAAGAATCAGCCATGAGGTTCCTCATGCTCAGGCGATGAGCTCATGACCAAACAAGCCTTAAGCCTTCACTCAGAGTCTCAACATTCTAAAGAACAACCTTTTAGGGGAAGATACCATCCTCAGCCTTTAGACTTAAATCAACCCATACCCAGCCTAGAATTTTATGAGATGAAGATATAGCACTCAGTGAGTCTCATGAGCCTCTCTTCTCCTTCCCTGCTCAAAGAGAGATGACTACTCTTGTGTCCCCTATATCTAGCCCACATAATCTACCCCTAACTGAGGTGGATCTTCCTGAACAAGTTTAGGAGATTCATAGGGATGAGGCTCTCACTTCTGAAACTGATTAAATCATTAAGACCTCAACCATGGCAACCCAGCCCATTGACACTTCATCTGAAGCTGTCAGTGAGCAGGGCAAAAGCAGCAGCCAAGAAAAATAAGCTGGTGATAAGGGAGAAGACTTAGGTCCAATTATCTCATCCCCTAGTGATTCTTCTACTGAAGATGAGGGGAATCTTAGACTAAAGGTACAAAAACTATCTAAAATATGCACCTATTTAGTCTCCAAGGTTAGTCACTTGGAATCTCAAATGACTACCTTACAAATAATGGTCAATGACCAACAATTTGAGATTTCTGATCTCAAGGAACAATTAGTTAGGAGACCCTTCAGAAGGATTCAACCAGAAACACCAGAACCTGAGGATTTAATTGACTTAACCTCCAGCTCACCTATGCAAGTGGGTGATGCTACCAAAAAGGGGGAGCAAGTTGTTACAATCATAGAGCGTGGGAGTCCTTTTTAGAGTATGGACATTGAGGACTCACCAACCTCACTTGTAATTGTCCAGACTCAGCAATCTCCTAAAATTCACATTGATGATACTCACTTATCTAGAGCCTGTTTGAGGAGGGTATACCAAGGGCAATGTTATACCCACCTTTGGGAGCTGCAAATGAAATACATGGGTGGAGGTATGACGCTGAAAGAATAGCCCTTCTACTACATAGATTTCAAGGACAGTAAGAGGACTTCAATTTTCAGACCTTGAACTACTATGAAAGTCTTTCTCTAGTCAACATGCCACTTGCCAACCTAAGTCAAAACAGGCAAGCTGACATACTAGCTAAGAGAATTCAAGACAGGATCATGGAAGAACTCTGGTAAGACATACTTGATCTACCTCTATAGATGGTATGTCATCAGAGATCAAGGTGGTCAAGATTTCTACTTCTGACAAGAAAACTTGATCTACCTCTGCATGATCTCCATGACATGAGACGATATTATGAAAGTCTAAGAGATCCTGACCAATAGATGAAAAAAGGAATGGCCTTGATCCTAATGAGGATAATCAACTGAAGATCAATGTTTTCAGTTTTGGCAGCATCAGCCTAGGGGGAGTTTGTAAGGTTTATATAGATGCTGATGCAACCAAAGCAACTAAAAGGCTTCCAACATGCATGCACCAAGTACCAAGTAGAACTGCTACGGAAGTTTTATACTTTGCATGAGAACTATGATAAGTATAAAATCTTCTGAAGCTAAAAGTTCTCGCAGAAGCTTTATACTCTCCACAAGAAATATTCTAAGTATAAAGTCTTCCGAAGCATAGCTCCAAATCTTCCGAAGCCAAAGATTAAGTCTTCCGAAGCTTCAAAGACAAAGTCTTCTGAAGCCAAATGAAGTGAAGACTGATTTCTTCCGAAGACTTAGAAGAACATGCTTTTCTCTGATGTACTTTTACATAAAGCTTTCTAACTTTCCCCTACAACTCTGAAGACTCACCAACTTGCATAAGTTGCTGAAAAGGTCCATGCTTTTGTAACTATACAATAAGGTCTTTGTCTGTAATTTTTTAATGTATGTGCTTTTATCCTTTTTGTATTATATTAGGATGTGAGATATGGCATGTCATAGTCACTAGTCAAAAGGCAATCTGCCTTTTGACTCTACATTGATTTTGTTGGCTTTCAATGTTCCAAGTGGCTTTCCAAGAATGGATGAATTTAGGGTGTAGTATAAAGTATCTCAATGTCTTGTAACTTATTTTTACATATTGTAACTCTTGTAAAAGAACTTTAGATTAATATACATCATCCTTGAAAACCTTATATATATTGTTCTTAAGTTTTGTCTCTTTACTTGTGTTCTTTGCATCTTAACTCTTAAACCCTGGTTCCCTATTTGATCTGTTAAGTGCTCTAACACTCCCCTCATTGTGAGACTGATTGTATTGACCATCCCTTAACCGGTCCTGCAACACTGCCTGCTATATGTAGAATAAAGTTTTAGTAGTTAAGACTCATGGTAAGACTCCTTATGAAGTGTGGCACAAAAGAAGACCTTTTATTGGTTTTCTTTGGTCATTTGGATGTCCCTGAACCATCTTGAATACCGAAGATCAAGTATCCAAGTTTGCTGAGAAATCAAATGATGGACACTTTAATGGATACTCTTCTCAAACTAAGGATTATAGAGTATACAATCTCAGAACTATAGTAGTTAAAGAATCAGCCAATGTGAACTTCAATGAGCACACTAGAAAGTCATCAACGGAAACGGAAAGAGAGGGATTCGACCTGAACACTCAGAGATTATCGCGAGTCTAGATATGTAGATTACAGTATAGAAAGAACTTCCCCCAACCAGTAGTTAAAATATCTACGGGCTATCCAATAAAGACCCAATCAGTAGACATTACATTAGTAGTAGAAAGGAATCGGGAAGTCTTGCTTCGACCATTATAATCTTTCTTTAATTTTGGCTTCAAGAATTTCCAATCTTTTCTAAAATCCCCAGAACGGCTGTTTAGAATCAACCAAGTATTAAGTATTAACAGTCCCCTTATTCTGTTCTGTTGGGTAAAATTTGGTTGAGTTATATCAGCAGAACAGAATAAGAGATTTCCATTCGTTTGTTGATGAGGCGGCACCCGGATTTGAACTGGGGAAAAAGGATTTGCAGTCCCCCGCCTTACCACTCGGCCATGCCGCCAAAATGATACACAATAGGATAAAAATTCCCTTTTTGGGTTGGATTACTAAATTTTAGTTTATTGTACTTGCATCCCTTTATTTAATCACCTTATGTGAAAGGTTCTGGTCCTGATTGGCTATTTGATCTTGACTTAGTTGCCAACTATTTTAACAAATCTTGTGAAGATGTTTCAGGATCAACAGGTAGCACATCAACAGAAGTTACTTACCCAATATTTGAGCTGAGAAGACCAAGATAGACTACATCTTCAGCTTCAGTGGTAACTAACCTAGCAAATGAAGTTCCTATCAGCATAACAATGACAAATCAAGCTGATACATCTGAATTGCTTGAAAATTCCAGCTCAGAGGCACAAAACACAAATGCAGGAACTTCGAATGTAGGAGGCAATGGCGGTGCTGATAGTAATCAAGAATTCTTAATGCTAACAACCACTCCATTGATGACAACATCAATGATGTCACACCCACATTGGAACAATCTTTTTTATTAAGTGTGCTGATGTGGTGGAAGACACTTCATTATAAGATCTAAACATTTCAAATTTAGATCTGTCTAAACAACTTGCTGTGATCCCTCAACCTAGGATCCACATGTCACGGCCACCATAAACATCATTGGAGATGTTGATAAGGGGGTAAGAACAAGAGGACAAACCCATAACAAAAATGTTTGTCTACACTCTTGTTTCTTGTCCCAAATAGAGCCAAAGAAAGTTGATCAAGCTTTAAAGGATGGAAGTTAGGTTGAAGCAATGCAAGAGGAGCTGCTTCAATGCAAAAGACAAAAGGTTTGGAACCTATGTCCTCTTCCTCATAGGAAGACTATCATAGGTACTAAATGGGTGCTTAGAAACAAGAAGGATTATAGAGGACTTGTCATCAAGAACAAGGCAATACTAGTTGTTCAAGGGTACACACAAGAAGAAGGAATTGACTACACTGGTGTCTTTGCACCAATAGCAAGACTTGAAGCTGTTAGGATAGCCCTGGCATTTGTTGCATCCAAGGATTTCAAGGTCTACCAAGTTGATGTCAGGTGTGCATTTTTATATGGGGTGATTGATGAAGAGGTGTATGTCAAATAACCACCTGGCTTTGCAAACCCAAATCATCTTGACTATGTTTGCAAGCTTAATAAATCTCTATATAGATTGCACCAAGCGCCAAGGAAGTGGTATGAGACACTATCTCAGTATCTATGTCAACATGGATACAAGAGGGGTACTATTGATAGAACTCTCTTAATCAAAGGAACATGGAATGACTTGATGTTGGTTCAAGTTTATGTAGATGACATTATCTTTGGTTCAACTAATCCAAAGCTCTATAAAGACTTTAAGAAGCTAATGAAGAATAGATTTCAAATGAGTGCCATGGGAGAACTTAACTTTCTTTCAAGTAATTCAAGTGAAGCAAGTTAAAAATGGCATCTTCATAAGTCAGTCGAATTATGTACAAGACATACTTACAAGATTCAACATGACTGAATGTAAGATTGCAAAGACACACATAGCTACAAACCACTCCCTTGGACCTGATCCTTAGGGGTAGTGTGTAGATGAACATCTTTATAGGGTAATGATTGGGTCTTTTATGTATCTTACAGCTAGCAGGCCTGATATTATGTTTGCTACATATATATGTGCAAGATATCAAGCCAACCCCAAGATGTCACACCTGGTTGCTATCAAACGAATTCTTAGATATCTCAAAGGTGCTCCTAAGATGGGCCTTGGTTATCTAAAGAATTTTCACTTCAATCTGTATGCATATACAGATAGTGACTATGGTGGCTGCAACAAGACTGCAAAGTCCATATCTGGGGGATGTCAATTCCTTGGTAGAAGGATAGTCTCATGGCAATGCAAGAAACAATCCTGTGTATCTGTATCAATTGCTGAAGCTGAATACATTGTTGCTGCAAGCTGCTATGCTCAAGTACCTTGGATTAAGAATCAAATGCTGGACTCTGGATATAACTTCAAAGAGACTCCAAGCCATATATACAATAACAGTGCTATCTATATCACTGAGAATCCTGTGCAGCACTCAAGGACAAAGCACATCAACATCAGGTATCATCTAATTAGAGAAAATCATGAAAAAGGATTGATAAAACTAATCAAGGTTGACACAATTGAACAATATGCTGATCTGTTCATAAAAGCTTTTGATGAACAGAGATTCAAATGTCTTATATCGGCTATTGGGATGATTAACCTTGAATAGATTTTCTTAAAACTTAATCTATATTATTTCTAAAAGAATCTGTGAGTCCTAAGTTGTCCAATTTATCACCTACATAAGCCCAGTTTATCTTGAAAGAAATCTTTTTTAAAATGATATTCCTTAGCATTTTGAAAAAATCATGAAGTGTATTTTCTTTCGGAAGATATTAACATTGCCTTCAGAAGAATTTTAAGTCTTCAAAACACAGAACTGTTTAAAGGAGATTTACCTTCGGAAACAATTTCATATTTATTCCAAAGCTAAAATATGCTTCTAAGTACTTATGTGTATTTCAAGAACAATTTTTTTCCAAAAGCAATTTCTTTTTAAACCAAATACTCTTCGGAATAGAATTTGCTTAAGTAAATTTTCTTCCGAAACCATTTTTCACTAAGCTTAGGAATATCTTTCGAAGTCAAAATTGGCTTAGGAACATTTTCACAAATCTTCCGAAGACAAATTACCTTCGAAAAAATATCAACTTCCAAGAAAACTACCTTTTTGGGCACTTTATTAGAGGTGGGACTGACATTCGAACTTCAAAGTTTATCCTTTTGCATTAACTTTGTCTCAAGTCCATTTCATATAAATATACCCAATAGTTTCGCCTTCTTTCAGTTTCTTCTTCATGTACAATCTTGCTAAACCTAAATTCCCACTCATCGCCTTTGTTCATATCTTTCTTCACTTCAAAGCTACCACAAATGGCCAACCTCAACCGTAGAAACCAACCAGATTTCTCCATGCAGCTTCATAAGCAACACAATCAGTTCGCTCTATTAAACTCTAAGAAAGATCCAAGTTTCTCAGAGGTTTGTCGCTTTCTTTCTCTCTCAAACTACTTCACCTACCTTACCATTGATCCTCCAGTCTATGGGGATCAACTTCTGGATTTTTGGAGGATCTGTCAAGAGGTCACCATCGATGGGGAGAAGGCACGTCTACCACAGTGCAGGGGAGGACGCTGTTCATCACTCCAACCTCTATTAACTCACACTTACAGCTGGATGATGAAGAAGGTGAAGTGTTCTTTCCAAAATCTGTAATAAATTATTTTTTTGAGCAGATCGGCTATGAAGGGGACTTCTCAGTTAGAACCTTCAAGAAAGGGAAGGTTCCTCTTAAGGGAAGTACCTCCTACATGTTATTATTCACAGTTTGTGTAATAAACATGGAGGATGGGACCAAATTCTAGAGGATCTCTCCTTCATAGTTCATGGAATGGTTCGTGGGGTCAAGTTCAAGTATTTTCAATTTGTAAATACTAATTTGCTTGCAAACTTTGACTACTTAGAGTATTATATGTTTCTTAGATTTGTCCAGCATACTCGCAACTGTGAATTGGGGTCATAGTTGAGGGAATAGGTAATATTCTTAAATTGGTACAAATGAAGCCCAGCATCTTCAAAATAATAAGAAAGCATACTATGGGCTTCTCAGGGGTAGGAACAACCCAGTTTCCAAAAATGTTAGAGCTCATTGCTCATGGTGACAACCTAGCAGCACTAGCTAGTGTTGAACCTGCACCTTCCACTTGAACACCACCCACACACCTACAAACAACCCTCACCCACCAAAGAAGATCCAAACGAACCCCTGCTCAGGTTGTTCAACCTGTGCAGGACCCCATATAACACCCATACAAGAAGAAGTGGACACTAAAGCTCCCACTTATCCTGAGGAGCAAACCACTCCCATCTTACCAAGAATCAGCCATGAGGTTCCTCATGCTCTAGCTGATGAGCTCATGACCTAACAAGCCTTAAGCCTTCACTCAAAGTCTCAACACTCTAGTGAACAACCTTTAAGGGAAAATTACCATTCCTAGCATTTAGACTTAAATCAACCCATACCCAGCCTATAATTCTATGATGTTGAAGATATACCACTCAGTGAGTACCATGAATCTCTCTTCTCCTTCCCTGCTCAAAGAGAGATGCGTACTCTTATGTCCCCTGTATCTAGCCCACATCATCCAACCCCAACTAAAGTGGATCTTACAAAACATGTTCTGGAGATCCACATGGAAGAGGCTCTCACTTCTTAAAATGATTACATAAGACCTCAACCATGGAAACCCAACCCATTGACACTTCAACTGAAGCTATCAATGAGAAGGGAAAAATCAGCAGCCAAGAACAACAAGCTAGTGATGAGGAAGAAGACTTAGGTCCAATTATCTCATCCCCCAGTGATTCTTCTACTGAAGATGAGGGGAATCTTAGACTAAAGGTGCAAAAACTATCTAAAACATATACCAATTTAGTCTCCAAGGTTAGTCACTTGGAATCTCAAGTGAATACCTTACAAAGAAGGGTCAATGATCAACAACTTGAGATTTCTGATCTCAAGGAACAACTAGTTAGGAGACCCTTTAGAAGGATTCAACCAGAAACATAAGAACCTAAGGATGCAATTGACTTATCCTCCAGCTCACCTATGCAAGTGGGTGCTTCTACCATAAAGGCGGAGTAACTTGTTACAATCACAGAACTAAGGAGTCCATCTCAGACTATGGACATTAAGGACTCACCAACCTCACTTGCAATTGTCCAGACTTAGTAACCTCCTCAAATTCACATTTATGCAGACTCACTTATCCAGAGCCAATTTGAGGAAGGTATACCAAGGGCAATATCATACCCATCTTCTAGAGCTGCAAATGAAATATATGGGTTGAGGTATGATGGTGAAAGAAGAGCCCTCATACTGCATGGAGTTCAAGGACAGCAAGAGGTCTTCCATTTTAATACCTTGAACTACTATGACAACCTTTCTTTACTCAATATGCCACTTGCCAACCCAAGTCAAAATAGACAAGCTGACATGTTGGCTGAGAGAATTCAAGACAGGATCATTGAAGAATTCAGACATAGAAGAAGACAATTGGAAGCAGGCAATATCATTGGTCAACTGGATGTTATGGTGGACCCTAAGATTAGCTTCAAAGGGGAAACCTTGACTGAATGCCCAGTGACTGAACATATTAGCATTGTCATAGAGTCAAGCACTTCAACGACATCATGTACCCTCAGTGAGGAACCAATTGGTGAAGGTGCTTCACAACCTCTCTCTAGCCAGAGCTAGACAGCTGAATCAGGAAATGAAGGCCAAAGCTCTTTCCACCCTGAGTCACCAAGGCCTGCGAGTGACAAAGGAAAAATGAAACTGACTCCTGAGGAGATTGAGGAGGAGGATAGAGAGAGGACGAGGAAGCTAAGGGGAGAGAGTTCAGCTGGTTCCTCGAGCTTCATGGAAGCTGTAATCAGGACAGCCCCCAGGCCAAACACTCAAGATGATAAGTTGAGGGCTGCCATATTGAACTATCTAAGAACAAGGAACTACAACATTGGTGAACTCATCTCTCTTCCCTTAGAAGAGTTAAATGAACTGACAGACATAGAGCTGACCAAAAAGAGAAAGGAGGCAGAGGATGCAAAGTTGCTCCTCAGAGTCAAAGAAGAAAAAAGACAAAAGAGACTATACAAGATTGCTCCTCCTCTCTCCCCAGTTCATGAAAGCCCTGAAAGAGAAAATATGGCAGCTGAACCACCTCAGGTAGAGAAAGAAGGTGATAGACAAAACATGATCAACTACCTGAGTGCCACAGGTGTCTACCAGGCATCTACACTTCTTCCCCTCTTATGAATGCATTAAATTTGAGTACCTTAAGAAGCTTGAACAACATTTCATAAATAAACAAAAAGCTGCTAAGAGAAAGATGAGGGAAAAAGCTATAAATTCAAGGGCCATCGTCTAAAAGAGCCAAAAAAAGTCTGCTGGCAGACAAAGGATGATGGGCTTCTTGAAGCTGTATGGAATTTATGGAAGAAGGCTTGGTCCAATGTCTCTATCCACTATGGATGAGCACATTAGAGTGATCAAGCAGACGATTAAGAAGGGAGAGCTTGTGGACTTGCATTCTCTACCAAGCCAAGCTCCTCCTGAGATTGAGGTTAAGGTTGATCCACAAAAAACACTACTTGGACCTCCAGCTGCTTCACAGCCAACTTCATCTTCTTTTCCATAGCAGGGTTCTACTCCCTTTCCTTCTGAACCTGTGAGGGATGAGGACCCAACTGAGAGAAGCACAATAGAACAACATGGTACTCAAGACCAGCCTTTTGAGTTAAACACTACAAAGAGGAAGAAAAGGATGGTCGCAAAGACAGTATCCAAGAAGAAGAAAGCATCCACTTAAAGGCCTTAGGATGAGTACCTTAGGATGAGTCAGAACATCCTAAGAAGGTGCAACAAGAAGCTGATCAACCAACTCCTATAATTGTATAGCCTCTTGCAACAGGAAGACCCATCCTGTCTTGTACTTTTGTTGCTAATCCAGAAAGATGGTATGCCATCATGCCATCATAGGATGAAGAAAGGAATGGCCTTGATCCTAATGAGGATAATCAACTGAAGAACAATCTTCCCTGTTTTCATAGCATCAGCCTAGGGCAGTTTATAAGGTTTATATAGAGGCTGATGCAACCAAAGAAACCAAATGGCTTCCTGCATGCATGCACCAATGGAAGTTTTATACTTTGCATGAGAATTATGCTAAGTATAAAATCTTCCAAAGCTAAAAGTTCATGCGGAAGCTTTATACCAGGCATAAGAATTATTCTAACTATAATGTCTTCTAAAACCAAAGACCAAATCTTCCAAAGCCCAACATGAACTGTTCTGAAGCTTCAAAGACAAAGTCTCCTGAATCCAAATGAAGTGAAAACTGATTTCTTCCGAGGACTTAGAAGAACATGCTTTCTCTGATGTACTTTTACATAAAGCTGACAAACTTTCCGCTACAACTTTGAAGACTCACCAACTTACATAAGTTGGTGAAAAGGTATATGCTTTTGTAACTGTACTATAAGGTCTTTGTCTGTAACTTTCTACTTTATGTACTTTTATCCTTTTTGTATTATATTAGGATATCACCTATGGCATGTCATAGTCACTCGTCAAAAGGCAATCTGCCTTTTGACTCTACATTGATTTTTTTATCTTTTAATGTTCCAACTGGCTTTCCAAGTATGGCCGATTGTAGGATGTAGTACAAAGTATCTTAATGTCTTGTAACTTATCTACATGCATTGTAACTCTTGTAAGAGGACTTGAGATTAATATACAACATCATTGAATACCTTATATATATATTGTTCTTGAGTTCTTTTCTTTACTTGTTTTCTTTGCATCCTACTCTTAAACCCCGGTTCCCTATTTGATCTGTTAAGTGCTCTAAAACTCTCCTTATTTTGAGCCTGATTGTATTGACCATCCCTTAACCGGTCCTGCAGATTGTCATGTTATTATATTTGTATCTTGACTTTACCATGCAATAGCATTATTTAATTTGTGCTCATTACTGCATGTTCTGATAATTGAAAAGGTTATGTGATATAACTTTATGTATGCGTTAAGGTAGTTATGCAACCCTTCACAACCTTAGACTTTTATAATTCTAGTACCCGAGGATGTCCCTACCTGTATGGGTGACTACATGCATGACATTGCGGCATCAATAACGTGGCTCCAACCATGACGGTGAGCTGAGATCACATCGTCTCCATTTATAAAACAAAGTGAGGTACATTGGCCATATGATATGTAGGAGGCGCATGGATCGATCCTAGGATATATGTATGATTTATGGTGGAAGGTTGTTGTGTATGCCCACACACCATCACACATTCGGCACATAGGTCCATAGTCCTATGTGCATGTCTAATATTAATTCGACTTTGGGTACTTCCTTATGATATGAATTATTTGTTTCAAGTATTTACTATGCCTATAATACGGTCTTGATATCTTATTATTCAACATGGTGCGTTTTTCGTCTCACTAACAGTTGGTTACACTACCATGATATGTCAGCCCCTGATTATGTTACTAATTCCTTGCCATCCATTTAAGTTATAAATTGCTAGCATCCAATTTTCTATAAGTTTTTTATGCTTTAGTACACATAACATTTAATTTACTTACTAACATGGTACTAAAACATTAACAAGTTTCATTAAGTATATCGTAAATTTTATTTTTGTTACGACCTTGTACGTACGGAGTACTAACTGATTTAACGTGAAACCAAATCAAATAGTGCGGAATCCTATTTGATTGGTGATCCAATCAGCGAGAACGACAACCTGATCGATCTAACCATTAAACAAATGTTAAGAACGAGTAGAAATCAATCAGGGATGAACTTTGAAGTTAGATGGACGAACTGGGAAGCTTTGGACAGCTAGGGTATAATAATATTCGAAGTGTTCTTTTTATCCACTAATTACGTAGTATTTATAGGTTGCGGCGTACAGTCGTACAACTAAGCCCTTAGCATGGTTCAGTTGTGCGACTGAGTTAAGCGATTGATTCATACGCATGACTGAACTATACGATTAGTTCAGTCGTGCGACTGAGCCAGTCTTATGATCCAGTCGTACGACTGATCCAGTCACCTGATTCAGTCATGCAACTGAGCCAGTCTTATGACTCAGTCATGCGACTGATCCAGTCACCTTGTTCAGTCGTGCGACTGGTCCATAAGCATGGTCCATTAGAATGAATGACCACAAGACTAAGTCAAACACACTTCCGAATCATTACTAACTCAGAACACTGAATAACTACTACAAACCTATTTATAATATTCAGTCAAGCGTGTAGTAATAAACATTATAAGAATACAATATAATCAATAGTAAATAGACATCCAAACATATATCATATTACAATAATACCCTCGTATTACACATATGTAAGAAATGAAAGACATAAACGTTTAACTACAATAAACTAGGGACATCATGTATCAACAAACTCCCCCTTGGACCTAGTTTACTCTATTGTCTAACATTCTTCACATGCTCTTCAAACTTCTTGTACTTATCCTCTTTTGAGACTCCAGTATGAATCTCAAATGCAAAATAGAGTCTGATCACGTGTAAAAATTGTAATGCCTGTACAATATCCTATGTGTCATAGAATAGTAGCCACTTGTATAGAGCATAGACATCGTCTGTAGACAAGTTGGTAAGCCACATCGGGTCAAACACCATGATAGTCTCAATCTTTCCCTTCTGGTTAAGTACAATCACCGCTTCACCTGTCCTCCAATCATAGTACCACCATTTAAAATGAGGTGTGAAGTCCTATGGCATTTCTCTCAATGGAATCTTTGACATTGTTCTTGGAGGTCTCCATTCAACACCACCTTCTGTCTACCAGATATAGGATCAACTTCAGTTTTGCTAACAAACATCCTCGTTTGTTGAGGTTTGAAGTTCACCCATCTCGTGTGGTACTCTTTCTTCAGTGCCTTTTCAAACCAACCTGACATCTTTCCTTGGTTTGCATACAGAAGGTTTACGCATGCAAGTCTGTTCAGCTCAAAGCCTGGGAGGGTTTTCAGATCATGTGGATGTCCGTAATACTTAATCCGTTTCTCCTTTTTGACAGCATAAACATTTAAATCCTCAAAATAGGCCCAGCTGATAATTTTCCTGATACTTTCTGATGTCTCTTAACTTTATACAGCTTGGGGTAGGCATTTTGCTTTGGAGGCTCTCTCTGATTTTTCATCTCAGCTAGACTTACAGCCCATTCAACCTTCCTTTATTCCACATCAGCATCATCAGCTTGAGCTTTATTTTCTGCAGCTTCTTTCTCTCTGACTTTCTCATCAACCTTGTCAAATGCTCCACCGATAAAGGTTTCACCCAAGTCTGGTAAAATATCTCAATCATCATTTGTGTACTGTGGATAGCACTCTGACGTGACATCCTCTACCTCTATCTTATCGAATCCTTATACCTCCTCATCACTAATGATATCAACTTCAGGTTCATCTCTCACAATCTCATCAAGATTTAATCTGAACATATCTACAAGCTGTTCGTCAGTTAAGTCGTGAATAATCTCTCCCTCTTTAGTTATGTAACTCATAGATCTTCTTCCAATCCCTTGCAAATCAAGAATCATTGTGAGCTGAGTCTTAATTTGCTGAAGGGGAGCAACATCAAAATCATCGACCTGTTTTGTATCTAGTTGAAAGAATGATTAGCAAAGCACATATTAATGACTCATCAAGGTATTAAACATAAATTATCATCATTTACATTAATGTAATACAATGTTCGATTACAAAAGATTTCAAACTACATAGACATTCTTAATCATTACTTTGATCTTTATCTTGAGGCTCATTGGCTTGAGGAGCTTAGGAAGAGGCTCCCTGATCTTGACTTTGCTTAGTCCACCTCTCCTTCTTAGATTGATTTGAGGCTGACGCGTTCGCATCGCCTTGAGGTTCGTCATCCTCCTCATCATCTTTCTTCTTCTCCTCATCATCTTTCTTCTTCTCATCTCCACTTTCATCCGACTCTTCCTCATCATCCTCATTATCTGATTCATCATCACTAGAGTCGTCGTCATTGTCATCATCTCCATCTCCTTTAATCTTTAACGTCTCCTCTCTTTTTCCTTCAACCTCAACATGATCTTCTGGTTCTTCTTCTCAGGACCCTCGATCTTCTTGGTGGATGCCAGCACTAGCTCATTTTGAGCTTGAAGGGCCGTATGAGCTCAAACTAAAGCCCGCTCATATGCTTTGTTCTTCTCAGTCAGTTTGGCAATTTACTGGCCTTGTGCTGCATTTTCTGACATCAGTTGGCTAATCTGGGCAGTCTTCAAATCATCAGCTGCCAGTAGCTTAAGCACTAGCCTATTAAGGCTTGTTAGTTGTTCCTCTAACCCAACTGTAGGAAGAGCAGTACTCTGGAAAGGGGTAATTTGGGAGGTTGAGGTGCCGGCTTGTGTAACGGTAGGCTCGGTGGTTAAGGTTGTGAAGATGGGTGTGGGGATAGGAATGGTTTGTGGATGTATAGTTTTGGGTATTGAAGGTAAGGAAGATGTGGGTGTTAGTGTGGTGGTGGGTATGTTGGTAGTAGCGGTTGTGATGGTGGTAGTGGCTATGATAGTGGTAGTGGCAATGGAAGAACTCATCAAAATAATCCTTTGGCATTTCCCTTTTTTCCCATAGGGTTAGGCCATCCTTTTCCTCCTTGTCCCCGTGGCAGCAGGTGCTTTTCCTTTATTGATCGGTTGTTCGGGTGTGTAGGATGGATCAGCTTCCTCAGTATCGAAACCCTTCGAACTAGCCTGGTGGGTACCAACCACCTCCTTCCTCTATCTGTTGCAACCCACTTGCTACCAACCTATCTAGCAAAAGGTTCTTCCTCAGAGTCCTTTGATTCCTCACTCAAGTCAAAATTACCCAAATCTTCCATGGAGGGAGATCTGGGTGAACTTTAGGCTGGTCAGAGCCACCCGCAGCAGATGAACCACCTCTGTGACCCTCATCCGGGTCATCATCATCATCATCATCCTCCTTATCATCATCCTCCTCATCATCTGGAATCACCACATGCTCAACATCTGATTCACTGTCATCATGACGTCACTTCTTCCTTGCTGGTGCTGTGTAGTCACCATTAGCCAGATGGCCAAACAATCTTCTCACTGGGGGCTTTGTCTGCTTTCCCCTATAAACCTTCATCCTTCCTAAAGTAGTGTCACCCATCACTTCCAATGACACCTCATCCTCTTTGTTCTTTGGCAGGTTGGATAGCTTCTCGTTAATGATCATCTGGAGGAATCTCGGGTACATACAAAAACTCTCCTTCCCTTTTACCTCTATGTTCTCCTTCATATAACTAAAGAACATTTTGGAGAAGCTGAACGGATAGTTCAGAACTAATGCCACAAACACGTTCTGAATCTAATCACTGAGCTCGTTAAATCCACCACATCGAGAAGCTATGCACTTCAGAATCACATGAGTTAGATACTTGAAAGGAGGGCACATGTTGCTCTTATTAAGCATACCAGCATTGATGTCACCGGTGTACTTAATCCTCAGAAAGCAGCCCCTAACTGTCACGGGATGTAGTTTGGTCGGACAATCCCTGTCGTCTCCCAGATCCAACACACTCCTCAGGTCATCATCACCAATATCTATAACCGCACCAAAAATAGTTGTTGCGATTTGTAAGGTGTGCAAGCCGTAGAAATTGCGCTGTAGATTCTAGAGCGGTTTAGGAATTTGATAATTCCTACAAACTCGGCGACATTCCTCTAACTAGTGTTCTGGTAACCACAAATGTTGTGCTTAGTACTTATGGTCTACCTTTCCGCCATTTCACTGTAACACACACAACAACCATTTGAATAACAAGTTAGACCAATTCACAAGAAAGAAACATTTGAATTTCAAACAGGTTTTATCATACTAGTTCAATCGTACGATTGAACTATACGACTAAACTCAATCGTGCGATTAAGCATCTGACTGAGCTTAGTCGTGTTCCTTGTCACACGACTAAACCAGTCTTGCGACTGAAGCACTGATTGATTCAATCGTGCGATTGAATCATGCATATGGTTCAATCATGCGATCGAAGTTCATCAGTATGTCCAGTCGCATACGCACTGCGTGAGACCAAAAATTTGAATTTACTTCAAATCAGCAATATCCAGGTGAAGATTACAGGCATTAGATGCGCCATTACTTGTTATAATACCATATATATCTTAGATTCACTTTAATTTCATTTAAAGGTCCTATCTGGTGTTTTTCAGTTTGGTTTAGTTTGGTTATTGTTCAATCTGATTTTCGATCTATTTTGGGCACTTAACATCATGTTCTCATCTTGAAAGTAACTGTAGATCAATGCGGAACCGTTAGCAA
The DNA here is from genome assembly GCA_024085815.1 of Flaveria linearis. Taxonomy (NCBI): domain Eukaryota; kingdom Viridiplantae; phylum Streptophyta; class Magnoliopsida; order Asterales; family Asteraceae; genus Flaveria; species Flaveria linearis. Next base: position 37,041,569 of record CM044003.1, on the reverse strand, counting down.
TCGATAAATCGAGGAAATCACAAGAAAAAATTCGAAAAGGGGTTCTATATATAGCCGGGTATTTGAGAGAATTTGAAACCAAGTGTAGGGTTACGACCTACTGAACCTCTTTTTATACTGTTGTGAATTTCAGTCATGCGACTGGACCCATATGCATGGTTCATACGTGCGATTGAGGTTCAATTGTACGACTGACATATACGCTTTCAGCCAATCGTACGATTTGGTTCGTACTGAGGTTACCAATCGTGCGACTCGGCCATCCTCATGGTCCAGTCGTGCGATTGAGCCATACTTGTGGTCCAATCATGTGATTGGCCCATGCTAATGGTCCAATCGTACGATTGGGCCATACTTATGGTCTAGTCGTGCGATTGGCCCATACTTATGGTCCAATTGTGCGATTGGGACATACTTATGGTCCAGTCATGCGATTGGGCCATACTTGTGAATTTGACTTTGTTTGGCCCACTATTTCACATACTTATCTTTGATAAATGACATCATGACCATTGATCATCTGAGACATGATTCTTTTAACTGAAAACCATTTGATCACCTCAGACGTGATCCTTTTTAGCGAAAACTGTTTGGTCACCTCAGACGTGATCCTTTTATCATTCCAAAACAAACTTTTCACAGTTAACGTTCAGTTCATTATGTGACATTCAAAGAGTTTAGTCTTGTTACATAGTCCGACACTGACACAATACTAACGTAAGTAATGCAGGAAAACTTGAACTAAACTGAAATAAGATATATTTTGTATTTTTCATTTGAGGAGGGTTGAAAGAATTTTAACATTACTTAAAAGATTTCTCCCCCTAAGCAGAATAGCTTCAAACATTAACATCATTTCTAAAAAGATTCACATGGAATCAGACAAGCAGAAAACACAATCATTTAGGACCTTTTGTATTTGTATCAATAATAGAGAACATTATATATACGATTCATAGAATCTCATTCATCTAAGAGTCAAAAGCACTAACAGGAAACATGCTAGAGCTGTTGTATAGCACACATTGATTTTGAACATCAAGAGATGCAACCACGATGATTGTCAATATATTTGTACACTTAAATCCATACACAGATTTTTGACACACATTGGTGATTATTTAGGCGTATTAGTTCAACAAGTATTTGTGGATCCCACGCTTATATGATAATCAACCTTCCTCATGGGATATTTGAGCGGCCTATTGGCTATTGTCAAGAAGAAACTATTCTTAGAGCTTTCAAAGAGATGTCAAGCCTCAGGTCAGTGCCATCGCACAGCAAAGAGGCACAAACAACAAAGAATTCATAGAAAATATAGGTTATGCTTATCCTCATGTTAGTGCCATCGCACAGCAGAGAGGCACACTTCCTATCTTCTTGTTAAAGCAATTTTATAATACATTTAACACATCAATGACATTTGTAATTAAATTGATTGTGTTTCGCATTTTTCATATGCTTTGTGCATAGTTTTGGTCATTTGCACACATTTGTGGCTTTCTTTTTGCTCCTCACCCCTTGTTGGAAATATATTGATTGAGCCAACCAGGGATAAGATGGGATCCTACAACCTGTTGATTGATTTAATTTACATGATTCACCACTGATGTCAACTAGTCTATTGTGCTGAATCTACCGACACATCATATAATAGACTTGCAACCCCTAGATGTACTTTCACCATGTAACCACAGTAATAGACTAGATTACTATTATTTTTCAACTCATTAGGATTTGACTTCTCAGACTTATAATTTTCTGTTACTTTCAATATAATATTTCAAAATTTTAGGTCTCCCAAACGATTCGATGCCTGTGTACTATCATTTTCCACTGTACTGAATCAATTTCTCGGATTTGATGTCTTTGCTTTTCAGCTTACCTGCCCGCCCCTTTTTTTTGTTTTTAAGTAATAAATACTGAAACTGAAGCTATTCTCCCCCTAAAATTCTAAAACAGAAAATCTTTTTGTGTTTTTGATATTTTTAAGATAGAAAAGAAAATGAAATAAAATAAAATAAAATTGACAAAAAAAATTAAAACTAAGACACATACGGGCGGACTATGAACTCTACTCCTCCGGAATCACATCGTCTTTATTTTTGACGTCGTTAACCTCTAATAGATAATAAAATCTCGGTTTGTCAAAAGGTTTTGTATAGAGGTCGGCGCGCTGAAAATCCGTGTTGATTTTAATCACATCGATTAAATATTTTTCAAAATAGTCACGTATGAAGTGATATTTAATTTCAATGTGTTTGGTTTTGGGGTGTTGTACAGGATTTTTAGTTACAGCTATGGCAGCAGAATTATCAACAAAAATAGGAGTGTTAGTAAATTGCAAACCATAGTCCCGCATTTGCTGTTCAATCGAGATGATTTGAGAACATCTACTTGTAACAACAACATATTCAGCTTCACATGTTGATAGAGCAACAGACGTCTATTTCTTACATTGCTAGGTTACTAACCGCCTTCCAAAAAATTGGCACCCCGTAGATGTTGACTTGTAGTTTATCTTTCTTCCACCATAGTCTGAGTCACTATATGCTATAAGTTCAAAGTCATCATCATGAGGATACCATAACCCGAGTGTTAGAGTACCCTTCAGATAATGAAAAATCCTCTTCACCCCGATTAGATGATTTACTTTTGGTTTTGACTGATATCTGGAATAGAGACACGTGGCATACATGATATCAGGACAAGAAGATGTGAGATAAATTAGAGATCCGATCATTCCACGATACGTGGTGGCATCTACCAATCCCCATTTTCATCAGGCACCAAATCGTGGTTCGTGGCAAGAGGGGTACCAGCAATCGTTACTTTTCCATATCAAATTGACTCAGATTGTCCCCCACGTATTTAGTATGATGTAGAAAGATTCCAGTAGGTGTCTGATCCACATGTAATCGTAGAAAGGATTTCATTTCTCCCATGGCACTCATTCAAATTCAGCTTTCATCACAGATTCAAATTCTTTACATAATGCTTCGATTTTGGAACAGAAGATTATCCCATCCATATATATCTGAACCATCAGTAAATCACCATCCTTTTCTTTGATAAATAACATGCAGTCAATCACTCCCCTACGAAAGCCATGTTTCAGCAGATGTGTGTAGAGTTTCTCATACCAGGCTTGAGGGGCTTGATATAGCCCATACAAAGCCTTGTCCAACTTATAAACTCTGTCCCGATGATAAGAATCTTCAAATCCTTTGGGTTGACTGGCGTATACTGTTTCACGGATATCACCATGTAGAAATGCACTCTTCACATCCAATTGATATACTTTGATCTTCATGTAGGATGCATAAGCTAGGAAGATCCTAATTGCTTCCATCCTTGCCACTGGTGCAAATATCTCATTGTAGTCCACACCGTCGACTTGTCTGAACCCTTGAACTACTAACCGTGCCTTGTTTCTAATAATGACCCCCTGGTCATCTTTCTTGCAACGAAGAACCCATTTCGTACCAATTACCTTAGCACCCTTAGGTCTGTCCACTAGTGTCCAAACACCTAGCTTCTTAAACTGCAGAAGTTCTTCTTGCATCGTATTAACCCATGCCTCATCTTTTAAGGCATCACTGGCATACTTGGGCTCGACTTGAGGAACAAAACCCTTATATGCCCTATCCTGAATGTATATCTTTTCCATCACAACTGCATAGTCAGCTGTGTACAACAGATTTCTTGCCTGTACTCCAGAGAGAAGATCCCAGATGATGTTGTCCGGGGGTGATTCACACTAATCCTTGTCACTGGAGTTGTAGGAATGACCACTTCATTATCCAGGTTTGTAATCACTCGTTCATTTTATGTGGCTATTGGGTTACTAGCCCTAGAGGAATCGGCCAATTCATTTTCACCTATAGGTGTACTTTCATCTGGGCTGACAGGTTCATCATTGCTTGCATTTTCATTTGCAGCCTCCTCATCGTCTGAGGAGTGATCACTGAGTTCTAAATCTACCCCTGAAGACCCAGAAATGACATCGATTGGAGCCGTAGTGCTCGAGTCTAGATTAAGAGTGTTTAGAATGTTATACATCATTTGAGGAGCCACCTCACATTGGAATATTCAGGAGGAAGATTGAATGACTTGAAAAATTCATCATAATCAAAGAAAAATGATGGAACTTTTTCAGCAAGAGGGGTGGTGTATCTTTGCACATCAACGTTGCACCACACTTCAACTTGACCTGTAGAGTTGTTGTAAACTCGTTTGTCCGGTATATTGTATCCAAGAAAGATACCTTCATCGGCTTTTTCATTAAACTTCCTAGTCTGAGTTTTCTTCAGCAACATGCAAGGAGCTCCAAATGGTTCCAGATACTCCAAGTTCGGTTTACGCCTTTGAACCAACTCATAACAAGTTTTACCATGACGTTTGACAACTAATACACGATTGAGAGTGTAGCATGCATTAGCAACTGCTTCATTCTAGAATTGAACAGTTAGTTTTGAATCTGCCAACATCATCCTTGCAGTTTCAATCAAACTTCAATTTTTACATTCAGCAACTCCGTTCATCTGTGGAGTGTAGGTAGAAGAGAATTAATGAACAATCCCTTTCTCTTGATAGAAAGCCTACATCCACTGATTCTTGAATTCAGTGCCATTGTCTGAATGAATCTTCCTTACTTTCAACTTGTATAGAGACTTCAGAGTAGTAACCAAATTCTTGAATGACTCAAAAGTCTTTGACTTTGCTTTAAGAAACATAACCCATGAAAGTCTTGAATAATCATCTGTGACCACAAAACAGTACCAGTCCCCAGCTATGCTCTTAGTACTGACAGGTCCAAATAAATCCATATGCAGAAGCTCTAGTGGTATCTCAATAGAATGAACTTTCTTTGTTTTGTGAGATTTCTTGGTTTGTTTCCTTTTCTTGCATGATATACATAAATCTGGAAGCTGAAATTTTTTTACCGTAACGCCTTCAACCAGATTATTTTGAACCAAGTGATTCATCTTTCGGGGATTGATGTGACCCATTCTCCTGTGCCAAGAAATAGAATCCCTCTCTGTGGCTTTAGACAAGAAACACTGTGCAGTTGACTCAGTTCTGGAAGCTCTTGACATATCCAAGACATACAAGTCATTATATCTTGATGCTGACATTAAAATTTGCTCCTCTGGGATAACATAATCCTTCTTTAGAATATAGCATTTCTTATTATCAAACACCACTTTAAAGCCCTTATCTCGGATTTAGGAAACTGAAAGTAAATTGTTCTCCAGCTATTGAACATAGCTTACTTTATCAAAGTTCACTTTCCTATTTTCGACATCACCTTGAGCTGTGATATAGCCTCCTTTGTTTCCCGTAAAAGATACATGTCCCCCTTTGATTTGTTTGACATTGAAAAGGAGAGACAGATTCCTGGTCATATGCCTGGCCAGGTGTTAGTGATAGTGCTATAGCAGACCACCTGCACAAAACAGAAAAGATTAGTTCAGGAGTGGACCCAAGCCTTTACTGGCTTGGGTTTCCCAGAGGCATCACACATAACAAATTCTACCCACTGTCCTTATGAAGTTGGAGAGTTAACATTCTTCATCTTATCCTCACTTTCAGGCACTGTTGATGATTTGGCTTTCCACAAACCAGTTTTGTGTAAGGACTGTTTGTGATAAACAGACGACTGGTTGATTGTTTGAGCCCGTGGTTTGCTTTCCTCAACTTGTTTTACCTCATTCATCACAGCTTTGTTAGTGGCTTCTCTGTGTTGCCTGTGACATTTTGGAGGAGTGTTTGATCTTGTTGTAGTGAACCTTAGGTGATTATCTTGAACAAGATCAATCCTTCGTCTTGGTGTCTGATAGTAGGGACAATTTGGAGATATATGTCCTCGTTCTCCACATTTAGAACAGGATCTCCATTCTCCTGGACTAGGAGATCTTTTGTGTGGTGGGGAGTATGGTCAAGGATTAGTCTCTTTCTTCTCAACTTTAGGTCTCTCACCTTCGTTAACAAATTTAATTTGTTTCACATTTGGATTACTTTTCCTTTCATTTTGTTGAGATTTTAATGATGAACATTTTTAGAATGAGTTGGTTCTGAAATTTTAGGTTTTGAAGCATAAACTTTTAAACCCAACCCAAGAGAAGCATTGCTATTCTCATCATCCTGATTTTCAATGACAGCCTCATCTTTAGTACCAAAACTAGATGCCTTCTGTTCAGTAATAGATTACACAGTTTTAACTGTGGAATCTGGATCACTGACTAGAAGGTAGTCACCACATGATCCTTGATAGGGTTATTATTTATGGGTTGATATTTTGTCTTCAAAAGGATCGCATATGGTGGCGGCACTACTTTATAACCAAGCCCTTCCCCACCATTTCTCTCTTTGACTAAGTTCTAAACAATGTGGGAGGAACTAGCTAGACTATGAAGTTTTTGCTTTAACGATTCAATTTCAACTTGAAAAATAGCTTTTTCTTTCTTAGTTTCCTCTATTGTTGATAAATAGAACTTAATGTCATTTACTTGATTAAAGGTAACAACCTCGGTTCCCCTAAGTTGCTTTCCTAATAGATCAAGTTTTTCCTTAAAACTGCTCTTATTTTGTTTTAACACCCTGTTAGCTTCAATGCATAGTTTCAAATCATTTACCAGACTGTCATTGTGATCTAACAACCTAGCAAATTTTAAATCTATGCTTTCATGAAATTTATTACATTCTTCATAGGCATGTTTATCAAAAAGTTCATCTTTGGTACTTACCTGTGATGTGTTGGAGGTGTCAGCCATGAAAGCAACCTTAGATTCCTTGTTAGTTTGAGATTCTGTGCTCGCAGTAGCCAGTTTGTCTTCAACCTAGTGTTCAACTGCATCTATAGCTTCTTCAGTATCCGAATTGGCATAATCAGCTAAGTTATCTCCTTCACTTGCTGAATCATCATTAAGATCTTTCACAAACGCCACATTAGCTTCACCACCAGAGATGAACTAAAACGTCCAATTCTATCCTTCATCTCCTTGAGCAACCATAGCTTTGTAATCTTGACTAATTGAACTCATGTTCTTTTCCTTTTCCTGACGATTATGTGATGAGAACGGGTTACCATTTCCAGTCTTCTTTGGTTTCACGCACTCTCGTTTGAAGTGTCCCTGTTCACCACAGTTGAAGCATGTGACTTTTGTTTTATCAAACCCAAAGGTTGTGTCTTTAGTAGCAATTAGATTTTGGCCAGTCTTTTTTATAAACTTATACGCTCTTCTAACTGCACTAGCCAAAGCCCACATTATACCCATTCTCTCCAATTTTCAATTTTTCTAGCAACCAATCCATTATAAGACTATACAACAGCAGCAAGTAGATCCATGTGTTCTTTGGCTACTTCAACCGTAACATTTCCCAAATTCTCAGTCTTTAGCTTTGTTGAATTAGATTCTGTGTTGTTGTATTGAACATCAGATGATCCTGACATTTCACTTGCAGGAGACCCAATCTGAGAATTTCTATTGGATCATGATGAGGCTGGTGCAACCAAAACCGCTTCACAGTCATTTTTGGTGCTACATTGAAGGGCTTCCGAAGCCAAGCAAGAGATCTTCCGAAAGTCTGAAAGAGCTTTTGAAGACAAAGTCTGAAAGAGCTTCCGAAGACAATGTCTGAAAGAGATTTCAAAGACAAAGTCTAAGCTTCCGAAGACAAAGTCTGATGAAAGAGCTGAAGACAAAGTCTGAACTTCCGAAGACAAAGTCTGATGAAAGAGCTGAAGAAAAAGTCTGCTTCCGAAGACAAAGAAGACTCCAAGCCTCGGAAGAAGCAGTCTTTCGAAGTATAAGTGGCTTCGGAAGAAGTTATTCTTTCGAAGTACTTTATTCCTCGGAAGACATTGCTATGTCCAGCAGATAAAAGTATGGTCCCTGACAGTCCGCTGCAGACCTCTGATACAGCATGGTATCTTCCTAAAGAGCCATGTTGTTGACCATACTTTATTCTACTGTTCACCTTTTTATGATAGTACATGTTACCAACTTTAGTTGGTGACAAAAGGTAAGTCAGGCACATGTCCTGACTACCAACTCTCAGGCAAAATGTCTGAAAGACCTCACCTAGAGTCTTGTAGTATAGATGTAAGGTTAGAGGTGTCCAGCTGGTATCAAAGTATATCCGGCTGTAGGTAGTATTATATTTATCTTCTCCTTGTAACTCTTTAGATAAGAGATTTTGAGTCCAAGAGTCTTGTAATCCTTTGAGTTGAGAAGCAATATATAAAAGTACCTTGAAAATTTACATTCTGTGTTCATTTACTTAGTGCTTGTTACTTGTTATATTGTGATCAACTCTTCATAGACTACTTGCTGAGTGTTGTTCACAGTGAGTTGAGAGAAAAACCATCTGTTGAGTGACCCATAATCGATCCTGCAATTGGTATCAGAGCTCCAGGCTCTTGATTGTGAGATCTTACCATCCAAATCAACCTGTTTTTCACTCCTCACTAAAAACCACTCACTCAAATGGCTGCTCTCTCCAAGGCTGATATGGAAACCGGTACCATGACTAAGTCCCCACTGATCACCCCTGAAGACTTTGACACATGGTGTATCAGAATGGAAGGCTTCATCAAGTGTCAAGATTCAAGGATGTGGGACTCCATTGTCAATGGTCCTTTCATACCAAACACCACTTCTGCCACTGGTAATCACATCATTCCAAAAGATGTTGATGATTACTCAGAAGAAGATAGGAAGAGAATGTAGCTAGATCAAAGGGCTATGACTTCTCTCCAAACTGCTCTCCCCAACTCCGTCTACAGACGCTTCAAGAAGTGCAAAACTGCTAAAGATTTATGGGAAGCATTGAAGCTGATGTATGAAGGATCCAAGGAAACCCAAGAGAACAAGAAGGATCTCTTGAAGCAGCAGTTTGAGAACTTTACTTTCAAGGCTGGTGAGACCTTAACCCAACAATACATCAGGTATGTTGAGCTAGTAGATACTCTGGAGGATATTGGAGTAGCTCTTGAAAATAGAGACATAGTTAGGAAGTTCATGTCTTCACTTCCTAAACTATGGATACATTACTGTGTTGTAATCAAGAGAACTTCGAACCTTAAGACTCTTACTCTGACAGAGTTGTATGGTATCCTAAGTGCATTCCAGATGGAGATGAACATGCAGAACTCCACTGGTCACTCCAATAACCAACTGAGTTCAGCCCTTCATGTGGTTGAAAGGGAAATCATAGAACCACAACATCAGTTGCTATGTTACCCTGACAACTCACACAGTGGACCCTACATTACTCTACCTGAGACTCCACAGTCTCAAAAGGTTTAACACAACTCCTTTCAGGATAGTTGTGCCTTTGTCTCTGGAAGTGGACACTCTGGTGATTTTCAATACTGCTTTGATGATCTGGAGTGCTTCAGTCCAGATGATGTGGAGTATGTGGACATTAAATTACAGAGCGAAGAAGTTCTTCAAGAGAACTGGAAGGCAATTCCCTCAAAACCCAGTCAACGGCAAGTTGGGTTTGACAAGAGCAAAGCAAAGTGTTACAACTGCAACCAACTTGGTCACTTTGCTAGGGAATGCAAGGCTCCCAAGAACAACCTGAGAACCCCACAGGCCTCCACACATCCCACTGCTTCAAAGCATGAAGAAAGGTCAACTGAAACAGCTGCTGTGGCTCAAGAAGTTGACTGGAGTTTCATGGTTCAGGATGTGACTCCCGCTCAAGCACTCATGGCCGGAACAGATAATGATCAGGTACATGAACATCTTTGTACTGCTGCCTGTATTGCTAAAGTTAAACTTTATAAGGATAACATTTCGGAAATCAGATCTGAGGTTGAGTCTTTAAATGTGTTAAAATCTGATTTTAAGAGAGCTGAATCTGACTATCAAAAGAAAATTGAAGAGTTAGAGAAAATTATGTCTCTTTTAAAACATGAAAAGACCAACTATAAGACTCAAATCAAAGATCTGATATCCAAACTATCTGAAGTTCAAGCCCAGTTAGTCACTGCTGAGGCTCAGGCTAGGAAGCAAGCTATTGTTGAGCAAAGCTTCCAAACTATTCTTGCATCAACCTCTCATTCCAAAATGTTTTATCAAAACAAAGAAGGGTTGGGAACCAATGAAATAGCTCCACCACACTCTTATGAGTCTATTAGACTACCTAGATGTGGTACTGAAGAGCAAGAGGTTCCAACTGCTGACCCTTCTCCATTGGAACTAGAGGATGAGGCAACAATAGTGGCCACCACAGGGAGAAACTGGAGGATACACTCATCTCCACCTGTGAAGACCAAATCCTAACCACAAAGGCAAGAAGAAGCAGAGCTAAAGCTGCTAGAAGGACTGCCAAGAAGGTTGCAGAGTCCAAGCTTAAGATTGACCCAAAGCAAAAGGATGTCTTCATTTCTACCGGATTCCAAGTGGTAGGTACTCCTGATTCAGGAAAGAAGTGTAGTACCAGCACTCCTGTCCTACCGAAGGTGCAAGGCTTGGGCTTCCAAACAACAATGTCTGGATTGTAGATAGTGTATGCTCCAGGCACATGACAGGGAACAGATCTCTCCTTTAACAATTCTAGAACTTTGATGGAGGGCCTGTCCAATTTGGAGGTGAGGCCGGAGGATATATTTCTGGCAGAGGATGTATATCCAATGGCAGAATAAACATTGACAAAGTTCACTTTGTCAAACAGCTTGAACACGATCTATTAAGTGTTTCTCAATTCTGTGACCAGAAGCATCAGATGCTTTTCACAGAACATGAGTGCATTATCCTCAAACCAGGAATGACAATTCCTCTGGAATTGGTGCTTCTTACATCTCCCAGGAAAGGGGATATGTACAAGCTGGATATGAACAATGCTTCTCCTATGGGTGAAGTATCATGCTTTCTTTCCAAAGCTAATAGTGATGAGTCAACACTTTGGCATAAACGCATGTGTCATGTAAATTTTAAAACAATGAATAAATTGTCTAAAAATAACTTGGTACATGGTTTGCCTAAGAAGGAATTTTTCTGCAAAGATAACTGTGTTGCATGCCTGAAAGGGAAACAACACAGATCATCTCATAAATCCAAATATGTTAACTCTATCACTACTCCATTACACTTATTGCACATGGATCTCTTTGGTCCTACAAGTATAATGAGCATTGGAAGGAAATCATACTGCCTTGTGATTGTTGATTATTTTACAAGATTTACATGGGTATTCTTTTTAAGAAGTAAAGATGAAACTGCTGAAACTTTAAAATCATTTATTCTTAAAATAGAAAATCAAATTGATCACAAGGTTAAAATCATTAGAAGTGATCAAGGGACTGAGTTTAAGAACTTTGTTCTTGACTCATTATGTGATTCAAAAGGGATTGCCAGACAATATAGTGCTCTCAGAACTCCTCAACAAAACGGTGTTGCTGAGAGGAGGAATAGGACACTTATTGAGGCTGCTCGGACCATGTTAGTTGATTCAAAGCTGCCTCTAACATTCTGGGCAGAGGCAGTCAGCACTGCATGCTATGTGCAGAACAGGGTTCTTATAGTTAAGCCCCATGGAAAAACCCCTTATGAGTTATGGAACAAGAGGCCATCGTTCATTGGCTTTCTAAGGTCCTTTGGCTGCAGGTGTACCATACTGAACACAAAGGACAACTTAGCAAAGTTTGCTGAGAAGTCGGATGATGCTGTCTTTGTTGGATACTCTTCTAGCTCCAAAGCTTATAGAGTATACAATATCAAGAATCAACAATTTGAGGAGTCATCCAATATAGTTGTTAATGAGCACACTCCTTGTGTTAGGGGGAATGGACCTGAGTATATCTTTGATTTAGAATTGTTTCCTAACTATTCTAAACCATCTTGTGAGAATGTTTCAGCTGGAACAGGTGCTCAAGATGATGCTGATGCTGATGCAAGTCAACATTTTGAGCTTCCCAGACCTCTTCCAAATTCTACAAGAGCTGAAAGGAAACAAGCTTCAACCATTCACAGATCTGACAGTGTAACTATCTTCAGGAATAGTGAAGCTTCAACAAGTAAATCACTTGATCAACCTCAAAGTTCTTCAGGTGATCCATTACAACACCAGGTTGAGGGAAGTAGTATTCTGAAGGAACAGGCAACTGTTAATCTTACTTCACTACCAACCATTGATGATGTTTCTCAATCACTCAATCAGTCCTCATTGAATGACTTTGAAACAGCAGTTGGACAGAGTGATCCAGTTCCTGATCAGAATATGTCTAACCTAGACTTATCTCTGCAACTGGAAGTGATTCCTCGTCTTAGGATTCACAACACTCATCCAACTGAGAACATCATAGGGAATGTCTCTGAGGTTATGAGAACAAGAGGACAAACTCATCATGGGAATGTTTGCTTGTATTCATGCTTCTTGTCTCAGATGGAACCAAAGAAGGTAGAAGATGCCATAAAGGATAGTAGTTGGGTTGAATCGATGCAGGAAGAGCTGCTTCAATTCAGAAGACAAAAGGTCTGGAATCTATGCCCACTACCATCTGGTCAAGTACCCATAGGCACTAAATGGGTATTCAGGAACAAGAAAGATGATAGAGGCTTGATTATCAAGAACAAGGCAAGACTAGTAGTTCAAGGGTACACCCAGGAGGAAGGAATTGATTATACTGATGTCTTTGCACCAGTTGCAAGACTTGAGGCAGTTAGGATCTTCCTTGCTTATGCTGCATCCAAGAACTTCACAGTCTACCAACTTGATGTCAAGTTTGCTTTTCTATATGGGGATATAGATAGGGATATCTATGTATCTCAACCTCCAGGATTTGAAGACCCACAGCACCCCAACTATGCGTGCAAACTGGATAAAGCTCTATATGGGCTGCACCAAGCACCTAGGCTGTGGTATGAGACCTTGTCTCAGTTTCTCCTAAAGAATGGATACACTAGAGGTACCATTGACAAAAGTCTTTTCATCAGAAAGAGTGGAGAAGACACTCTGCTTGTACAAGTCTATGTTGATGACATCATATTTGGTTCTTCAAATGACCAAATGTGCAAGGACTTTGAGAGCATTATGAAGCAGAAGTTTGAGATGAATTCCATGGGAAAAATGGACTTTTTCCTTGGAATTCAAGTGAAACAGATGAAGGAAGGGTTCTTCATAAGTCAATCTAAGTATGTCTCAGACATCTTAGATATATTTGAAATGAATGATTGTAAACCAGCCAAGACACCCATACCCAGAAACCATAATCTTTGCCCTGACCTTGAGAAGGAGGATACCGATCAACATCAGTATAGAGCAATCATTGGTTCTCTGATGTATCTCACTGCTAGTAGACCAGATATCATGTTTGCCACATGCATTTGTGCAAGATATCAGGCTGCTCCCAAGGTGTCTCACCTAGCTGCTGCAAAGAGAATCCTCAGATACCTCAAAGGAGCACCTAAACTAGGTCTCTGGTATCCAAGAAATAGTGATTTCAATCTCTATGGATACTCTGACAGTGACTATGGTGGCTGCAACATTGACAAGAAATCAACATCAGGAGGATGTCTATTTCTTGGTGAAGGATTATCTCATGGCAATGCAAGAAACAATCCTGTGTCTCTACATCAACTGTTGAAGCTGAATACATTGCTGCTGCCAGCTGCTGTGCTCAACCGCTATGGATTCAAAATCAGATGTTAGACTATGGATTCAACTTCATGACTACTCCTATCCATATTGACAACAATAGTGCTATCTCCATTACTGAAAATCCGGTGAAGCACTCCAAGACAAAGCACATTGATATCAGGTATCATTTCATTAGAGATATTCATGAGAAAATTTAATTAAGTTAATCAAAGTTGACTCAAATGAACAATATGCTGATTTGTTCACAAAGCATTTGATGAACAAAGATTTAAGTATCTCATATCAGCTATTGGGATGATAAATATTGATTAACTACCTCCTTTGAAAAGCTTTTTAAATGTGTAATGTCTTGTGTCAATACAATTTAAGCCCTGTTACAAAAGATCTTTAAATTATTCTAAGTGTAAATTCCTTCCGAAGAGGAATTAACTCTCGGAAGATATTCTTGAATATCTTCCGAAGCCAAATTCCTCAATGAAAATTTTCTTCTCGGAAGAGTTTTTGGTCTCGGAAGAAGCGATTCATTTCACATCAGATCTACTTCCGAAGCTTATAAAACTCTCCATTTGGAAAGGCAACTTTACCTTCGGAAGCAATGCCTTGCTTCGGAAGAGAAAGTGCCTTCAAAAGACAATTTTACCTTCGGAAGCAATGACTTGCTTCGGAAGAGAAATTGCCTTCGGAAGAAAATTACCTTCGGAAATGTTCTACATTCGGAAGTAAAGGTTTTTATATGTAACGGATATCTTTTGGGCCCCACTCTGTAAAAGGTAAAGATTTTGTTCATGATGTCAGATTATTTAAAATTATCCTTGCCGCCACTATCATTTCTCCGTCGTAAACCACCATACCACCCACGGTAACCTCAAAACAGTTACCCTATTACTACCACTACACTATTCATCCCTTTAAATAATCTTGACTGGTCAATTTCATCTTCTTTTACCAATTTACTGCCCTAACTATTCCCTTCTCTGTAAAACCTGCAATTTGACCCAAATTCAAGCTTACCTTCTATTCAATGGCGCTAAACCCTCAGCACAACCAAGTCGCATTACTTGATTCGTCAAGGGATGCCGACTTCACCCAAATCATCACCTTTCTTACCGAATCCACATACCTTACTGCACTTACCGTTAACCCCACCGTATACTCTAACCATATGTCTGAATTCTAGAGTAACGGTCAAACTGCAGTTATGAATGGGGTTCGAGTACTGAGAACCCGCATTTGTGGCCAAGAGTTGGTCATCACTGAACAGCTCATCAGGGAGCATCTCGAGCTTCATGATGAAGGGGCTCCTACTGAGTTCCCCAAAGAAGACTTGGAAGGCACCTATATCCTCATGGGATATGGAGGGGATGTGAGCAGGTCTACCGTCTACAAGTTTAACTTCTCTTACCATTGGAAGTTCCTGCTACACATTATCCTGCACTGCCTCTCCAACAAATCAGGGGGTTGGGATCAAATCCCATACGAACTAGGATGCCTAGTTCATGGGTTGGTGAGAGGTATCCGATTCAACTACTCACGATTTGTGTTGACCAACCTTATCAGCAATCTGAGCAGGGATACATTCTTCATGTATCCTAGATTTATTCAACACATAATCAACTGTGAGCTTGAACTAAGCAAGCTTGTCTGTGCAGCTGCTCTTACTGTTCCACAAATGAGGCCTACCATCTTCAAAATACTGAAGAAGGTTTCCATCAACTTCACTAGAAGGTACACTCCATTACCTCCAGAGATGACTGAGCGCATAGCTCCTGGTGACATCCCTGTTATCCCCACAGGTGATGAACCCACACCAGCAACCTTCACCACAATGCCAAAATCTTCTTTACCCATCAAAGTTACATACCAAAGACGACCCAAACGAACCCTTGTTCAATCTACTCTGATTGAACAAGCTCCTTCAGTTCAAACCAAAAGGACTAGAGTGGAATCATGGGCTCCCACTCGGTCCGAGGTCACACCTTCCTTCACATTCGACCTCAATGTGGGTTTTAAGCCTCCTCAGTCTCAAACCCAAGAGCCCGAACCCCAAGCCTTAAGCCCACAGGGTGAGTCTCTACACTCCCCTGTGCAGCCTTCTAGGGACAGCCCCACCATAGGCTCAATGCCTGTAGACATTGATCTAGGTCCCGGGTCAGTAGGTTTAACTTCCCTATCTTTCACTGACCTTTTACTACGCACTGATGAAGAGATAACATCTCTCCATGGCCATGAAGTTGATCTACAACACCCTCTGAAAGATTAACAGAGCCAAGAGGGATCCCTTGTCTCTAGCCCCCATCAGAAGCCAATTACTGAGGTGAGTCCCACTGATGTGGAGGGGACTCATGTAGGCTCAGCTGCCACTACTCAGAGTCTCTCATTAAGCTCTCAGGACAGTGGTAACATCATTAGGACTGAGTCTACGGCAACTTTGCCCATTGACATCTCTAAAAGAGATGACTTTGAGCAAAGGTATCCAGGGTGCCAAGAAGCCACATCTGGTGGTGAGACTGAGCATACTAGGTATGTTATCTCATCTCCCTGTGATTCTTCTCATTAAGATGAGGGAAGTATGCAACTAACACTTCAGTACTTGCTTTCTAAGGTCTCCAACCTGGAATCACAGGTGAGGATCTTAGAATCAAGGACTGCCACTCAGCAACTTGAGATTAACAACCTCAAGGCTAAACTAGTTGAGAAACAGACGGAGAGGTCTGTTAGGAATGTACCTATTCAGGTCTCAATGACTTCTTCCTCTAGCTCATCTAGCTCTTAAGATGATGCTACCAAAAAGGGGGAGAAAGTTCAGAGACAAACACTTGAGATCATCCCTAGAACAGCCCAGCCCCGATACCACACTTATATGTTTTTGGGGCTGAGGAGCTTCAAAGACTGACTACACCTTATACCACTGTGGAAGAAGTTGGTCAACCTAAGGTCCATATGGAACCTGAGATTAGCTTCGAAGGGGAAATGGGGACTGATGGCCCAGCAAGTAAAACAGTTGGGACAGAACTTGCAGCAGTCTCATCTTCCGAAGCTCAAGCTGAAGCTTCCGAAGCTGACATTGAAGCCTCGGAAGAACAAGACAAGTCTTCCGAGGCCGAAATAGAAGCTGCGGAAGGCTTATTTCAGATGTCCGAGGAACTGACCATCACAGATGTTATTGCTGAAATAGCATTCGAGGTGAGCAGGGAGGATATTTCTGACATTCCTCCAACCCAAACACCAGCTGAACTTCTCTCTCTATCACAACCCTCCATCCAAGAACCACCACAGTCAAACATTGCCAAAGACAAAGGAAAAAGAAAATTGACTTTGGAAGAGCTTCAGGAGGAGGAGAGGATTGAGAAGCTCAAAAAGAAAGGTAGGCTTCCTACTGAAAAGCTGCTAGCTGCTAGTTCTAAGGCAGCTGCAGCCAATCAGGAAGAGATCAACCAAAAGAGAAGAACAACACTCATTGACCAGCTCATCAGCCTAGGAGCTGTTAATGAGGAAGTACTCCTGCTACCATTAGAGGAGTTGGTGTCTTTGAAGAGGTCAACCCGGCTAAGGCAAGAAGAAGAAGCTAGGTTGGCCTTGGAGAGGGAAGAAGAAGAGAGAAGAGAAGCAGTTCTGAAGCTGAGAGACGACAGGATCAAATTCCTACTCTCAAGAGGCTTTAGTCTTCCTGAACTATCTCCTCATGATGATGACATGATCCTGCTGCTCCATAACAAAGAGCAGGATCAAATGGAGAAGGAAAGGAAGAGAGCTGCTAGGGAGAAGTTAAGGGAGAAGAAGAGGAGGGAAGAAGAGAAGGGGGTCACTGCCACCAAGAAGTCCAATGACAAAGCCTGGATGAAAGACTATCTCCGGACTCATGGCTTCTCTGGTAGGCAGGTGGGACCTATGTCCGAAAGGACACTCCAGCGGATAGTCAGTGAAATTAAAGCTGACATCCGTTTGGGGAAAAGGAAGGAGATGTACAGGAGGGTAAAGGGAATGGTCTTCACCCCAGCCACTCAACCACAACCAACCACAAAACCACAACCCACACCAGAAGAACCAACCCCATTTCCCATCAAAACTGAACCCACTGATGAAACCTTCACCCCTAAACCCACAACTCTACCCAAACCTACCACATCACCTCAACCACCCAAACTACCCATCCTAAAACCCAAGACACAACCCAAAACCACTAAACCTAAGCCTACCCAACAAAAACCAAGACCATCCCCTCAGCCTCCTCAACATCTCTCCTTTGAGAAAATAAAGGAGTTCAAGACAAGGCTCACCAACTGCACCACTTTGAGCAGCATCTCCTGTGAAGGAGACCTTATCAACATCACCTATGTTGATAACTCTTCAAGCTCCCTCATCCTAGGAAAATTTCTTGAGTTGCCTAGAGATACCTTAGGCCAAGCTGCAAGACTTCTTGGTCTCAACTCCGATACCCTCAATGCTGAGGAGAAGAGGCTAAGAAGGAGGCTGGTGACTCTACTGGATACAAGGAAGGAGGACAGGATTTCTAGTCAATCTCCTGGACCTAGGAATGCTATAATCCAGTGCAGGTTCGATGAACCTTCTCACAACTTTGTTGTGGAAAGGGAGAATGGTGAAACCAACAGGCTTAATGCCACATCTCTACTGCATCTCAGCAGATTTGATCTTGTTGAGCTTGCTGAGAAGCCATTCTCCAATCCCTCCAACTCTGAGACTGCTGCACACATCAGAAATCATATCAGCGGTCTCCACTTGGCTGAACAAAGTAGAAGAGCCAAGATTGAAGAAGAGTTGAAGCTGAAAAGAGTGGAAGACAAGGAAAGACCAACCACCAAAGGCACAGCCTTTCTACAGATGGTGGAAGGTCCTGAATTGGAACCAATACTTAGATGGGAATATGACTATAGTTCCCATCAACTAACTCTTTTCAGAGGGCCACAACAGAGGGTACACATAATCCAAGGTGACAGAGTAGAGGTTCTGTCTACCAAGGATTTGTACAAGATTCTCAGCATCACATCAGGAAAGAATAAAGACACGGATAAACACTTACTTTCCATGGTGCTGAGAACTTTGAGAAGAAGAGGGAAGTGAAGTTTTGGTAGCATCAGCCTAGGGGAGTTTGTTGGATCATGATGAGGCTGGTGCAACCAAAACCACTTCATAGTCATTTTTGGTGCTACATTGAAGGGCTTCCGAAGCCAAGCAAGAGATCTTCCGAAAGTCTGAAAGAGCTTCCGAAGACAAAGTCTGAAAGAGCTTCCGAAGACAAAGTCTGAAAGAGCTTCCGAAGACAAGTCTAAGCTTCCGAAGGCAAAGTCTGATGAAAGAGCTGAAGACAAAGTCTGAGCTTCCGAAGACAAAGTCTGATGAAAGAGCTCAAGACAAAGTCTGCTTCCGAAGACAAAGAAGACTCCAAGCCTCGGAAGAAGCAGTCTTCCGAAGTATAAGTGGCTTCGGAAGAAGTTATTCTTCCAAAGTACTTTATTCCTCAGAAGACATTGCTATGTCTAGCAGATAAAAGTATGCTCCCTGACAGTCCGCTGCAGACCTCTGATACAGCATGGCATCTTCCTAAAGAGCCATGTTGTTGACCATACTTTATTCTACTGTTCACCTTTTTATGATAGTACATGTTACCAACTTTAGTTGGTGACAAAAGGTAAGTCAGGGACATGTCCTGACTACCAACTCTTAGGCAAAATGCCTGAAAGACCTCACCTAGAGTCTTGTAGTATAGATGTAAGGTTAGAGGTGTCCAGCTGGTATCAAAGTATATCCGGCTGTAGGTAGTATTATATATCTTCTCCTTGTAACTCTTTAGATAAGCGATTTTGAGTCCAAGAGTCTTGTAATCCTTTGAGTTAGAAGCAATATATAAAAGTACCTTGAAAATATACATTCTGTGTTCATTTAGTTAGTGCTTGTTACTTGTTATATTGTGATCAACTCTTCATAGACTACTTGCTGAGTGTTGTTCACAGTGAGTTGAGAGAAAAACCATCTGTTGAGTGACCATAATTGATCCTGCAATTGGTATCAGAGCTCCAGGCTCTTGATTGTGAGATCTTACCATCCAAATCAACCTGTTTTTCACTCCTCACTACAAACCGCTCACTCAAATGGCTGCTCTCTCCAAGGCTGATATGGAAACCGGTACCATGACCAAGTCCCTACTGATCACCCCTGAAGACTTTGACACATGGTGTATCAGAATGGAAGGCTTCATCAAGTGTCAAGATTCAAGGATGTGGGACTCCATTGTCAATGGTCCTTTCATACCAAGCACCACTTCTGCCACTGGTAATCACATCATTCCAAAAGATGTTGATGATTACTCAGAAGAAGATAGGAAGAGAATAGAGCTAGATCAAAGGGCTATGACTTCTCTCCAAACTTCTCTCCCCAACTCCGTCTACAGACGCTTCAAGAAGTGCAAAACTGCTAAAGATTTATGGGAAGCATTGAAGCTGATGTATGAAGGATCCAAGGAAACCCAAGAGAACAAGAAGGATCTGTTGAAGCAGCAGTTTGAGAACTTTACTTTAAAGGCTGGTGAGACCTTAACCCAACAATACTTCAGGTATGTTGAGCTAGTAGATACTCTGGAGGATATTGGAGTAGCTCTTGAAAATAGAGACATAGTTAGGAAGTTCATGTCTTCACTTCCTAAACTATGGATACATTACTGTGTTGTAATCAAGAGAACTTTGAACCTTAAGACTCTTACTCTGACAGAGTTGTATGGTATCCTAAGTGCATTCCAGATGGAGATGAACATGCAGAACTCCTCTGGTCACTCCAATAAACAACTGAGTTCAGCCCTTTATGTGGTTGAAAGGGAAATCATAGAACCACAACATCAGTTGCTATGTTACCCTGACAACTCACACAGTGGACCCTACATTACTCTACCTAAGACTCCACAGTCTCAAAAGGTTCAACATAACTCCTTTCAGGATAGTTGTGCCTTTGTCTCTGGAAGTGGACACTCTGGTGATTTTCAATACTGCTTTGATGATCTGGAGTGCTTCAGTCCAGATGATGTGGAGTATGTGGACATTGTCCAACAGATGGCTCTTTTAACTTACAGAGCGAAGAAGTTCTTCAAGAGAACTGGAAGGCAATTCCCTCAAAACCCAGTCAACAGCTAGTTTGGTTTTGACGAGAGCAAAGCAAAGTGTTACAACTGCAACCAACTTGGTCACTTTGCTAGGGAATGCAAGGCTCCCAAGAACAACCCGGGAACCCCACAGGCCTCCACACATGCCACTGCTTCAAAGCATGAAGAAAGGTCAACTGAAACAGCTGCTGCGGCTCAAGAAGTTGACTGGAGTTTCATGGTTCAGGATGTGACTCCCGCTCAAGTACTCATGGCCGGAACAGATGATGATCAGGTATATGAACATCTTTGTACTGTTGCCTGTATTGCTAAAGTTAAACTTTATAACGATTACATTTTGGAAATCAGATCTGAGGTTGAGTCTTTAAATGTGTTAAAATCTGATTTTAAGAGAGCTGAATCTGACTATCAAAAGAAAATTGAAGAGTTAGAGAAAATTGTGTCTCTTTAAAACATGAAAAGACCAACTATAAGACTCAAATCAAAGATCTGATATCCAAACTATCTGAAGTTCAAGCCCAGTTAGTCAGTGCTGAGGCTCAGGCCAGGAAGCAAGCTATTGCTGAGCAAAGCTTCCAAACTATTCTTGCATCAACCTCTCATTCCAAAATGTTTTATCAAAACAAAGAAGGGTTGGGAACCAATGAAATAGCTCCACCACACTCTTATGAGTCTATTAGACTACCTAGATGTAGTACTGAAGAGCAAGAGGTTCCAACTGCTGACCCTTCTCCATTGGAACTAGAGGATGAGGCAACAATAGTGGCCACCACAGGGGAGAAACTGGAGGATACACTCATCTCCACCTGTGAAGACCAAATCCTAACCACAAGGCAAGAAGAAGCAGTGCTAAAGCTGCTAGAAGGACTGCCAAGAAGGTTGTAGAGTCCAAGCTTAAGATTGACCCAAAGCAAAAGGATGTCTTCATTTCTGCCGGATTCCAAGTGGTAGGTACTCCTGATTCAGGAAAGAAGTGTAGTACCAACACTCCTGTCCTACCGAAGGATCAGAAGTTGAAAGGGAAAGTTCCCAGAAGGCTAGCATTGCATGCATAATGTGTGGTCTGCACAACCACATGGCTAAAGATTGTTATTACAATCCAGCAAGCACACATTATGCAAATAATGTTAGAAGAGAAGGAGTCAGAGAAGGTTTCTCAGTTGGACAACTTCAAACGGTCCAAATGATGAAAAAGGGGAAATTGGTCTCGGAAGCCAAGTTGCTTTCGAAAGGAAGTACTCCTTCCGAAGGGAAAATGGCTTCGGAAGCCAAACCTTCTATGGTTCGGAAGAACAAGAAGGCTCCCTTAAAACCATCTCAGAAGAAGACTACTTCGAAAGAAAAGGTGGTGAAGGCTTCTTCCGAAAAGAAAGAAGCTTCGGAAGAAGGCCATGCTGCAAAAGCTTCAACAAGCTCATCCTCAAAGATCAACCAAGGGATGGATTGGAAGATCAAGGAAGATGCAGCAGGCCAAACCTCTTCTTCAACGACCTCTATTGAACCCCAATGCATATCTTTCGGTTCAATTACGTCACTATCTTGGAAGAGCCCAAAACCTGCAAGGCTTGGGCTTCCAAACAAAACTAACCATCTCATCTTATGTGCAGGGACGTCCATTTGACAAGAACAACAATGTCTAGATTGTAGATAGTGGATGCTCCAGGCACATGACTGGGAACAGATCTCTCCTTCAACAATTCCAGAACTTTGATAGAAGGCCTGTCCAATTCGGAGGTGAGGCCGGAGGATATATTTCTGGCAGAGGATGTATATCCAATGGCAGAATAAACATTGACAAAGTTCACTTTGTCAAACAGCTTGAACACAATCTGTTAAGTGTTTCTCAATTCTATGACTAGAAGCATCAGATGCTTTTCACAGAATATGAGTGAATTATCCTCAAACCAGGGATGACAATTCCTCCGGAATTGGTGCTTCTTAGATCTCCCAGGAAAGGGGATATATACAAGCTGGATATGAACAATGCTTCTCCTATGGGTGAAGTATCATGCTTTCTTTCCAAAGCTGATAGTGATGAGTCAACACTATGGCATAAACGCATGTGTCATGTGAATTTTAAATCAATGAATAAATTGGCTAAAAATAACTCGGTACATGGTTTGCCTAAGAAGGAATTTTTCTGCAAAGATAACTGTGTTGCATGCCTGAAAGGGAAACAACACAGATCATCTCATAAGTCCAAATGTGTTAACTCTATCACTACTCCATTACACTTATTGCACATGGGTCTCTTTGGTCCCACAAGTATAATGAGCATTGGAAGGAAATCATACTGCCTTGTGATATTGATGATTTTACAAGATTTACATGGGTATTCTTTTTAAGAAGTAAAGATGAAACTGCTGAAACTTTAAAATCTTTTATTCTTAAAATAGAAAATCAAATTGATCATAAGGTTAAAATCATTAGAAGTGATCAAGGGACTGAGTTTAAGAACTTTGTTCTTAACTCATTTTGTGACTCAAAAGGGATTGCCAGACAATATAGTGCTCCCAGAACTCCTCAACAAAATGGTGTTGCTGAGAGGAGGAATAGGACACTTATTGAGGCTGCTCGGACCATGTTAGTTGATTCAAAGCTGCCTCTAACATTCTGGGCAGAGGCAGTCAGCACTGCATGCTATGTGCAGAACAGGGTTCTTGTAGTTAAGCCCCATGGAAAAACCCTTATGAGTTATCGAACAAGAGGCCACCGTTCATTGGCTTTCTAAGGTCCTTTGGCTGCAGGTGTACCATACTTAACACAAAGGACAACTTAGCAAAGTTTGCTGAGAAGTCGGATGATGCTATCTTTGTTGGATACTCTTCTAGCTCCAAAGCTTATAGAGTATACAATATCAAGAATCAACAATTTGACGAGTCATCCAATATAGTTGTTAATGAGCACACTCCTTGTGTTAGGGGGAATGGACCTGAGTATATCTTTGATTTAGAATTGTTTCCAAACTATTTTAAGCCATCTTGTGAGAATGTTTCAGCTAGAACAGGTGCTCAAGATGATGCTGATGCTGATGCAAGTCAACTTTTTGAGCTTCCCAGACCTCTTCCAAATTCTACAAGAGCTGAAAGGCAACAAGCTTCAACCATTCACAGATCTGATAGTGTAACTATCTCCAGGAATAGTGGAGCTTCAACAAGTAAATCACTTGATCAACCTCAAAGTTCTTCAGGTGATCCATTACAACACCAGGTTGAGGGAAGTAGTATTCTGAAGGAACAGGCAACTGTTAATCCTACTTCACTACCAACCATTGATGATGTTTCTCAATCATTCAATCAGTCCTCATTGAATGACTTTGAAACATCAGTTGGACAGAGTGATTCAGTTCCTGATCAGAATATGTCTAACCTAGACTTATCTCTGCAACTGGAAGTGATTCCTCATCTTAGGATTCACAACACTCATCCAACTGAGATCATCATAGGGAATGTCTCTGAGGGTGTGAGAACAAGAGGACAAACTCATCATGGGAATGTTTGCTTGTATTCATGCTTCTTGTCTCAGATGGAACCAAAGAAGGTAGAAGATGCCTTAAAGGATAGTAGTTGGGTTGAATCGATGCAGGAGGAGCTGCTTCAATTCAGAAGACAAAAGGTCTGGAATCTATGCCCACTACCATCTGGTCAAGTACCCATAGGCACTAAATGGGTATTCAGGAACAAGAAAGATGATAGGGGCTTGATTATCAAGAACAAGGCAAGACTAGTAGTTCAAGGGTACACCCAGGAGGAAGGAATTCATTATACTGATGTCTTTGCACCAGTTGTAAGACTTGAGGCAGTTAGGATCTTCCTTGCTTATGCTGCATCCAAGAACTTCACAGTCTACCAACTTGATGTCAAGTGTGCTTTTCTATACGGGGATATAGATAGGGAAATCTATGTATGTCAACCTCCAAGATTTGAAGACCCACAGCACCCCAACTATATGTGCAAACTGGATAAAGCTCTATATGGGCTGCCCCAAGCACCTAGGCTGTGGTATGAGACCTTGTCTCAGTTTCTCCTGAAGAATGGATACACTAGAGGTACCATTGACAAACTCTTTTCATCAGAAAGAGTGGAGAAGACATTCTGCTTGTACAAGTCTATGTTGATGACATCATATTTGGTTCTTGAAATGACCAAATGTGCAAGGACTTTGAGAGCATTATGAAGCAGAAGTTTGAGATAAGTTCCATGGGAAAATGGACTTTTTCCTTGGAATTCAGGTGAAACAGATGAAGGAAGGGTTCTTCATAAGTCAATCTAAGTATGTCTCAGACATCTTAGATAGATTTAAAATGAAGGATTGTAAACCAGCCAAGACATCCATACCCAGAAACCATAATCTTTGCCCTGACCTTGAGGGGGAGGATACTGATCAACATCAGTATAGAGCAATCATTGGTTCTTTGATGTATCTCACTGCTAGTAGACCAGATATCATGTTTGCCACATGCATTTGTGCAAGATATCAGGCTGCTCCCAAGGTGTCTCACCTAGCTGCTGTAAAGAGAATCCTCAGATACCTCAAAGGAGCACCTAAACAAGGTCTCTGGTATCCAAGAAATAGTGATTTCAATCTCTATGGATACTCTGACAGTGACTATGGTGGCTGCAACATTGACAAGAAATCAACATCAGGAGGATGTCAATTTCTTGGTGGAAGGATTATCTCATGGCAATGCAAGAAACAATCCTGTGTCTCTACATCAACTGCTGAAGCTGAATACATTGCTGCTGCCAGCTGCTGTGCTCAACTGCTATGGATTCAAAATCAGATGTTAGACTATGGATTCAACTTCATGACTACTCCTATCCATATTGACAACAATAGTGCTATCTCCATTACTAAAAATCAGGTGAAGCACTCCAAGACAAAGCACATTGATATCAGGTATCATTTAATCAGAGATATTCATGAGAAAAATTAGATCAAGTTAATCAAAGTTGACTCAAATGAACAAGATGCTGATTTGTTCACAAAGGCATTTGATGAACAAAGATTTAAGTATCTCATATCAGCTATTGGGATGATAAATATTGATTAACTAACTCTTTTGAAAAGCTTTTTAAATATGTAATGTCTTGTGTCAATACAATTTAAGCCCTGTTACAAAAGATCTTTAAATTATTCTAAGTGTAAATTCCTTCCGAATAGGAATTAACTCTCGGAAGATATTCTTGAATATCTTCCGAAGCCAAAATTCCTCAATGAAATTTTCTTCTCGGAAGAGTTTTTGGTCTCGGAAGAAGCGATTGATTTCACATCAGATCTACTTCCGAAGCTTATAAAACTCTCCATTTGGAAAGGCAACTTTACCTTCGGAAGCAATGCCTTGCTTCGGAAGAGAAAGTGCCTTCAAAAGACAATTTTACCTTCGGAAGCAATGACTTGCTTCGGAAGAGAAATTGCCTTCGGAAGAAAATTACCTTCGGAAATGTTCTACATTCGGAAGTAAAGGTTTTTATATGTAACGGATATCTTTTGGGCCCCACTCTGTAAAAGGTAAAGAATTTGTTCATGATGTCAGATTATTTAAAATTATCCTTGCCGCCACTATCATTTCTCCGCCGTAAACCACCATACCACCCACAGTAACCTCAAAACAGTTACCCTATTACCACCACTACACTATTCATCCCTTTAAATAATCTTGACTGATCAATTTCATCTTCTTTTACCAATTTACTGCCCTAACTATTTCCTTCTCTGTAAAACCTGCAATTTCACCCAAATTCAAGCTTACCTTCTATTCAATGGCGCTAAACCCTCAGCACAACCAAGTCGCATTACTTGATTCGTCAAGGGATGCCGACTTCACCCATATCATCACCTTTCTTACTGAATCCACATACCTTACTGCACTTACAGTTAACCCCACCGTATACTCTAACCATATGTCTGAATTCTGGAGTAACGGTCAAACTGCAGTTATGAATGGGGTTCGAGTACTAAGAACCCGCATTTGTGGCCAAGAGTTGGTCATCACTGAGCAGCTCATCAGGGAGCATCTCGAGCTTTATGATGAAGGGGATCCTACTGAGTTCCCCAAAGAAGACTTGGAAGGCACCTATATCCTCTTGGGATATGGAAGGGATGTGAGCAGGTCTACCGTCTACAAGTTTAACTTCTCTTACCATTGGAAGTTCCTGCTACACATTATCCTGCACTGCCTCTCCAACAAATCAGGGGGTTGGGATCAAATCCCATACGAACTAGGATGCCTAGTTCATGGGTTGGTGAGAGGTCTCCGATTCAACTACTCACGATTTGTGTTGACCAACCTTATCATCAATCTGAGCAGGGATACATTCTTTATGTATCCCAGATTTATTCAACACATAATCAACTGTGAGCTGGAACCAAGCAAGCTTGTCTGTGCAGCTGCTCTTACTGTTCCACAAATGAGGCCTACCATCTTCAAAATACTGAAGAAGGTTTCCATCAACTTCACTGGAAGGTACACTCCATTACCTCCAGAGATGACTGAGCGCATAGCTCCTGGTGACATCCATGTTATCCCCACACGTGATGAACCCACACCAGCAACCTTCACCACAATGCCAAAATCTTCTTTACCCATCAAAGTTACATACTAGAGACGACCCAAACGAACCCTTGTTCAATCTACTCTGATTGAACAAGCTCCTTCAGTTCAAACCAAAAGGACTAGAGTGGAATCATGGGCTCCCACTCGGTCCGAGGTCACACCTTCCTTCACATTCGACCTCAATGTGGGTTTTGAGCCTCCTCAGTCTCAAACCCAAGAGCCCGAACCCCAAGCCTTAAGCCCACAGGGTGAGTCTCTACACTCCCCTGTGCTGCCTTCTAGGGATAGCCCCACCATAGGCTCAATGCCTGTAGACATTGATCTAGGTCCCGGGTCAGTAGGTTTAACTTCCCTATCTTTCACTGACCTTTTACTCCGCACTGATGAAGAGATAACATCTCTCCATAGCCATGAAGCTGATCTACAACACCCTCTGAAAGATCAACATAGCCAAGAGGGATCCTTTGTCTCTAGCCCCCATCAGAAGCCAATTACTGAGGTGAGTCCCACTGATGTGGAGGGGACTCATGTAGGCTCAGCTGCCACTACTCAGAGTCTATCATTGAGCTCTCAGGACAGTGGTAACATTATTAGGACTGAGTCTACGGCAACTTTGCCTATTGACATCTCTGAAAGAGATGACTTTGAGCAAAGGTATCCAGGGTGCCAAGAAGCCACATCTGGTGGTCAGACTGAGCATACTAGGTATGTTATCTCATCTCCCCGTGATTCTTCTCATGAAGATGAGGGAAGTATGCAACTAACACTTCAGTACTTGCTTTCTAAGGTCTCCAACCTGGAATTATAGGTGAGGATCTTAGGATCAAGGACTGCCACTCAGCAACTTGAGATTAACAACCTCAAGGCTAAACTAGCTGAGAAACAGACGGAGAGGTCTGTTAGGCATGTACCTGTTCAGGTCTCAATTACTTCTTCCTCTAGCTCATCTAGCTCTCAAGATGATGCTACCAAAAAGGGGGAGAAAGTTTAGAGACAAACACTTGAGGAACCACAGACCCAATCCCTTACTTCCTAACTCATCACACTACCTGAGTCATCTCAATCTTTTCTAGAGATTGACTCAAAGATGCTTCAAGATCTCTACAGACTTTTCACAAAGTTTGTATTGAGATCATCCCTAGAACAGCCCAGCCCCGACACCACACTTATATATTTTGGGGCTGAGAAGCTTCAAAGACTGACTGCACCTTCTACCACTGTGGAAGAAGTTGGTCAACCTAAGGTCCACATGGAACCTGAGATTAGCTTCGAAGGGGAAATGGGGACTGATGGCCCAGCAACTAAAACAGTTGGGACAGAACTTGCAGCAGTCTCATCTTCCGAAGCTCAAGCTGAAGCTTCCGAAGCTGACATTGAAGCCTCGGAAGAACAAGACAAGTCTTCCGAGGCCGAAATAGAAGCTGCGGAAGGCTTATTTCAGATGTCCGAGAAACTAACCATCACAGATGTTATTGCTGAAATAGCATCTGAGGTGAGCAGGGAGGATATTTCTGACATTCCTCCAACCCAAACACCAGCTGAACTTCTCTCTCAATCACAACCTCCATCCAAGAACCACCACAGTCAAGCATTGCCAAAGACAAAGGAAAAAGAAAATTGACTTTGGAAGAGCTTCAGGAGGAGGAGAGGATAGAGAAGCTAAAAAGAAAGGTAGGTTTCCTACTGAAAAGCTGCTAGCTGCTAGTTCTAAGGCAGCTGCAGCCAATCAGGAATAGATCAACCAAAAGAGAAGAACAGCACTCATTGACCAGCTCATCAGCCTAGGAGCTATCAATGAGGAAGTACTCCTGCTACCATTAGAGGAGTTGGTGTCTTTGGAGAGGTCAACCTGGATAAGGCAAGAAGAAGAAGACAGGTTGGCCTTGGAGAGGGAAGAAGAAGAGAGAGAGAAGCAGCTCTGAAGCTGAGAGGGGATAGGATCAAATTCCTACTCTCAAGAGGCTTCAGTCTTCTTGAACTATCTCCTTATGATGATGACATGATCCTGCTGCTCCATAACAAAGAGCAGGATCAAATGGAGAAGGAAAGGAAAAGAGCTGCTAGGGAGAAGTTGAGGGAGAAGAAGAGGAGGGAAGAAGGGAAGGGGGTCACTGCCGCCAAGAAGTCCAATGACAAAGCCTGGATGAAAGACTATCTCCGGACTCATGGCTTCTCTAGTAGGCAGGTGGGACCTATGTCCGAAAGGACACTCCAGCGGATAGTCAGTGAAATTAAAGCTGACATCCGTTTGGGGAAAAGGAAGGAGATGTACAGGAGGGTAAAAGGAATGGTCTTCACCCTAGCCACTCAACCACAGCCAACCACTAAACCACAACCCACACCAAAAAACCAACCCCATTTCCCATCAAAACTGAACCCACTGATGAAACTTTCACCCCTAATCCCACAACTCTACCCAAACCTACCACATCACCTCAACCACCCAAACTACCCATCCTAAAACCCAAAACACAACCCAAAACCACTAAACCTAAGCCTACCCAACAAAAACCAAGACCATCCCCTCAGCCTCCTCAACATCTCTCCTTTGAGGAAATAAAGGAGTTCAAGACAAGGCTCACCAACTGCACCACTTTGAGCAGCATCTCCTGTGAGGGAGACCTTATAAACATCACCTATGTTGATAACTCTTCAAGCTCCCTCACCCTAGGCAAATTTCTTGAGTTGCCTAGAGATACCTTGGGCCAAGCTGCAAGACTTCTTGGTCTCAACTCTGATACCCTCAATGCTGAGGAGAAGAGGCTAAGAAGGAGGCTGGTGACTCTACTGGATACAAGGAAGGAGGACAGGATTTCTAGTCAATCACCTGGACCTAGGAATGCTATAATCCAGTGGAGGTTCGATGAACCTTCTCATAACTTTGTTGTGGAAAGGTAGAATGGTGAAACCAACAGGCTTAATGCCACATCTCTACTGCATCTCAGCAGATTTGATCTTGCCGAGCTTGCTGAGAAGCCATTCTCCAATCCCTTCAACTCTGAGACTGCTGCACACATCAGAAATCATATCAGCGGTCTCCACTTGGCTGAACAAAGTAGAAGAGCCAAGATTGAAGAAGAGTTGAAGCTAAAAAGAGTGGAAGACAAGGAAAGACCAACCACCAAAGGCATAGCCTTTCTACAGACGGTGGAAGGTCCTGAATTGGAACCAATAGTTAGATGGGAATATGAATATAGTTCCCATCAACTAACTCTTTTCAGAGGGCCACAACAGAGGGTACACATAATCCAAGGTGACAGAGTAGAGGTTCTGTCTACCAAGGATTTGTACAAGATTCTCAGCATCACATCAGGAAAGAATAAAGACACGGATAAACACTTACTTTCCATGGTGCTGAGAACTTTGAGAAGAAGAGGGAAGTGAAGTTTTGGTAGCATCAGCCTAGGGGGAGTTTGTTGGATCATGATGAGGCTGGTGCAACCAAAACCACTTCATAGTCATTTTTGGTGCTACATTGAAGGGCTTCCGAAGCCAAGCAAGAGATCTTCTGAAAGTCTGAAAGAGCTTCCGAAGACAAAGTCTGAAAGAGCTTCCGAAGACAAAGTCTGAAAGAGCTTCCGAAGACAAAGTCTAAGCTTCTGAAGACAAAGTCTGATGAAAGAGCTGAAGACAAACTCTGAGCTTCCGAAGACAAAATCTGATGAAAGAGCTGAAGACAAAGTCTGCTTCTGAAGACAAAGAAGACTCCAAGCCTCGGAAGAAGCAGGCTTCCGAAGTATAAGTGGCTTCGGAAGAAGTTATTCTTCCGAAGTACTTTATTCCTCGGAAGACATTGCTATGTCCAGCAGATAAAAGTATGGTCCCTGACAGTCCGCTGCAGACCACTGATACAGCATGGCATCTTCCTAAAGAGCCTGTAGACATTGATCTAGGTCCCGGGTCAGTAGGTTTAACATCCCTATCTTTCACTGACCTTTTACTCCGCACTGATGAAGAGATAACATCTCTCCATGGCCATGAAGTTGATCTATAACACCCTCTGAAAGATCAACAGAGCCAAGAGGGATCCCTTGTCTCTAGCCCCCATCAGAAGCCAATTACTGAGGTGAGCCCCTGATGTGGAGGGGACTCATGTAGGCTCAGCTGCCACTACTCAGAGTCTCTCATTGAGCTCTCAGGACAGTGGTAACATCATTAGGACTGAGTCTACGGCAACTTTGCCCATTGACATCTCTGAAAGAGATGACTTTGAGCAAGGTATCCAGGGTGCCAAGAAGCCACATCTGGTGGTCAGACTGAGCATACTAGGTATGTTATCTCATCTCCCCGTGATTCTTCTCATGAAGATGAGGGAAGTATGCAACTAACACTTCAGTACTTGCTTTCTAAGGTCTCCAACCTGGAATCACAGGTGAGGATCTTAGGATCAAGGACTGCCACTCAGCAACTTGAGATTAACAACCTCAAGGCTAAACTAGCTGAGAAACAGACGGAGAGGTCTGTTAGGCATGTACCTGTTCAGGTCTCAATGACTTCTTCCTCTAGCTCATCTAGCTCTCAAGATGATGCTACCAAAAAGGGGGAGAAAGTTCAGAGACAAACACTTGAGGAACCACAGACCCAATCCCTTACTTCCTAACTCATCACACTACCTGAGTCATCTTAATCTTTTCTAGAGATTGACTCAAAGATGCTTCAAGATCTCTACAGACTTTTCACAAAGTTTGTATTGAGATCATCCCTAGAACAGCCCAGCCCCGACACCACACTTATATATTTTGGGGCTGAGGAGCTTCAAAGACTGACTGCACCTTCTACCACTGTGGAAGAAGTTGGTCAACCTAAGGTCCACATGGAACCTGAGATTAGCTTCGAAGGGGAAATGGGGACTGATGGCCCAGCAACTAAAACAGTTGGGACAGAACTTGCAGCAGTCTCATCTTCCGAAGCTAAAGCTGAAGCTTCCGAAGCTGACATTGAAGCCTCGGAAGAACAAGACAAGTCTTCCGAGGCCGTAATAGAAGCTGCGGATGGCTTATTTCAGATGTCCGAGGAACTGACCATCACAGATGTTATTGCAGAAATAGCATCTGAGGTGAGCAGGGAGGATATTTCTAACATTCCTCCAACCCAAACACCAGCTGAACTTCTCTCTCAATCACAACCCTCCATCCAAGAACCACCACAGTCAAGCATTGCCAAAGACAAAGGAAAAAGAAAATTGACTTTGGAAGAGCTTTAGGAGGAGGAGAGGATTGAGAAGCTCAAAAAGAAAGGTAGGTTTCCTACTGAAAAGCTGCTAGCTGCTAGTTCTAAGGCAGCTGCAGCCAATCAGGAAGAGATCAACCAAAAGAGAAGAACAACACTCATTGACCAGCTCATCAGCCTAGGAGCTGTCAATGAGGAAGTACTCCTGCTACCATTAGAGGAGTTGGTGTCTTTGGAGAGGTCAACCAAGCTAAGGCAAGAAGAAGAAGCCAGGTTGGCCTTGGAGAGGGAAGAAGAAGAGAGAAGAGAAGCAGCTCTGAAGTGGAGAGAGGATAGGATCAAATTCCTACTCTCAAGAGGCTTCAGTCTTCCTGAACTATCTCCTCATGATGATGACATGATCCTGCTGCTCCATAACAAAGAGCAGGATCAAATGGAGAAGGAAAGGAAGAGAGCTGCTAGGGAGAAGTTGAGGGAGAAGAAGAGGAGGGAAGAAGAGAAGGGAGTCACTGCCACCAAGAAGTCCAATGACAAAGCCTGGATGAAAGACTATCTCCGGACTCATGGCTTCTCTGGTAGGCAGGTGGGACCTATGTCCAAAAGGACACTCTAGCGGATAGTCAGTGAAATTAAAGCTGACATCTGTTTGGGGAAAATGAAGGAGATGTACAGGAGGGTAAAGGAAATGGTCTTTACCCCAGCCACTCAACCACAGCCAACCACTAAACCACAACCCACACCAAAAGAACCAACCCCATTTCCCATCAAAACTGAACCCACTGATGAAACCTTCACCCCTAAACCCACAACTCTAGCCAAACCTACCACATCACCTCAACCACAAAAACTACCCATCCTAAAACCCAAAACACAACCCAAAACCACTAAACCTAAGCCTACCCAACAAAAACCAAGACCATCCCCTTAGCCTCCTTAACATCTCTCCTTTGAGGAAATAAAGGAGTTCAAGACAAGGCTCACCAACTGCACCACTTTGAGCTGCATCTCCTGTGAGGGAGACCTTATCAACATCACCTATGTTGATAACTCTTCAAGCTCCCTCACCCTAGGCAAATTCTTGAGTTGCCTAGAGATACCTTGGGCCAAGCTGCAAGAGTTCTTGGTCTCAACTCCGATACCCTCAATGCTGAGGAGAAGAGGCTAAGAAGGAGGCTGGTGACTCTACTGGATACAAGGAAGGAGGACAGGATTTTTAGTCAATCTCCTGGACCTAGGAATGCTATAATCCAATGGAGGTTTGATGAACCTTCTCACAACATTGTTGTGGAAAGGGAGAATGGTGAAACCAACAGGCTTAATGCCATATCTCTACTGCATCTCAGCAGATTTGATCTTGCCAAGCTTGCTGAGAAGCCATTCTCTAATCCCTCCAAGTCTGAGACTGCTGCACACATCAGAAATCATATCAGCGGTCTCCACTTGGCTGAACAAAGTAGAAGAGCCAAGATTGAAGAAGAGTTGAAGCTGAAAAGAGTGGAAGACAAGGAAAGACCAACCACCAAAGGCACAGCCTTTCTACAGATGGTGGAAGGTCCTGAATTGGAACCAATACTTAGATGGGAATATGACTATAGTTCCCATCAACTAACTCTTTTCAGAGGGCCACAACAGAGGGTACACATAATCCAAGGTGACAGAGTAGAGGTTCTGTCTACCAAGGATTTGTACAAGATTCTCAGCATCACATCAGGAAAGAATAAAGACACGGATAAACACTTACTTTCCATGGTGTTGAGAACTTTGAGAAGAAGAGGGAAGTGAAGTTTTGGTAGCATCAGCCTAGGGGGAGTTTGTTGGATCATGATGAGGCTGGTGCAACCAAAACCACTTCATAGTCATTTTTGGTGCTACATTGAATGGCTTCCGAAGCCAAGCAAGAGATCTTCCGAAAGTCTGAAAGAGCTTCCGAAGACAAAGTCTGAAAGAGCTTCCGAAGACAAAGTCTGAAAGAGCTTTCGAAGACAAAGTCTAAGCTTCCGAAGGCAAAGTCTGATGAAAGAGCTGAAGACAAAGTCTGAGCTTCCGAAGACAAAGTCTGATGAAAGAGCTGAAGACAAAGTCTGCTTCCGAAGACAAAGAAGACTCCAAGCCTCGGAAGAAGCAGTCTTCCGAAGTATAAGTGGCTTCGGAAGAAGTTATTCTTCCGAAGTACTTTATTCCTCAGAAGACATTGCTATGTCCAGCAGATAAAAGTATGGTCCCTGACAGTCCGCTGCAGACCTCTGATACAGCATGGCATCTTCCTAAAGAGCCATGTTGTTGACCATACTTTATTCTACTCAACTTTAGTTGGTGACAAAAGGTAAATCAGGGACATGTCCTGACTACCAACTCTCAGGTAAAATGTCTGAAAGACCTCACCTAGAGTCTTGTAGTATAGATGTAAGGTTAGAGGTGTCCAGCTGGTATCAAAGTATATCCGGCTGTAGGTAGTATTATATATTTCTTCTCCTTGTAACTCTTTAGATAAGCGATTTTGAGTCCAAGAGTCTTGTAATCCTTTGAGTTGAGAAGCAATATATAAAAGTACCTTGAAAATTTACATTCTGTGTTCATTTACTTAGTGCTTGTTACTTGTTATATTGTGATCAACTCTTCATAGACTACTTGCTGAGTGTTGTTCACAGTGAGTTGAGAGAAAAACCATCTGTTGAGTGACCCATAATCGATCCTGCAATTTCCAGACGTGTTTGATATGAACGCAGTTTGAAGAGGTGCTCCAGATGAGGTTGGGGTAGGTGCGACATTATACAGTGATGGATTCTGCGTGTATTACCCCTTCTTGGACTTGTATGTTAGTCTCAGTTCCTCCTCCCTCAACTTCAAGATAAAATCATTGATGTCTAAAGTGGCTAAAGTATCATTCTATCTTAGATTAGAAACAAACGGATCCAATTTATCCAGTAGACCATCAGCAAAGCTTGCTACTTTATCCTCCATTAATGTAGTAACACATGTGTATGCAGCTCACTCATCAGATGATAAAACCGATCTATAATATCATCCAAGCTCTCATTTCCCATGGATGAGAAGTTATCAAATTCTTTCTTGAGAGCTTTAGCCTTCAGCGACTTCAAAGTTGCATTACCATCATATCTCTTTTCCAGAGCCTCCCATGCATAACTTCTTAGACTGTTTATGTTCTGAAAACTGATGGAAGATATCCTTAGGAATTGACTGTGTCAATAAAGCATAAGCTTTCTTCTCAGCATTGTGTGTAACCTTTTGTCTATCATTCATACCACCCAAGGTCAGCTTTACCCCATTAGCACCAAATGGTATAGTATATCCAGTCTCAACAGCTGTCCACAAGTTAGGGTCAACACCCTTCAAATAAATTTCAAACCGTTGTTTTCATTACGGGTATTCATCCAAAGTCAACAGTTTTGTTGGTTTGTTATGATTTCCAATCTCATTTTCCAGAAGTAACAGATTCTGGATCCATGAGTCCTTTCCAACAGTAAACGCAGAGTTCTGATAGTCCATGGTTACAAACTTGACAAACTATATATACGACAGAGTCAATCGTGCGATTGGAGAGTGCGACTGAGTTCAATTGTGGACTGGAGAGTGCAACTGAGTTCAATCGTGTGACTGAGTTCAATCGTGCAATTGAGGGATGTGAATGAGTTCAACCATATGGGTTAGCTTAATCGTGCGAATGAGCAATACGACTAAGTCCAGTCATGCGGTTGAATCATGCGATTGGGATTCAGTCGTGCGATTCAGCCAATCGTGCAACTGAAGCTGCTGTGAATGAAAAGATTCAAAACTTTGAACACTTTCACACCAATAAAAACAATTTTTCACGAACCCTAGTCTGCCGTAAGTCGAAAAATTTGAAACTTTTGAATCATGCACACTTCAAAAACACTTTTTGAATCAAAACACAAATCTTTTGAATTAAAAACGTTAATTTTAACAAAACACCAATCGAATCCATGAAGAATCACGAGCCAAGGCTCTGATACCACTTGTTAGGACCGTGTACGTACGGAGTACTAAATGATTCAATGTGAAACAAAACCAAATAGTGCGGAATCCTATTTGATTGGTGATCTAATCAATGAGAACGACAAACTGATTGATCTAACGATTAAACAAATGTTAAGAACGAGTAGAAATCAATCAGGGACGAACTTTGAAGTTGGATGGATGAACTGGGACGCTCTGGACGGCTAGGGTATAATAATATTCGAAGTGTTCTCTTTTTCCACAAATTACATGGTATTTATAGCTTGCAGTGTACAGTCGTACGACTGAGGCATTAGCATGGCTCAGTCATGCGACTGAGTCAAGCGATAGATTCATATGCACGACTGAACTCTACGAATGGTTCAACCGTGCGACTGAGCCAGTCTTATGATTCAGTCGTGCGACTGATCCAGGCACCTGGTTCAGTCGTGCGACTGAGCCAGTCTTATGACTCAGTCGTGCGACTGATCCAGTCACCTGGTTCAATCGTGCAACTGGTCTATAAGCATGGTCCATTAGCATGAATGACCACAAGACTAAGTCAAACACATTTCTGAATCATTACTAACTTAGAACTATGAGTAACTACTACAAACCTATATGTAATATTCAGTCAAGCATGTAGTAATAAACATTATAAGAATACAATATAATCAATAGTAAATAGACATCCAAACATATATCATATTACAATAGTACCCTTGTATTACACATATGTAAGAAATGAAAGACATAAACGTTTAAGTACAATAAACTAGGGACATCATGTATGAACAATTTTGTAACTCTAAATTTCTTATCATTTGATTTTATAATCTACTTGATCCCTTATTTATTTAATTTAGTATTTTAATCCATCCAGTTTATTTTCAAATTAGCTAAAATCGACATTTACATAAACTGTTCAATTAATATATATATATAAGTTCAACTTACTAGGTTTAGTTTTTGAAACTATAACCATGACATTTATATTCAAGTATCTTTTGTCCCTCATCAAATTTCATGTGTGAGACTTGTGTATTATCTTTCTTTGGCATATCCGTTCACTAGCATTTCGCTCAGCCGTATTCGTTCTCCACGACAGGTTTTCAAGGTTTCGGGTTTACGAGGGAAGAGTGTGCACCTTAGAAGAGACGAGGAGACATATTAAAGACAAGTTTGACTAAAATTTTAGTATATCTTTAAGAGTTTGTAATTTACAAAATTTGTTAGACTAGTAATTATTAATCTTTGATTCTGTAAATGTGACACGTCAGTATATTTTGGGTTGGGGTGTTATAGTTATGGTTTCAGAGCGTGGGCTCCTTCCTGTAGATATAATTAAGTATGACCTGTGAGGATTGGGTAGAAATTATGCTAGGATTTTCTTACTCTATTCATCATGCCATCGTTTCTTTTTATTTTGACATTATATTGTTCCTGGTTATGAACATAGCAAAGACATTAAGATATATGGTAGGTGAACAGTTGGGATGCATGTGTAAGGTAAATTGATGATTACCCTTGATCAACATAATGGTGAATTTACGATTACATATGTGTGCTGCTGGAATCCTATTATGTTTATTAATGCTTCATCTAGACAGTTAAAGTTTCTTGTCGTGTCATCCTGATTATCCGCACCAATTATAAATAACACATAACAAAATTCTATAATGGTTGAGGTTATGTTATAAATCTAAATATTATTCTAATACCACATAAATTATTGACCTTATTGCACACTTGAATATCGCATACTGAACTTATCATCACTATCACCTTGTTATGCAGTCTCGTAGTTCCTATAAACAATATGAAACTTCATACTCACTACATGACTTTAACCACACATGCCACCCTGATACACACATTCGACCCTCATGAAAACAATGACTTGTGACAAAAGTCACATTCCATGCCAACAAATATATTCTTCATTAAATTCCCAAAGTTAAGAATGACAATGACATCTTTAATGATTTGCATAAGCCAAACATGTATCATAGATCTTAAAACTATACGCGTAACTGAATTCGTAACATTAAATAATTTATCGGCACCTGATGATACCTATGAAACAAAATATGCTTACACCGACCTCTCAAGATTATGGGGAGCATATCATTAATACATGGAGCAAGACCGCATACAAAACTTTTAATAATCACCTTTGAGTAACTATGCCCATCCAAATTAAATCAATCATAATTAGATCAAATTTTATTGATATAAACCGTGACTCTCACCTCAAAGCTAAATGAGCAATTCAATTAAAGCAGTTCGATATGAAAACCTTAACCTGACTCTCAACCCTGAAGCAACGCCTAAGACGCCAAGTTGGAGAAGCTTACGTGAAATTACAAACAAAGAGAATAATAATGTGTGGTGAACTTAATGTCCTTGGAGTACGTATTTCATACCAAGACACAACTACTAACAAGAAACTATTAAAGAAGAAACCTAATTTATATTTTCTACACTCTAGACAACTCAACATAAGCAAACTAAGCTAACCTATTAAAAATTTTAAAACTACAAGTTATAATTATCACTCTATCCATCAAAGTCGTTACACACGTATAGGAACATGGAACAAATTCCCAAAAGGATAAAAACAGTGTGTGTAACTTTCAATCGAACTTGGACATAAATCATTAGGGTACTTTTAGGTCACAATCATTATCAAAGAAAATAAAGACAAAGTACCAAAGAATAATCAAATGATACTTTAGGTCAATTATATCAGAGGAAGGCAAATTGACACCTTAGATGGTTACCATAACAAAATAATCAATGTTTTCAGAACCGGATCGGAAATCGAATCAGACAATCAACTGGTTCACTGGTCGAACCGGTTGGACCGGTTGGACCGGTACCGTATTTTAGAACCGGCTATTTTATAATTAATTTAGAAGTACATGCATGAATAGAATATTAAATAAAATTTTAAAATAGAAAACAAAAAAACAAAAAATAAAAAGATAAATGATTAATAAAAAATAAAATAAGTTTTGAAGATAAACATCCAAATGTCAGACCAAGTCTGCAAAAGTAGACTTTTCTTGATCAATTTACTCTTTAGTTTTTATAGAAATTAATTATTATGCATATAAACCTCCAGAGATTTAAAGTTTCTCCAGTCTCCACTTTGATCTCCTGCCCACTTTCTTCTTTTCTGGCTTTCATGTCTACGTCCTCCGGCAAACCATAATTTCATTCTCAGTTTCTCACAACTTAAACTCTCTTTCAGACCCTCAAAGATGAGGCCTGAGCATTAGCTTTCCTATCCAACGAAGAGAGACTCGGATTTGGTCTAGATCCAACGAGAACATGAAGGAGTTGTTGATTCTGATGTAGATCTGAGTGAGTTTGTCGATTTCGATGAAGATCTAGCAAAGAGGGGGCTTAACACCTGAAACAAGGGAACACAGCTCCAAAACAGCTCCAACCGGCTGACCGGCCGGGCGGCCGGTTTTCCGCTTCGACCGGTGACTCGCTTTGAACCGGCCGGTTTCGACAATGCAAAACGAATCAGGCTAGACCGGACCGCTCATCTCACCGAATCCCGGTCGGACCGGTTGGACCGGCCGGTCCGATCCGGGCTTGAAAACACTGAAAATAATACAACAGGATCGGAATGACGACATACCAAATAGTTATCATATTAACAATAAAGTAAAATATATTAAGTAAAATAAAATAAATTCAATATTATTGATTCTACATCTCCTTATTCATTAGCACAACACGACAACATGGAAACTTTTAAGAGGTATTTCTCAAGGAATTAATCTACTTCAGAACACGTTAGTTTTGACGATATTGAGCAAAGATCTGTGTATTGCATCGTACCATTGAAGACGTTGTCACATGGCACAATATGCATAATGAGTAATCTTCTTGCCCTTTTCGTTCCATAAATGATCTGAACACATGATTTGAACCTTAGAAGAATACTTTAAGAATTTGATGTTACAAAAAAATTTATGAGCACTTACACTTGACCATATTTAAATTAAAATAAACACAAAAGAAAATGAAAATCAGATACAAGATGTAACCAAGTTGATTACGGACATATTTCACGAGGTGAGAGCGGGGAACAATATATAAGACTAGTAGTGACAACATTAAAAACAAGGTAAATCAATAATATTTTTATTGAAAGAAAGGAAAGAAATTAAATTCTAATCAATGAACCGAACAGGACATTTCATCCTTAATCTTTAGCATGAGTGTTAAAGAAGACACAAGCAACAATATTTCATTGGAAGATAACTAGAATTTCATCAAGACATGACAAGTTCAACAATATCAACAAAGATCCACGCCTCGCGTCACGGCCTTGAGAATATTGTGAAGCATCATGGTGTATAAACGTTAGTCTGACTCATCATCTACACATAGACAAGTAATCTGAGCATCTACTCAAACTTTTTGAATGAAGTTCTAAGAGACTTTCATTTTTTAGGATGGACCTTGATAAGTACTCGTCTTTGAAACGACTTCACACAACTACGACTAATGAAAGCGCATTATGGCAACCATTATTTTGCACTAAATTAACACCGCGGACCTTAATAAACAATAATAAATAAATAAAACAATTTAATTACCACCTTATCGCTTGAGATGATTCAAAGATACGAAAAAGCTCTATTCTGAAAAGCCTTATCATCTCTATG
Source organism: Flaveria linearis (assembly GCA_024085815.1). NCBI lineage: Eukaryota > Viridiplantae > Streptophyta > Magnoliopsida > Asterales > Asteraceae > Flaveria > Flaveria linearis. Next base: position 37,000,456 of record CM044003.1, on the reverse strand, counting down.
GAGATGACTCATTCGCTTCATGACGATAGTAATTGGTAGGTGTGCCCGTAATAATTCTGGAATGTGAGATACACACTATATATTATATTTTTGCTTGACAAAATTCTAAAGAAAACCCAAGTATGAGATTAGTAACATAAGAAACAAATATGTATGTATGTCGATGTATACATACATATATATTTAAACTTGTAGTAACTTCATATATCGAATAAATTCTAATTAATGTTTCTACATTATCAAATTTAAATATACTTAAGAACATAAAATTTGTCATAATTTCTTTTCCTTTTTCTTTGATTACTCTAATTTTGTCATTGGTTCGTGAGTACCGTGAGCTTTCTAGTGACGTTGAACATCCGTGGTTTGAAAAAGTTCAAATAGAGAAAATTCTAAAATTAGTTAAAATAACTAAATTAGTACATACGGATATAGACTATACATAATTTCAAGGATGATATTTTTAGGAGGTAGTAGTTGAAATATTCGGAGAAAAGTATAAATTTTAATATAAGTTGAAGAAAATATATATTACATGATTAAATAAATAGAATAGTAAACATATCATTCAGTTTATTAGGTCCTTTTTCAACATTTTACATAGCTGTATTTCGTATTAATTTAACTTTTATAATTAAGAATATAAATTTCATCTAATAACGAGGTTAAGTAATAATAATAACAAATACGATAAATAATGAAAAATGCTTCATATATAAACATTTAGAAGTTGCAAGAATGAAAAAGATAAAAAAATACAAAAAATACAAAAACAAAATAAGATTAAAATACCAAAAGAAAAAAATTTTGAATGACTTCTCAATCTAAGAAGTCAAACTGACAACCTTATCTTTTGGCTTTTCCCTCTTCACTTTTTCTGTTGCCACCGCTTCATGATGTCGATAGCAACCTTTGTAGGTACACTAGCCTACCCAATGCCACCTTGAATGGTCTCAATCGAATCATCCATATCCCACCACTTATAATAAGACACAACATCACCTCCTAACACCATGAGCTGATTCTCTCGATCTACTATCTATCCTCTGTGCATTGCTCCGGCAAACCGACGGGAATCCGAGGAAGAAGACTTCATCAACAATGTGTGTGCTTGGTGAGCGACACTTTACAAAAGAATAACAAAAAAAATTGATTGACAGAAGATTTGTTAGAATGTAAGGCCCCGTTCCCGAGCATCTCACAATTGGTTATTCATTGCGCATAAAACACACAATTATTTAAAACATTGCAGCGGAAATTAAACAAAACCATTTCATATATTTTAATGACAACTTTTGCAACGTAATACAATACTGTTAACTTATTACAAAATATTATAAATTGCATTACATCACAAAAATGTCATTATTATAAGAATGGATGCCATCATAAAAATGCCAAGTAGTCGTCCCCGTGCCATCCTCAGCAACTATTATCTGCAAACTGGAAAACACATAAAAGTCAACGTTGTTGAGTGAGTTCTAGTTTTATAAATATAATACTTTACTTTTTATACAAACCTTCTTTACTTACACACGTGGTCACGCATTATACGTACAGATAGAGAATATTACTTTTACTTTCATTAACATTCATCATTCTTCATCATATTCATAGCATGTTTTCATTTCATGCTTTTCGTTAGCATTCTCTTATTTTCATTCTCATTCTTTTGTAACATACTCATTATCATTCTTTTACATTCATACTTGTTTACTTACTTACTTTCTTTCTTTCTTTAGTACGTTATGTCATTCTTTTACATTCATATGGATTGACGAACAATACCCTGAACATTGTGCACAAAGCTGATGCTGACCTGTGGTAACTAAACCATGAACATTGTGCACGAAGCTGATCCAGTCACCAAGGCCAAGTCATCTCTCCCGTTCATACAAACCGTTTGGTCCTACCCCGAACATTGTGCATGAAGCTGATGCTGGACTTGTGGTAATTAAACCACGAACATTGTGCACGAAGCTGATCCAGTCACCTAGGGCATACCAAAGGGCCTTGTCAATCTCAAAGATTGACCCTGTGTGCATCCTTTGGGATAGCTAACCCGCATCACAGTTGAGCTAACGACAACATGGACGTGCACCTCCTTTCATTTGCTTGCAAGCCATTTGTTCGTTCATTACATTTTACTTTTCATCATTGTTATCTTTCCTTTCATTACGTTATTCCTTACGTTCTTTCATTCATTTGTCATACTACGTAAAGTAATAACATAATATATAATGTATTTTACAATATAATACAAATATGTTTAGTCATTACTAAAAGATAACACATCATACGTACTGTACATTATTCATACATTTTATACCATCATACATCATACATACAACCCATATCCCTAAAACATCTCATAATTATACTTAAATTGGGTAATCACTACCCATAAGTCAACCTTAGTCAAAACCCTAGACTTTCTATTTTTCCAAGAATTTCAAAAAATTATTCTAAGGGTCTAGACGCATGGGTACTATTTGGGTGCTTCTGCCCTGTTCAGACGTTTTGCTACTATGCAGACGTCTGGGCTTAACTTAGTCTCTTTTTCACTTAGACGCATGGGCCTGTTTAGGCGCATGGGCCCTGTTCAGACGTTTGGGCCTACACTTAGCCATTTTTTTCCACTTAGACGCATGGGCCCTGTTCAGACGCATGGGCCCTGTTCGGACGGTTGGGCATTTTGGGCGGTTGGTAACACTTAGGAAACTAAGCCGTTGGATGCACGGTCCACTGTTTAGACGCATGAGCAACTAACTTTCCTATAAACAACATAAATCAGTCCCATTTCATCTTAAATCACAACCTAAGCCTAGTATTAGCATCCTAAGCATCATATCACGAACATACACACATATGTATCCCAAAATTTCACCCACCCACATACACATTCACACATACATACATACGAGTAAAACCCATGTTTATAAAAACATATACACATACATTTTCCAGCCCCAAAGTAGTTAAAAACATGTTAAAAAGGGGATTTTAGAACTCACCTTAGTTTGTTTTTGAGCTTATACCCTTCTCTTGAGCTTTTCAGTCGGTTCTAGCACCTAAAACACACACACACATAACCCGAACACACAATCACATTTATAAGCATACATCCACGTCTAGAATCGTCTAAAATATCATAAACTCGAGAATTCTTACCAAAAACTTCGAAGTTCTTGTTTTTTCTAAAATTCTTGAGAGTTTCTGCTCTCTCTCTCTTTCTCTCTCTAAGAAAAATCTGAATGTCAGGGTGTAAGAAGCAACATGGGTGGCCATGTTGCTTTATTCACCAACTTTTCAAAAGTTGTGTCCTTTTGGACACTTTCAACCCCTCAACTTGGGTTGACTTGCATTTTCTATCTTTTCCTTTGCTTTTATTCTTTATTTTTACCTTTAAAAAATAATAACCGGGTGTTACAAGTCCACCCCCCTTATATAGGTTTCATCCCTGAAACCTGTTATTCCTCAAATAGATGAGGGTAATGCTGCCTCATCTCTCCTTTAATCTCCCATGTGGACTCGGATCCCTTCCTATGCTTCCACTGTACTCGTACAAGAGGAACCACTTTATTCCTTAACCTCTTCTCCTTACGATCAATGACCACCACTGGTTGCTCCACGTAATTGAGCCGTTCATCAACTTCGATGTCCTCCAGTGGTACAATCATATCCTCGTCTGCTTAACACTTTCGCAGATGAGATACATGGAATGTCAGGTGAATTCCACTTAACTCATCGGGTAGTTCTAACCTATAGGCCACGTCTCCTACTCGAGTAATGATTCAGAAAGGCCCTATATACCTTGGGTTCAACTTGCCCCACTTTCTAAACCAAATGATACCCTTCCAAGGTGAGACTTTTAACATAACCCTGTCACCCACCTGGAACTCAATCGGTCTACGCCTCTTATCGGCATACGACTTCTGTCTATCCTTAGCTGCCTTCATGAAGGCTTCAATCTTTTCGAGCTTCTTCGTCATAGCCTCAATCACTTCAATGCTCCCTAACTCCTTCTGACCAACATCACCCTAGCAAACGGGTGTCCTACATCTCCTACCATATAGCATCTCGTAGGGTGGCATGCCAATGCTGGCATTATAACTGTTGTTGTACGAGAATTCTGCTAATGGTAAATGGTCATCCCAGCTTCCTCCGAAATTGATCACGCACGCCCGAAGCATGTCTTCGAGTGTCTGGATCGTCCTCTCAGACGTCAGTCTGAGGATGATAAGTCGTGCTGATATGTAGTCTCGTCCCCATCGTATCGTGGAATTTCTTCCAAAACTTGGATGTAAACTAGGTGTCACGATCAGACACAATAGACACCGGCACACCATGACGAGCCACAATCTCCTTGAAGAATAGATCTGCGAGTCTCTCAGAAGAATACGTCTCTCGGATCGGTAAGAAGTGAGCACACTTCGTCAAACGATCAACTATCACCCATATAGCATCATACCCTTTCGGGGTACGTGGTAACTTTGTAATGAAGCCCGTACTGATGTGCTCCCACTTCCACTCGGGTATATCCAATGGTTGGATTTTCCCGTACGGCTTCTGGTGTTCCGCCTTCACTTGCAAACAAGTAAGACATTTACTCACATACTCCGTTACGTCGCGCTTCATACCCGGACACCAGTAATCTTTCTTCATATCGTGATACATCTTGGTAGCACCAGGATGAATGGAGTATCGAGTTTTATGAGCCTCGTCCATGATCTTTCCACGTAGATCTCCATAACGAGGAATCCACATTCACCCATATCGGGTTCTAACATCGAGAGTGTTTTCACCCAGCTCCGCGACCAGGCCTCTCATCCTTTCAGAGTTAAGATGATCTTCTTTCAACGCCTCATCTTGAAACTCCTTGGCATACGTTATCACATCAGAGGTCATAACCAGCTGATAAGACTTCACCTGAATTAGCTCGGGTCTCTCCTTCCAGCTAAGGGCATCTGCCACCATGTTGGCCTTGCCCGGATGGTAATGGATCTCATAATCATAATCCTTTATGAGCTCCAGCCATCGCCTATGCCTCATGTTCAAATCCTTCTGCTCGAAGAAGTACTTCAAGCTTTTCTGGTCTGTGAAGATGGTGCACTTCGTCCCGTATAAGTAGTGCCGCCAAATCTTCAACGCGGAAACCACCGTAGCTAGTTCTAGATCGTGTGTGGGATAGTTGACTTCGTGGGTTTTCAGCTGTCGGGATGCATAGGCTATTACCCTTCCGCGTTGCATCAATACGCAACCTAGCCCAGAATAAGATGCATCCGAATATATCACAAAGTCTTCACTTCCCTTGGGCAATGTCAAGACAGGGGCTTGTGTTGATCTCACCTTTAACTCCTCAAAAGCATCCTCCTGTTCTTGACCCCACACGAACTTCACGTCCTTGCGAGTCAACTTTGTCAAAGGTGAGTCTATCTTGGAAAAGTCTTTTATAAACCTCCAGTAGTAGCCTGCCAATCCCAAGAAGCTACGAATCTCGGATGGCGTCTTAGGAGACTTCCATTGCATTACGGCATCAACCTTTGCCGGGTCCACCATGATTCCCTCCGCATTTACCACGTGACCCAAAAATTGCACCTCGCGTAACCAAAAAGCACACTTGGAGAACTTAGCATACAGTTTCTCCTTTCTTAACGTCTCCAACACCTCTCGAATATGACCGGAATGCTCTTCCTCGCTCCTTGAATAAATCTGGATATCATCAATGAACACAATCACTGATTTATCTAACATTGGCCGACACACTCGATTCATCAAATCCATAAAAGCAGCTGGTGCGTTGGTTAAACCAAAGGACATAACGAGGAACTCGTAGTGTCCATATCACGTATGAAAAGCTGTTTTAGGAATATCTTGCACCTTCACCTTCAACTGATGATAGCCAGATCGAAGATCTATCCTCGAAAACCAACTAGCACCTTGGAGCTGATAGAACAAGTAATCAATCCTCGGTAATGGATACCGATTCTTCACCGTCAACTTGTTCAATTCACGGTAGTTGATGTGTTGCAAAACACATATATCCTTAGAGTCGGATTTTGAGTCTTTTTACGTTTATTGTGTTTAATTTTATTAGAATAAGTTAATGTTTTCGTTATTTGTCATTTGCAGGTGTTTGGATGCATGAAGGAATGGAAAATGAGTCGGAACGAGGGCATTGGACAAGTGAAGGAGTTGCAAGTTATTAAACTTGAAAAAAATAAAGAAAAATTGCAGAGAATAGGGTCTTCGCGCTGCGCGCACGAGTTGACTACACTGTACGCGCTGCGCGAAGAGAGGATTTTCGGCCCCCGACTATTTTGTCCCTTAGCGCTGCGCGCACAGATTACGTATATTGTACGCGGTGCGCGAAGAGAGAGAACATGGCCAAACCCTAATTTTAACATTTAAATAAAATGTATAACACATTCTAAAGGAGAGCCCCGACTTCCAGACGAAAAAAGAGACGATTTTGGAGATCCCAAGCAGAGAACAAGCAATTGGAAGCATCAAGGAGCAAGGATTGAGCAAGAGGATTGAAGATTCAAGGGTGTTATTCATCGGTTTCATCTTCTTCTTGTTTACTCTTGCTTTTGAATCATGTTTACTGAGTTGTTTATAAACTTTAGCTACTGTTTTGATATGGTTCTTGGGTAAACTTCTGTAGCTACCTAGGTTTTGATGAATATGCATGTTTGATTATGAATTTTATAGGTTTTTGGAACAATGATTGTGTTTAATTGCTAATGAGAAGATATTGGTTTGAATGATCAGTTGTGGACGTGTGTTTAGATCAGTTTTGAGTAGTGATTTATCATTCCACGTGTGCCTTGGTGATTGTCTGTCATAGAATAGGTGCATGCTAGGTCGTTTACTATATGTTTGCGATTTTTGGATGATTTGCTAGACGTAGTGAGTCATTGGAATGATTTGTCTTGAAATTGACTAACTAAATATGCAACTAATCTTAATACTGTGAAGTTGATAGGTTATCGGTTTGTCTAGTGTGTCGCGATTGCTAGGTTAGAGTCTCTGTGAGGAGTTCTGTCTAGTTTACCCTTCACATCTTGTTTACCGAATCTGATCAGTCACCCGATATCTATCCCCTTGCCTTAGGACCGCTCGCGCTGTGAGGTAGAGTGTCTGTCTTAGGGTATTGAGTCACTTTTGCCGTGAGGTAGAGTGTCTTTCGGGTGCCTTGTTAGCATAGTTGGAGAACCTGTGAGGGGGATCCATTAACGGTGTTTTAACGGCTTATTAGGTCAATCTAGTTGCTTCCCTTGAAAGTGTCGAGGTTTCTCTAGGTCCCTTTTAAGTTAGTATCTTCAGATCCCGGTTACACAAGTATTTCCAAAACCGTTAGAAGAAAAGCCAAAACATGTATAGGATTCTTGCCTAGGTAGTGTTTTCTTCTCCTGGTTTAAATCTAGTCAATTCCTTGTTTTCTGTCCAGTCTTAGTTCTTTTAAAGTAATTTAAAACAAACCCCCCATTTACTTTCATTTAGTATTTTTAGTCGAGTCTTAGGTAAGTTTAGTTTACGTTTTCCATACAGAAATCTTTGGGTTCGATAACTCGGACTTTAAAGCTATTCTGCAATTGACCGGTACACTGCCGGTTGTGTTGCTTAGGATCGAGTCTTAGTCTTAGTTTTATAAATTTAAAGCTTTTCAGTGTCTAGTTTAGAATAAATTTCTGTTAGTTTTATTTAGATAGTCTAGCACATATCAGTAGTCAATACACATTCGCATGCTACCATCCTTCTTCTTTACAAACAAGACCGGAGCACCCCAAGGAGAGATACTCGGCCTGATAAAACCCTTATCGAGCAACTCTTGCAGTTGCTCTATTAACTCCTTCATCTCAGTCCGAGCCAGTTGATATGGTGCCTTTGCGACAGGCTGAGCACCTGGTATCAGGTCAATCTGAAACTCGATCTCTCGGTCAGGTGGCACTCCTGATAAGTCCTCAGGAAACACATCTGGAAAGTCACACACCACCGGTACATCAGACAGTTGTGGTGTTGGCATATCCACATCCTTTACATAGGCCAAGTAGGAACTACATCCACGCCTCATGCACTTTCCCGCCACCGCCATTGAAATCACCTTCGAAATCGTAGTGACCCGATCACCATAAATAGTCACCAAACTCCCGTCTGGCGCTATCAAACGAATTATCTTCTTGCGACACACTATATTCGCTTCATAGGTTGCTAACCAATCCATCCCTAGTACTACATCAAATCCACCTAGGGGCATCACATGTAACATAGCAGCAAACCTATGACCTTCTAATTCTATGGCGCAGTCCTCTATCACATCAGTAACTCTAGTGGACTTACCAATAGCAGTTTCTATGTCAAAGGGCTCATCAATGCATTTACTACTAACAGGTAGTTTAGCATAGAAAATAGAAGAAATAAAACTCCTACTAGCACCAGAATCAAACAACACAGAGGCAAGAGTTTGTTCTACTAGAAACGTACCTGACACAACATCGGGGTCCATCCTAGCCTCCGCCCGAGTCATCGTGAATGCTCTGGCACTCGTCCTTTGCTCCTTAGTCCCGGTCTTCTTCCCCGCTCCGGAACTCTTAGCCCTCAGCTTCTTACATTCCCTACTCATGTGGCCTACTTCACCACAGTTGAAGCACCTCACCGCTCTACAATCTCTAGAGATGTGGTCGGCCTTCCTACACTTGAAACAGATGTTAAGCCCCAGCCTACACTCACCAGCATGCTCCTTTCCACACTTCCCGCATCTCTTCACTCCTGAGCCTACGGCGACCACTCGTCGATCATCCATTATAGCCTTCTTGTTATTCAGGGTGAAACCACCACGCCCAAACCGTTTCCGGTTCCGATCATCACCACCCGTCCTCTTCCCTTCGACCACCATCACCTCCTTCTCATCATACAGCCTCCCAGCCAAGTCAACTACCGACCTAAACATGCTCCGTCGGGCAGCGATCATGTGCCTGCGAATATCCATCGGCAAACCCTGGATGTATCTTTTGATCTTTCGTGACAAGGGTGTCACCTGATCCGGCACCAGCCGTGCCATCTCGTTGAACTTGGTGGTGTATTGTTGATGTGTCATGGTCCCCACCTCCAGCTGCAGGAACTCCCTTTCCACCTTGTCCAACTCCCGATGAGGACAGAACTCCTCGATCACCAACTTCTTTAGCTCACTCCACCTCATCCTGCCAATTGCCCTGCTACCCTCGGCTTGGATGATGTTGTCCCACCAGCATAAAGCCGAGTCCACAAACGAGTGAGTGGAGAATTTTTCCTTCTGGTCCTCCCGGCACTCGCTGATCTCAAGAACAGCCTCCATCTCCCTCACCCATCGGTGAGCAGCAGCAGTAGTGCAATTACCATCGAAGGTAGGGGGCTTGCATCTTTGGAATGCCCTATAGTTACAGCCTCATATTGTCTCCGGAACAGGCTCCTCTTCCTTCTCTTCTTCATCGGTAGGGATCACCGTCTCGATCTCGGGTTGTTCTCTCCCTTTCGAAGACTTGTTCCTATCCCTCATCTCTCCTTCCCTCATAGCCTTGATCACCTCGGTCACTACAGATGGCAGTATTGTCTGCATGACCTGATGAACCTCCTCCACCATGGCCTCCTTCACCGAGGCTCTCAAGTTAGCACTCTCATCACCACCCTCTGGATGAGGAGTCTCAGGCTCTTCGTGGGTCACCTTCTCAACCCTGGGCCTTCCTCTTGTGGCTCGTGGTTCAGCACCACGTCCACCACGTGCTCCGCCTCGTGAAGCCTTAGAAGATCTACCTCCAGCCATACCTAATCGTTATAAGATTCAAATACTAACACGGTCATTCAAGGTAATAACTCAGTTTATGTCAAGTATAGTAAGTCCCTAATGACAGTGGCCAGTTATGATTAGCCACTTACTTTACTCTTCACTCCCAAAGCATTTCCTATCCTGACTACATTAGTATCCAAATCTACTAAGGACAAACAGATCAAATAACATGCGCAAATAATACCGGTTAACACTAAAGAAAATACCTGATGGCACGTAGCTACTTGGGCTGGCATCCCTTCCCTTTGTCCCATTCTCAGTTAAAGTTTAGGTTTCTTTTGAAAATATTTACCAATTTCACTTAAACTTTGGCTCTGATACCAACTTGTAAGGCCCCGTTCCCGAGCACCTCACAGTTGGTTATTCATTGCACATAAAACATACAATTATTTAAAACATTGCAGCGGAAATTAAACAAAACCATTTCATATATTTAATGACAACTTTTGCAACGTAATACAATACTGTTAACTTATTACAAAATATTATAAATTGCATTACATCACAATAATGTCATTATTATACGAATGGATGCCATCACAAAAATGCCAAGTAGCCATCCCCGTGCCATCCTCAGCAACTATTACCTGCCAACTGGAAAACACATAAAAGTCAGTGTTGCTGAGTGAGTTCTAGTTTTATAAATAAAATACTTTACTTTTTATACAAACCTTCTTTACTTACATACGTGGTCATGCATCATACGTACAGATAGAGAATATTACTTTTACTTTCATTAACATTCATCATCCTTCATCATATTCATAGCATGTTTTCATTTCATACTTTTCGTTAACATTCTCTTATTTTTATTCTCATTCTTTCGTAACATACTCATTATCATTCTTTTACACTCATACTTGTTTACTTACTTACTTTCTTTCTTTCTTTACTACGTTACGTCATTCTTTTACATTCATATGGATTGACAAACAATACCCCGAACATTGTGCACGAACTGATGCTGGACCTGTGGTAATTAAACCACGAACATTGTGCATGAAGCTGATCCAGTCACCTAGGGCAAGTCATCTCTCCCGTTCACACAAACCGTTTGGTCCTACCTTGAACATTGTGCACGAAGCTGATGATGGACCTGTGGTAATTAAACCACGAACATTATGCACGAAGCTGAACCAGTCACGTAGGGCATACCAAAGGGCCTTGTCAATCTCAAAGATTGACCCTGTATGCATCCTTTGGGGTAGCTAACCCGCATCATAGTTGAGCTAACGACAACATGGTCGTGCACCTCCTTTCATTTGCTTGCAAGCCATTTGTTCGTTCATTACATTTTACATTTCATCGTTGTTATCTTTCCTTTCATTACGTTATTCCTTACGTTCTTTCATTCATTTGTCATACTACGTAAAGTAATAACATAATATATAACGTATTTTACAATATAATACAAATACGTTTAGTCATTATTAAAAGATAACACATCATACGTACTGTACATTCTTCATACATTTTATACCCATCATACATCATACATACAACCCATAACCCTAAAACATCTCATAATTATACTTAAATTGGGTAATCACTACCCATAAGTCAACCTTAGTCAAAACCCTAGACTTTCTGTTTTTTCCAGAATTTCAGAAAATTATTCTAAGGGTCTAGACGCATGGGCACTATTTGGGCGCTTCTGCCCTGTTCAGATGTTTTGCTACTATGCAGACGTCTGGGCTTAACTTAGTCTCTTTTTCACTTAGACGCATGGGCCTGTTTAGGCGCATGCGCCCTATTCAGATGTTTGGGCCTACACTTAGCCATTTTTTCCACTTAGACGCATGGGCCCTGTTTAGACGCATGGGCCCTGTTCAGACGGTTGGGCATTTTGGGCGGTTAGGAACACTTAGGAAACTAAGCCGTTGGACGCACGGTCCACTGTTTAGACGCATGAGCAACTAACTTTCATATAAACAACCTAAATCAGTCCCATTTCATCTTAAATCACAACCTAAGCCTAGTATTAGCATCCTAAGCATCATAGCATGAACATACACACATATGTATCCCAAAATTTCACCCACCCACATACACATTCACACATACATACATACGGGTAAAACCCATGTTTATAAAAACATATACACATGCATTTTCCAGCCCCAAAGTAGTTAAAAACATGTTAAAACGGGGATTTTAGAACTCACCTTTGTCTGTTTTTGAGCTTATACCCTTCTCTTGAGCTTTTCAGTCGGTTCTAGCACCTAACACACACACACACACAACCCGAACACACAATCACATTTATAAGCATACAATCACGTCTAGAATCGTCTAAAACATCATAAACTCGAGAATTCTTACCAAAAACTTCGAAGTTCTTGTTTCTTCTAAAATTCCCGAGAGTTTCTGCTCTCTCTCTCTCTCTTTCTCTCTCTAAGAAAAATCCGAATGTCAGGGTGTAAAAAGCAACAGGGTGTATGATAATTCTGCCAACGGTATGTGCTCATCCCAACCTCCTCCAAAGTTGATTACGCTCGCTCGCAGCACGTCTTTAAATGTTGAATCGTTCTTTCCGACTGACCATCCATCTGGGGGTGGTAAGCCATAGTTATGCAGTCTAGTCCCCATTGTGTCTTGAAACCTCTTCCATAACTTGGATGTAAATCGTGTGTCTCTATCATAAATAACAGACACCGGTACACCATGATGAGCCACGATCTCCTTGATAAATAGCTCCGCCAACCGCTCAGAGGAATACGTCTCACGAATTGGTAGGAGATAGGCGATCTTTATTAAACGGTCGACAATCACCCAGATCGTGTTGTTCCTTCTTGTTGTGCATGGTAACTTCATGATAAAGTCCATCATGATGTGCTCCCATTTCCATTCAGGAATATCCAAGGACTAGATCTTTCCGTATGGCTTTTGATGCTCTGCCTTCACTTGTAAACAAGCCAGGCACTTGCTCACGTACTTAGCCATATCACGCTTCATTCCTGGCCACCAGTAATCATGGGTAGAATAATTGGCTTCATGGACCTTTAATTGTCTAGAAGCATAGGCTATCATCTTCCCCCATTGCATCAACACGCAACCCAATCCTGCATACGAGGCATCCGAGTAGACTACCAGATCCTCGTTCCCTTCAGGTAACGTCAAGATAGGGGCTTGAGTTAACCTCATCTTTAGTTCTAGGAAGGCGTTCTCCTGATCTGCACCCCATTCATACTTCATGTCCTTACGGGTCAGCTTAGTCAAAGGAGAAGCTATCTTGGAGAAATCCTGGATAAACCTCCAGTAGTAACCCGCCAATCCTAAGAAACTACAAATCTCGGATGGTATCTTCGGAGATTCCTATTGCATCACCGCTTCAACCTTTGCAGAGTCCACCCGGATCCCCTTAGGATTAACCACACGACCAGGAAATTGAACTTCTCGCAGCCAAAACGCGTATTTGGATAACTTAGCATATAACTTTTCACTTCTCAGCGTCTCTAATACTTCTTGAATATGATCGGCATGCTACTCCTCACTTTTTAATAAATCAAAATGTCATCGATGAATACTATCACTGATTTTTCCAACATCGGTCGACATACCCGATTCATAAGATCCATAAAAGCAGTTGGCGCGTTGGTTAAACCAAAGGACATGACGAGATATTTGTAGTGTCCATAACTCATACGGAATGTTGTCTAAGGAAGATCTTGTTCTTTCACTTTTAGTTGATGGTAACCAGATCTCAGGTTTATCCTCAGAAACCAGCTGGCACCCCGAAACTGATCGAACAAGTCGTCGATCCTCGGTAACGGATATCGATTCTTTATGGTCAGCTTATTGAGCTCCCGATAATCAATGCACATCTGCACGATGTTGTCTTTCTTCTTGACGAATAAAGCCGGAGCACCCCATGGAGAGATGCTCGGTCGAATGAAGCCTTTATCCAATAAATCTTGCAACTGAGCCCTCAACTCTACCGCATATGAAGGAGCTAAACGATACGGTGCTTTAGCTACCGGTTGTGCTCCCTATAGCAAGTCAATCTGGAATTCGTTGTCATGGTCAGGTAGCACACCAGTCAAGTCTTCAGCAAAAACGTCGGGAAAATCACGCACTACCGGTACGTCGGATAATTGTGGCTCTTTGAATCCACATCCCTTACATGGCACGTAGCTACTTCGGCTGGCATCCCTCCATTCGGTCCCATTTTTAGTTTAGGTTTAGGTTTTGAAAATAATTTACCTAATTCTCTTAAACTTTAGCTCTGATACCAACTTTTAAGGCCCCGTTCCCAAGAAACCTCACAGTTGGTTAATCATAGCATAAAATCACTTTATAAACAAAACATCGCAATGGAATTAAATAAATATCCATTTAAAACTTGTAAACCATATTGCACCATATATTTATCTCCCAAATAGAATAAAAACATTATACATTTCAAATTAAAATAAATGATTTCATAAACATGGATGCCATTCATCGCACGCCAAGTAGCTTACATCTTTGTGTCATCCCCAGCATCATCCTTCATCTTCCAACTATTATGTATAAAAGTCAGCTTTGCTGAGTGAGTTCTAGCTTTAAGTAATATAAGAAAATATAAATTTTATCCTTCTTATAATGACCACGCGTAATTCATAATACATAACATTTCTTGGTCTTAATAAGCATGTTCATTATCTTTCATTTATTTCATTATCTTTCATTTCATCATAAATGAGATTGCACATAGCAAGAGCCTCCTGTTGATCCACAACGAATGTTGATCCTTGTCGGTACATATGAATACGGTAGCTAACCCCCGACAATTGATCCACACTGTAAAGGACATAGCCTACTCATGAATATGGATCCATCATCATACATCATACTTACATAAGTTAAGTCTATCTTGCAAGACTTTTCATTATCATACAGGTCAGGGTAACATTTGTTAAGTTCCACTTTTCATTATTATTTACTTCCACTTTAATATACAATACTTTATTTATTAAGTACACAACATACCAAGTACAATTCACCTTAAAGACATATCCGACCCTCCGCGGGACAGTAGGGGTTCGGGGGTATTGCATGGCAGTTTCACTGATAGTTTTGTTGCCAGTTTCGCATGGTAGTTTCGCTGCCAGTTTCGCTGCCAGTTTCGCCCAACTTTCATTGAAATTTCCTAGGTTTGCAAAATCTACAGATCCACCTATGCACTTGCGAAACTTAGTTTTGCAGGATGGAGATTGCCTTATTTTCGCGGGATGAACCCATAGTTTTGTAGGGTGCACAGACCATTTCATAGAACGTATAAAAATGATGAACCAGCCTATTTTTAACCAAAAATCTCAACTTTTTATGTCCAAATCCTTAGTTTTTCATCCATAAAACTATGTCTAATCTTTTTACATGATTTTATATGTAAAAATGTGACCTTTATGTATTTTTTGCAACTTTTCAAAACCTAAAACCCTAGAATTCGGGTTTGACCTGCAGAGGCATTTAGAGGCTGAATCTTACCTGCATTTCTTGCTTCTTTCTTGTGGTTTGATGCTCTAACACTCGGATCTTCAATCCCTTAACCAATGAAGCTCCAAATCTTAAGTTTTCTTTACCTTCTCTCTCTACTCTCTCGCTCTAGAAGTTGATGGCTAGGGTTGCAAATGAAGAAGATGATGGCTGGTTTAGGTGGTTTAAGTGGCTGATTATAGGCCTTTAACCACTTAATCCTCTTTGCACACAAGACTAATTTGGCCCATGACCTATTTCCTTACTTCATTTTTATTAAACATCCCTTAACTAAGCCCATTATTATTTAATGGCTTGTTTTGACTTTCTGGGGCGTTACAATTTGATTGTATCTATTGATTGTTATAGTTTTCATCAGATTAATCAAGTAAATACTTTGAAAAAACAACTTATGCAATTATATTTCCTTAAACTCTTTGTGTTGTGATAGGGAGTAACTAACTTTGATTCCGCATTCATTAGTTACTTATCTAAGAAAAAGTTCTTGTTAGTATAAACCAACATGATTCAACGAAGATAGAAGTTGTAAATGTTATGGAGTTTACTCCAGAACAAGTTGATAAGGATTAAGTTGATGAGAATATTGAAATTGAATACGCTTTGGAGAGGGATCCAACAAAACTTGGAAAGGAAATATTTACTTTACTGTTATCGAGAAGACTCCAGTATCTATTGATACACAAAATGAAAAAGCTGTCGAGATTACTTTAACACATTCAACAGAAGAAGCAATTGATGAAAAGAAGGAAGTCCTGAAAGCATTCATGGTGAAAGAAGTGCTTGAAGCTGGTAAAAAATCTGATATCACAACTGAGGTATATAATGACCTTTGTATAAATTCATGTGTTGAAAAAGTTCAAAGATATATAGTTCACAATGAGAACTTGATATTGAAAGTTGAGAAACTTCAATATCAAGCACATAACATAAATATAATGAAAATTTTTTAAAGAAAAACTAAATGGTTACAAATCAATTTATCAATTAGAAATTAATCTTCATGATATGAATACACAAATAATTTATCAAAACACAATGATGAACTTTCTTTGAAAATAAATAAACAT
This sequence comes from Flaveria linearis, assembly GCA_024085815.1. Taxonomy (NCBI): domain Eukaryota; kingdom Viridiplantae; phylum Streptophyta; class Magnoliopsida; order Asterales; family Asteraceae; genus Flaveria; species Flaveria linearis. Next base: position 36,984,085 of record CM044003.1, on the reverse strand, counting down.
AATAGTGAACTCGTATCTACTAAACTTACAGTTGAGAAATTTAAACTTTCTTCAACAATGGTCGAAGGTATAATTAAATCCAAAACGACCTATTTAGAAATAAAATATTGTTTCAAATAATTAGGATGGATGGGTCACTCCACCATACCAATAAATGAAAACATGTCACACCAAAGCATGTCACCATACCATAAAATTTGAAGGGGGCACATGCCACTCCATGTCACTCCATGGCATAAGTATTAACTATATAAAATTTAAAAATTTACAACCTAAAAATTAAAACTACTTTAAAATAAATAAATTAAAAAAATAACTTATACTAATTATCATCATCCGAAACCTTGGTATCCAAGTTCTTCATGACATGTTCCAAGAGGTCAAATCTAAACGTAAAATGTATGTCATCATTGTGCAACTGCAAATTTATATCTTCGCTCTTAACTAGATTGGTCAATGGGTCTTAAATGTATACATGGGAAATAGCATTACCGCCATAATCATATTGTGAAGTATAATGCATACGTACATTTGATTCTTATTTTTTTTATCTTTATCGTTTTAGCCAGTTGTGCATTTATTTGTCATTTTGCTTTTAAACACCAAAATCTCATTCCCTAGTATTTTTTCAGACACTTGCACCTTCAAAATTTCATTTATTTATACTTAACGAAAGAATTTCACAAAAGTTGACCAAGAAGGATATATACCATCGACTAGGTACTTTATATTAATAACCGTTAACACGAAATGTACATATGGGGGTGGTTCCATTAAATTCTGGTGTGAATAGTGAAGATTGATGGAGAACGTTGATGTTATTGTTAGAAACAACTACACTAAAACACACATACCAAAACCATAAATCTTATAACGCCACGAGTTTATAAATGACCGTTCAACCATGGTGATCACCTCGATGATATTTCCCTCGCAAATGCGTAGGAAGTGCAATCAATGCTAAAGAGCATTGGCGGAATGCCATGCCTATATTGATGTGCATCGTGATAATGTAATATCATGGATAGTGGGCGTTCTTAAAAATTCATCACCGTATAAAATAATAATAGTGTTGCAAAAGTATTCAAGGCACTCACATAATGTCCTAGTAGTCATAGCTAGATATTCATCGTATATGTTGGTGAATTACCCATTACGAATTGCCATACTGCCAAAGCGTATTTTTGTATTGGGGTGAAACTTTATTTCCACCTTCCATCAAACCCTTCTTGAAACCATAGAAATTTGTTGTGTATATCTTCATAATTCGTAGAAATAACCCACCCAAGGCCATCGAAACCTATTTCTAAACATCTTTCCTTAAAATAATCATTCATAAGAGTGTAATTAGCTTCAACACGATCATGTTTCAAGATCCGTTTTCTAAGACTTCAGCCACATCAACATGTTCGGTAAGAAGGCTAAAAACTCCAAACTGCCAAACACAGTACTGTCCAAAGACAAAGAGGGAATAAAAATTTGGCATGAAAATAAGTAGATGATATTAGATATTGGTGTAAAACTCGTGTTATATTCATTTGTATTTATAGTGGTAATTTTTTTTAAAATTTTAAAAAAGAGTCGTAAGGGTGGGGGGAAAGGCAACAGCTAGTTGCAATTAGAAAGGGATAGGTGAGTCACGGAAATTACATGACGTGAAGGAGACAATTTGAGGCATGAGGGAGTGTGGCGGCGGTGTTGCCACTCGACATAGTCCCACGCTATGGGCTCACAGCGGGTGCGCCCAGCCCACCCATATAAAAACACGTACATATAAGAATAATACATCCTTTTAAATAATTAAAAAAATTTAAGCCAAAAATTATATGGACCATATATGATATTGCGGCCCATATGCATATTGTCTAAGCACTATTGACAAAGTTAAACATGACTAAGGTGTACCACTAGTAAAACCACTGTTGAATTGACCTCATCCAAGGCACCAATCAAACCTCACTGACATCCGAAGATAAATGATAAAACATATTGTCTAAGTAGTTGCAAGCAGCCTCAAATCAAGCTATTGTATACAACTCTCAGGTAGCAATAAAACATCCTAAATATGCTAAAAACGACAACTAGCTTTCACATTTAAGCAAAAAAAATCAAGTACACTATACATTTAGACACACTAACTTTAAAAAAAATAAAAGTTGGGCTATAGGCATGATTAGATGACTGTACTAGATATAAATGCAACACTTAAATAAGTATAGGTGGGTAACCTCATGTAAAGGATCTCTCAACCATCCCTAGCCATTCACAAAAAAGTGGTTACCTGTCTAATTTAAGGCCATATATGGTAAGCCAAATCATATCCTTTTAATACTCATTACTCACCACACAAATGCATTTATCAAGAAGCGAGGTATGAAGATTCTCGTATTTAAGTAGATAGAGCTTAAATCAAGAAAGAGAATTATAAATCTACCACGATTATGCACAAGATAATTTTGGTAAAAATTGAGTTTTGATTTAGAATTTTGAAAGTATGGTTGTGGTATTCCAGAAAAGAGAGCCTACGCCAATGTGAATATCCCAATGAAAGTCAGAAAGTAGCTATTCTAACGGATAATGTCGCACCCGAGATTAACGAGTCAAATCCGGACCATCTTTGCAATGCACAAAGAAAAGATATTGGATTTTCCGCGTTGAAATCCATAGTGACTCGTGGTTAATTGTCGTGGCTCTTTTTCATGCGCAAGTAGTAGGACTAAATCTAATCCATAGGTTCTTACTTTCTCTTGACACTCATCACTAGTTTTAACTAATTATAATGTTCATCTGCATATATATCTTTTATTCTAAGTTGTGTTTGTTATCTATATGATTTCAATCATTAGTTTTTTCTTTCGTCTCGTCCTTACATCTATTATTAGTATGCCTAGGGTAGGTTGGGCAAGGGATCATAATCTATATAGTTTATAATGGGTTTAAGCCATATTGGTTTCTCGTTGAAACAATCCCTTTTTAGAAGTATCAATTGATTTTTAATTGGCAAAACGGGAAAGGAGAAAGTTATGTTAAAAGTATTGTAAGACTAAAAATATTAGTAATAGAAACTTAGCAACAAAATTATTCCAATTAAGAGCAAACGTAGAAAGACGGAAGTCACACTTTATATATGGATTATGTAAACCCATAAAAGTATTGACAAATTCAAAATAAAAAATCAAAGGAAGTGTATTTAACCCTGTTTATGTTTGAGTATTGTAGGAAACTACATCCTCATTTCCATCCATCACCAACACATGAACTAGTGGCAACACATCCGCCATGGAACAACATCATCTAAACCCTCCTCGTCATTTACACCCATCACCACAACCTTCTCCACTAACACTTCCACAAACCTCGTCCATTAACCCCCTTTACCTAGTTTTCACCCATCATATTGAGGCCTTCTGAACTGCATGAAACCGTAGACTTTATCGCCGCCACCACTAAAACACTACAACCTGTCAAATAACATGGTCTGTCACACCCACAACAATACTAGTATACTGAAAATAGGAAGAAAAAGAACATTCCCGGATACTAGCTATCATAATTTGGCCTTGGTTGCATAAACTTATTGTCGATTAGTGTGACAGACGAAGATGGTGGCGGTAACTAGCGGTCGTAGCGATGAAAGGAGATGGTGGCCACTTTCTCTATCTTCATGATATGTGCCTTCAATAGAAACCCATGATGTCCTCACTTTCTCTATCTTCATGATACGTGCCTTCAATGGAAACCCATGATGTCCCAACCACCTAGAAAGCAACGTGGGTTTAATGATGATCTGCATGCATGTTCTATTTAGTTTCTTATTTATTATTGATTTGAGTCTGTCTTCTCCTTAATTTCTTCTGGTCGTCTTCAATCTCCATTCTAAAATTATCCAGCTTCCAAGTGGTACATATCACTTCACTCCCTTATTAGTGCTATTTTTAAACATCTCAATTTTAATCTTCTAAAAGCTTCACTTTCTCTCATTTATTTATTATTATTTTTTTTTGTTTTTTTGAACTGCCAACAAACAGATTTTATTAAAATGGATCTAGCAGGAAACTAGATCAAGCTTACAATCAACAACCACCTCTTTTTCCTGCTTGATAGACGACACCTGTGATTGGTTTGTTACTCAACCACAGACTATACTGCCACACTACAAAACAAACTTGTACAATTGTTGCGAATTAATAAGTAGAAGGACCGTTTGTGTATCTTTTACATAGTTTAGGGGGTTAAATGTTCAATTGTAGATTCTGTTAACAGAATTAGTTGGTAGTTAATTCCGTTAAATAGTCGAAGATGTAATCATTGGATCTTATCGATGGAAATAGTCTGAGTTCTCTCTTTCTATTCTTCTCTTTCTTTTTCATCTTAACATTGGTATCAGAGCTCTCGATTCCCATCGGAGCTCCAGTGATCCACCAGTCACTTCCGGCGTACATGGCTGCAACTCGACAGCAAGAAATGGAAAAATTGGAGAAGATTACGAAGGAGAATTCGCAAGCAATTCATTCTTAGCAATCAATTCTTGAAGAGAACACCGATCATATCAAAAGTTTGCAAATTCAGATGGCGGAGGTATGCTCATAGATTGGTTGCATTAAGGATTTACTGGAGAAGAATATAGAGGAGGCGATCATCATGAACAATGACTGGTTCGTTTAGGTCGTTTGGATTTTCCAAAATTCGGAGGAGAAGATGTTGAAGGCTGGATTTACAAGTGTAATCACTTCTTTGCGATCGATAGAACTCCAGCGAACATGAAGGTTCATTATGTGGTGGTTAATCTTGAAGGTGTTGCTTTACAGTGGCATCAAGGTTATATAATCAGCCAGAACCATGAGGTAGATGAGATTTCTTAGGAAGATTATGTCGTTCCATTATGAACAGATTTTCCACTAGACTTTCCGAAGAACCTATTGAGGAGTTGAAGAACCTTCATCAAACATGTACTTTACAAGAATATTGTGATGCTTTTGATACTTTGTTGAATAGATTCAAGTTATGCGAAGATTATGCTGCTGGTTTGTTCATTGCTGGTTTGAAACCAGAAATTCGTCGTTTAGTCAAAATTTTTAAACCAAAAACATTGAGAGATGCTATTGCTATGGCTAAACAGCAAGAAATCGTTTATTCCACCCTGTTTGGTACCAAAGATCCTAAAAAACTTGTGTCTAGCTATTCTCCTACTAATTCCCTCCCTAAACTCATGAACACTTCCTATAAACCTAATATCAGTAGTGCTAGTTCTAGCACTTCTACCCCTACCGCTACCTTGTCCCTTTTACCTACTCCTCTTACTTCAAAAATGATCAAACCAGTCAAGAGAGTATCTACTAAAGAAGCTGAGGAGAAAAGAGCCCGAGGTGAATGTTTTTGGTGCAATGAAAAGTATTCCCCAACTCATAACTGTAAATTCAAACAGTTGTATGTTTTGGAGATTGGATCCGAAGAGGAGGTAGTCGATTCCCTTGCTACTGAACACAAGGAGTTACAAGCTATGCAATTAAATCCCCATATCTCTATCCATGCTATAATGGGGGTCCATCTTATTTAACTATGAAGGGTATTGGTACCATTGGAACTAGACAATTACAAATCTTAATTGATTCTGGCTCTACTCATAATTTCTTGGATTCTAAACTAGCTGCCAAACTTCACTGTCCTACTAAACCTGTATCAGGTATGTCTATGACTGTGGCTAATGGCAACAAACTGTCTTGCACCACTCTTTGTCAGGATTTTCAATGGTTGATGCAAGGGGTCTGGTTTAAGGCGGATGTACTATTAATTCCCTTAGAGAACTATGACATGATGCTGGGTATTCAATGGTTACACACCTTGAATGATATCATCTGGAACTTCAAATCATTGACTATGCAATTCTTAGTAAATGATAGAGTTTTGAACTCAAAGGCATTCATAGTAAAAAATATCATTATGTTCTGCAGAAAAGATGAATTCTATCTTGGTCCATGAGAGTTCCATTATGCAATCTCAGCTTTATAGTATTCAAACTACTCCAGATGGGGCATTTCAACATCAATCCAAGATCTCTAAAGTCTTGGTTGATGATCAAATAGCTACTTTACTACAAGAATTCGAGGATGTATTTCAAACTCCAACAGCCCTTCCTCCTTCAAGATCTTTTGATCATAAAATCCGGCTTATTAATGAGAATGTTGTAATTAATCAAAGGGCTTATAGATACCCATGGGTCAAAAGGATATTATTGAAAAAATGGTACAAGAAATGAAAGAGTTAGGAATCATTAGAGATAGTGTGAGTTCTTTTGCCTCACCTGTGGTGTTGGTCAACAAAAAGATGGTACTTGGAGACTATGTATAGATTATCGAAGGCTCAATGATAACATTGTCAAAAACATGTTTCCAATTCCTATTATTGAAGAGATGTTAGAGGAATTAGGAGGAGCTGAGATCTTTACTAAGTTGGACTTAAGATCGGGGTACTATCAAATTCGGATGCACCCTGATGATATTCACAAAACAGCCTTCAGAACCCATCAAGGCCTCTTTGAATTTCTAGTTCTTCCTTTTGGATTAACTAATGCTCCAGCTACTTTTCAAGGCCTTATGAACTTAGTTTTCCAGCCCTTATTGAGAAAGAAGGTTCTTGTTTTCTTTGATGACATTTTAGGTGCTGTTTGTTTTTGTGCAGGAAAACGTCTGCAGTCTGCGGACCACATCTGCAGACATCTGCAGCAGAAGAAGTGGACCAAACGTCTACAGTCTGCAAGAAAAAGACTGTTTGTTTTTTTAACATCTGCAAAATACTGAAATTTTCTGTAATTAAATTAAACCTATTTTTTAAACTTTAAAAAGTAATTTAACATTAATATATAAATAATTGAACTCAAGAATATTATTAAACAATCTTGCATCAATCAGAGTTCGGATTTCAACATTTCAAAAGCAGAATCACGATATTTCATCTTCAATTCATCCGGGTAGTCGGGCGTATGCAGAAACAATCAAGTTCTTGAGTGAATTTCTGGTTCAAAGATTGTGTAATGGAACAAAGGAACAGAAGAGCAGAGCAGTTTATGAAATCAGATTACTTGCAAAAACAAACATTTACTTGATCACTCCCCTAAACAAAATCCATAAGAACAAACTAAACCAACAAACCAAACAGAAACACGAAACCGATTAAGCTATACCGTCAGCTCCGAAAACCCTTCGACATCAGCCGGAGAAAACGAAACAGAATCCAACGAACAAAAGCAATTGAAGTGATGCCATTTGATGCTATCAAACCCTCGAGGGTCCCGACTCTTAAACCCTAACCTCAGAGACTTCGAATAGATCTTCTCGGAGCACTTCTTGCATGATGATTTGCCTGATTTCGCGTACTGTGAAGACGGTGATAACGTTTTCCCGTCATTCTTGAGAGATATCTATTTTCTTTAAACGAGTCGGGCCCGGTGCAGGGAGGGCGGAGGGCGGCAGCGCAAGGAGGGCTGCGGAGGAGGGTGGGCAGCGGAGAGGGTGGGCGGCGCAGGGATGGTGGCACGATAGAGGAGGAGGGCGTGCAGCGGAGGGGGAGGGCAGCGTGGCGGAGGGGGAGGGCGATAGAGGGGAGGGCGCGCGACGGAGGGGGAGGGTAGCAGAGCGGCAACGGTTAGGTGGAGGTTGGCCGGTGGTGAGAGGAGAGGTGTGGAAGAGTTGCACACAAGTGAAGGTGGGTTTTAGGGGTGGGGAGGAGTTTAGGAGAAGAGGTTGAGAAGAGTTTAGAAGTGGTAGGTTCACATCTTCTCCACGCAGACGTCAGGAAGACGTTTTTTAATGAAATGTCTTCCAAAAATCAAACAGTCTGCGCACTCAAAACCTCTTCCTGCGTCTGCGTGCACGCAGATGAAGAGGTGAGGAAGAGCTTTTACAAAAAAACAATCACTACCTTAGTCTACAGTAAGAACTGACAACAACACTTGCTTGACTTAAGAGAAGTTCTTCATTTATTTCGAGTTCATCAACTTTTTAGAAGGGGTGGCTATGGATCAATCTAAGATTGCAGTTATTAAGGATTGTCCCACTCCTTTGACTGTTAAACAATTACGTGGATTTCCTGGTCTCACTGGCTATTATAGGAGGTTTATTTCCTCTTATGGTATCATTACCAAACCTCTTACATCTCTCCTTAAAAAGGATGTATTCAAATGGTCCAATGATGCTCAGATGGCCTTTGACCAACTCAAGCAAGCTTTAGTTCGAGCTCCTGTTTTAGCTCTGCCAGATTGGTCCAAGGAATTTGTATTAGAAACTGATGCATCTTTTAAGGTTTGGGAGCTGTTTTGATGCAAGCAAACCATCCTATTGCATTTGTAAGCAAGGCCCTCACCCCTAGGCAGACTACCCTTTCAGTCTATGAAAAGGAATTACTTACAATTCTCATGGCTGTGAAGCATTGGCATCAATATTGATATTGAAGCATTTCACTATTTGTACAGATCAAAAGAGCCTTAAACATCTATTGGAACAAAAGATTACAACCCCTCTTCAACACACATGGTTGAGTAAGCTAATAGGCTATGATTATGATATTATATACAAGAAGGGGGTAGACAATGGAGCTGCTGATGCTCTTTCTAGGCTGCATGGATCAACTTTGTTTACAACGACCTTGTCTTCTACTCAGCCCATCTTATTACAAAAATTACAACATGTTGGCAAACTGATCCAATATCACAGAATATCATTTCTAAACTTACCAATGGCTTGCCCATTCTTCACTACACTTGGGATGGGTCATTTCTCAAATGAAAGAATAAGCTTTACATTCCTAATGATAGTCAATTGTGTTGGAGCATATATTGTCATATATAGTGTGTCCGTCGCTTGACGAATAGTCTAGGCTTAATGTTATACACCTTGTAAACACATGAAACTGGGTCATTCGCAGGAGCATATGCGAATAAGTCTCAGTCGTACGACTGAGCCATGCTAATGGACCAGTCGTGCGACTGAGAGATGCGATTGGGGCATTCCTAAGACTGAACCATAAGAATGGTCCAGTCGTACGATTGAACCATACGCATGGTCCAGTCGTACGATTGAACCATACGCATGGTCCATTCGTACGAATGGGCCCAGTCGCATCTAATATGGGCCGAGGCCTATATATATAGCAGTTTCAATGTGTAGAAACCTAGGGGTTTTTGATAGTGTGCCCGGCGCCCAGGCGCTGCCAGATGAAAGGGGAGATCATGCTCGATCTCCCCTTGCCAAAAGTTGTAATTCTTAAGTTGTAACGAGCTTAAAATCGTTATGTTTTATCAATGAAATCATTCGATTATTGTTCGTACTTTTGTTTATCTTTTGGTTTATCACCTTCCGTCAAGAACGTGCTCGGATATTTACCGATCCAGTGACTTCACAATTGGTATCAGAGCCGGTTACTGCTAGCAACCCGAGCTCTTGATTTCTGGATCAAAGTTCAGATCTTGACGTTAAACCCACTTCGTGTTCATCTTGTTTTGCTCAAATCTCATTGCGCGTGATGTTTAGTTGTTAAAAGCGGACTCGGAATCTTCTTCAGATCATAAAAACGAATCCGGTGGTACAATTATTGTGTTGTGTCTCGTCCAAATCATCGGATTAGAGTTTTTCAGCTTTGTGGCAGCTGCAGATCTGGTTTTCTGCGTTCAGACCCGTTCATGCGATTGGGCCATGCGACTGGGCCTCAATCGCACGACTGAACCATTTGTATGGTCCATTCGTATGACTAACCCAGTCGTATGTCCATTCGTATGAATGATCATTCATTCGCACGACTGACCCTTTCGTGTACTTCATTCGCACGACTGACCCATTCTGAGTATCCATTCGTACGTATGTCTTCATTCATCTGTTCAAGTCGCACGAATGAGCTGTGTACCAGACCAAAAAAAAGAGTCTGGAACAGCTTCTTGCACGATTTTTTCCCTAAACCATTTTTATCAGTCGGGAAGCCTTCTGAAAAAGTTTGGTAAAATAAAATTTTTTTGGGAAAATTATCGGGTCATGTATTGTTCGTCTTCGGGTCAATAGTGAAGATTTCTTGGAGAGTCTATGCAAGAGTTGAGGATGAGCAAAGCACATTCACCTTGAGTTTCTTATGTCAAACAAGTTCGATGGATACCCCATTATTGGTTGGACTTCCAGAATCGGTGAATGTTGTTAGAACACGAAAGAGAGAAGAGAAGATGTCAGCTGTCGTTGCTGAATTTGTGGGGTAGTCAGGAGCATCTGACTACTTATAGGCCAATCAAGTTATATTTATCCGCGCAGAGAGGATTCTCATTCTTAGGGGGAATCCATGTATAGAGAAAATGAAAACGCAATCAAAAAGTGATGATGTGAGCAGGTTTCTGATGATGAATCTTCGTGCATGCTGATTTGTTTGATATTGTCAGCTGTGGATTGGAACCTTCAACCTTTTGCCCAATACATCGTATGAAGACGACAGGAGAGCACAATGTATATATATTGGGATATGCTGAAAGTGAGGGGGAATTTCTACAGTTGTTAATGTTAAACAGGTTAGACTGTGTGAAGATTGAAGTAATGGAAAACTAGTCATGTCATTATCTGGAAAAATCAGTCATGTGGGGAATCTTGCTGCTATGATGGTGTTCTGCAAAGTAAACGGAAGCTATTGTGCCTAAATTCATTTTTAGGGATATGGTAGTAACCTGACGGATCGGCAATGTTTGCTAATATGGTTGTTCGTTTGATTCTATTGGAAACCAGAGCAAAGATTGACTGATGATTGTAAGAGGTGTTATCTACTATTCGCAAGCAACGTCCAAGGGGGAATTTGTTGGAGAATATATAGTCATATATAGTGTGTCCGTCGCTTAACGAATAGTCTAGGCTTAATGTTATACACCTTGTAAACACATGAAACTGGGTCATTCGCAGGATCATATGCAAATGAGACTCAGTCGTACGACTGAGCCATGCTAATGGACCAGTTGTGCGACTGAGAGATGCGATTGGGGCATTCGTAAGACTGAACCATAAGAATGGTCCAGTCGTACGATTGAACCATACGCATGGTCCAGTCGTACGATTGAACCATACGCATGGTCCAATCGCACGAATGGGCCCAGTCGCATCTAATATGGGCCGAAGCCTATATAAACAAGTTTCATCATGTAGAAACCTAAGGGTTTTAGAGGGTTTGTGCCCGGAGCCTAGGTGTTGCCCCATGAGAGGGGAGATCATGCTCGATCTCCCCTTGCCAAAAGTTGTAATTCTTAAGTTGTAACGAGCTTAAAATCGTTATGTTTTATCAGTGAAATCATTCGATTCTTGTTCGTACTATTGTTTATCTTTTGGTTTTTATCCTTCCGTCAAGAACATGCTCGGATGTTTACCGATCCAGTGACTTCACAAATTGAGAGATGAATGTTAATGTGGTACCACAGTTCTTCTCAAGCTGGCTATTCAGGCATACATGCCACCACTCAAAGGTTTAAATCCTTGTTCAATTGGAAGGGAGCTTCTAAAGATATTAAAGCCCATATCAAAGCTTGCTCTATTTGCCAGCAAGCAAAATATGAAACCATTGCTTCACCTGGTCTTCTTTGCCCTCTACCTGTTCCTACTTCAATTTTTTCAGATGTCTTAATGGATTTCATTAGTGGGTTGCCTCGATCTCAAGGCCTTGATTCTATCTTGGTCATTGTTGATAGACTTACCAAGTATGCCCATTTTATTGCGTTAAAGCATCCTTACTCTGCAGCTAAGGTGGCTCAACTCACCTTGGATAATGTCTTTAAAATACATGGGTGTCCTCAAACCATTGTGTCGGATAGAGATCCTTTATTCCTTAGCAATTTTGGAAGGAATTTCTTCATTTGCAAGGTATTAAGCAGTCATTGTCCACTGCTTATCACCCTCAGTCTGATGGCCAAACTGAAGTGGTGAATAGATGCTTGGAAACCTACTTACGATGTATGCCCGTGGGTGATCCTACTGCTTGGGTTTGTTGGTTACCATTGGCCCAATGGTGGTACAACACTGCATGGCACTCCTCAATTAAAATGGCCCCCTTTAAAGCCTTGTTTGGCATTGATCCTCCTATCCATTCTCCTCATTTTCCTATCACTTCAAAAGTGACAGCGGTGGAGGATCTATTTTCTAAAAGGAATACTATGCTACAACTGTTGAAACATTCCTTGGAACAGGCTCGTAATCGTATGAAACAAATGGTCGATGCCCACAGAACTAAAAGATCATTTGCAGTTGGTGATTGGGTATACCTCAAACTTCATCCTTATTTTCAATCTTGTTGGTACACATGTCCCCAGTTCTAGTCTAGTGAGCTTAAATGTAATAGACTCTCTTTTCTTGTAATACTTATGTAGTGTTTGATCAGTTCAATGAGAAACTCTTCTATATATGCTTATTGGTTGTTTAATGTTATATCTATTTATATTATTTATTATTACACGCAAACATGACAATGTTATATAGGTTTACAGTTTTTAGACATAGTTATGAACTATTAAAGGTTCAAGAATGTGTTTAACTAAGTATCCTGATTCAGTCGCACGACTGGACCATGCGAATGGGCCAATCGCACGACCGAACCAGGTGATTGAGTCAATCGCACGATTGAGTCATAAGACTGACTCAGTTGTACGAATGAACCAATCGTATAACTCAGTCGCATGACTGAGCCAGTCGCTTGGCTCAGTCGTACGAATGAGAGTTGTAACCTATAAATACCACTTAATTCGTGGAAAAACGAAACACTTCGAATATTACAAACCCTAGCAGTTCCTGTTCATCCAGAGAGTCCTTTCCAACTTCACAGAACGTTTCTGATCGATTCTAATCAATTCTTAACATATTCTCATCGTTAGTTTTGATCGGGTTAACGTTGTTCCTGATTGGATCGCCAATCAAATAGGATTCCGCACTATTTGATCTGGTTTCATGTTTGAATCAGTTAGTACTCCGTCGTAGACGGTCCTAACAAGTGGTATCAGAGCTTTGGCTCTTGATTCTTCGTGGATTCAATCGTTTTTATGAAAAAGTCAATGTTTTTAGCGAAAAGATCCGTTCTTTATGCTCAAAATCAAGTTTTTGCGTGTGCATGTTCTGAAAATTGAGTCTTTTCGAGTTGCAGCCGTCTAGGGTGTAAAAGATTGCGTTTTTAGGTCAAAGTGTGTGAAAATTTTCGATTTCAGCAGTCTCAGTCGCACGATTAACTCAATCGCACGACTGAACTTCAATCGTACGACTGAACTTCAATCGTCCAGTCCAATCATACGACTGAACTCAATCGCTCGTTCAATCGCACGATTGACTCAGCCGGTCTGTCCAGTCGCACCACAGCCTCAATCGCCTATCCAGTCGTACGACTCAGTTCAATCGCACAGTGATTGTTTCAGTGGTCCCCCAGTCGTCCATCCCAGTCGCATAAACAGTCTGTTTGTCAAGTCTAATTCTAATTCATCATGGACTCAGAGAACTTTGCATTCTCATCTGGTAAAGACTCAAGGATACAGAACCTACTACTACTGGAAAATGAGATCGGAAACCATAATAAGCCACCTAAGCTGTTATCGATTGATGAGTTTCCTCAATGGAAGCAAAGGTTTGAGATTCATCTTAATGGAGTGGACACTAATCTCTGGAATGCTATTGAGACTGTGTTAGGATCTCAGCCTCTAGTTTGATCAATTAGATTATATTCGCAGCGGATTTAGCATGAATATTAGCAATTAAAGCAAGAACATAAAGAATATTGCATGCAAACCAAAAGTAGAGGGAGAGAATAATTCTGCCTTAAAAGGAATAATATTCGTTTATTTCACATGTTTCGGCGTGGAATACATTCAGGTCACTGCCCTTTTATAGGCAAATGACCCATACTGTTGTCAGATTCCACTGACATTACACAATTATTTAACTAACTACTGATAGAACACAACTACTGAAGATGTCACAATAGCTGACATCTTCTTACAAAATTTCCTAAGTGTTCTACCTATTACAAGTACTGAAAAGGAAACTACTGAAAAGCTACAACGACTGAAGAACAAACTCTTCAGTCGTTTACAACTATTGAACTATAACAGCTGAAGAACAAACTCTTCAACTGTTGTACAAACTACTGAAATGAAAAACATAAAACTACTGAAAAGAAAATAAACCATCACAACAACTGAAGAAGACTTCTTCAGCTGTTGTGACAAACTATGAACCTTCAGCACTTTGGTCTTCAGACTTTGGTCTTCAGATGATTCATCAGCTGATGTCTTCAGTAGTTGTCATTAGCTGATGTCTTCAGTTGTTGTCTTCAGACTTTGTGCATCAGCAGTTGTTCATCAGTTCTTCAGTTCTTCAGACTTTTGATCTTCAGTACTTGTCTTTAGTACTTGAAGTCTTCAGTACTTGTGTTTATCAGTACTTTAGACTTCAGTACTTATCTTCAGTACTTTGGGATCTTCAGCTGTTGTACTTCAGTTCTTTGAACTTCAGCTGTTGATTCTTCAGACTTTGTCAGAACAGCTGATGGGAGTCTTCAGCAGTTGTTGTGATGTCATGTGGGACTTAGAGGTTTTCCTGATCTTAGCTCATTGGTTCTTTTGGTCTAACAAACTCCCCCTGAACCAATGCAGCCAAAACCTCTAATTATTTGTTGTCCCGCTTATTGTTGGCATAAAGATTGGTCTATTTCCTTCTGGATCAGATTAGAAGTTGACCCTGATAAGCACTAGCCTGGGAGAAAGTTTTTGGTATTTGTTTGGCTAAGTATGGATGGGAGCTCTGTTTTGGGGAATTGGACACAAAGTTGTTATCCCATCCATGAAACCTACCTCCCATGTACTAGCCTGTAGGATTCTCTGGTGTAGGCTCGGACAAAGATCATTTGTTCTTCTTTGGTCATGCCTTCAGCCCCATCATCGAACAATCCTTCACGGTCGTACATCTCTAAGACAAACTTGACCTGTTTGCCATTCTTGAGCTCAACTGTTGTGATTTGCTTATATGCAAATTCATCTGGATGTCTGCCTTCTTACAACAAGTTGAGCTCATCTTTGCGGAAGTTCTCAAGCTTCTTATAAACTAAGCCTTTCCTCACCATCCTGTTTCCAACATCATTTCAGGAGGTTGCTTAGATTTATAAGCTTTCTCGAACTCATCTACAATTTCCCAGGGTGTTACTACAAGAGCCACTGTGATTACTTCATCTACAATCCTCTTCATCTGGCTCTTGTACCTCATAGGAATATCTTTCTTTGTGATCCTGTGAGCCACCCTAGGATTAGGCCAAGTCCTCACTCTCTCTTTGTTATATTGGAAGGTTTGTTTGAGAGTGAAGAGTCTCAGAGCTTCTTTCTTCATATTCATGATAGAGGTAGAGGCAGCATATGCTTGGTCAATTGACTTAAGCATTTCAGCATCATGAAGCTGCTGCTGTGCCTCTTCCTCTATCTTTACCCTCACAGTGTCCATCTATGAGGTGGGAGTGATGGTTTGGGATTTGGCTTTTGGTAGAGGGATGACTGCTGAAAGAGGTAGTCTATCCTCCTCATCCTCCTCTTCTTCTTCTTCTTGCAGCCTCAACACCCTTCTCTTCTTCTTCAAGGGTGGATCATTGGCTGCGGGTTTTGATGGTGAAGGGGTTGGTTTAGTGGGTTGTGGTTGGGTTGTTGGTGTGGGAATGTTGGCAGGCACTGCTAGTAACCTAGAGATAAGGGCTGGTTTGGTCTGTTTTACTAGCAGTGTCCTGTTCCCAGCACCTGCTTCAGAGAGGGCCTCAGCGACCAGTCCCTTAGTGAAATCACCAGCCGAACAGATCTTGGTGGTTATTGCCAAGAGTCTGTCCCTGGTCCATGCCTTGACATCAAGGACTGGCCTGCCCAGGTACTTCGAAGTGAACCTACTCATAGCCTCAAGTTTCTTTCTTTCCTCTTGGCTATAAGTAGTCCATCGGTACTCAATCTCTCTTCTCTCCATATTCCTGATCTCTTGATCTAGCAAGGTAGTGTCCTTGTCAAAGCCTTGCCTGAATAGCTGTTCAATGACAGAGTCCATTGAACGGCTATGCTCAGCATCAGCCTCCTTGACAAGGGCTGCTAGATCAGGATCAGTACTCTCCCTCACCTCTCCTCTCTTCTCTCCTTTCTTTTGATAAGTGACACTGAAATCCTTTTGGATTCCAGTCACTTCTTTTTCAGCTCTCTCCTCCTCCTCCTCCCTCCCCTTCCCCTTAGTCTCCTGAACCTTCTCCCTCTCAATCACCTCCTTTCTACCTACTTCTAACTCCTCCTCTCCCCTCTTCCTCTTAACTTGCACTGAGGTCTCCCCCATTTTGGGTGCATTGGTTGGGGTTTGATTCTCAGCAAGTGCTTTAGCAACAGCAACCTCCACCAGAGGTTGGATATGTGTGGGAAGCCTCTCATCAATGGTTTTCATCACAATTTCTGTGATTATGGGTGTGATGAGAGGCAGGGATTTCTGAAGGATATCATCTAGCTGCTCAGGGGGGTTCTGGCCCTGAGAGCTAGTGCCAGAAGCAGGGGCTGGTGGCTGAGTTTGTGGGAGTGGCTCAGTGTATGTGAGACCTTCGGGCGAAGGTGCCATCTGTGGGTTGGTGGTGGCAGATGGACTTCTATCTTGAGTCATTTGAGCAAGCAGCTCTTTGAGTCTGCTTATCTCATCCTCTAAGATAGTGTTGTGAGCAACTACATCATAGAAGAAGCTCAGGTCATCATCAGTATTAACTGAATCACCTGACCTCCTGACAATGTCAGGATGTACATGCTCTGAGTGTGGCTCAGTAATAGCATGTGCCCCTTGTTCATGGTACTGGGATTTCCAGCCACCAGATTGGATCCATCATCGGCAGTTGCCTCTGGTGAGGTCTTATTGCTTGTACCAGCTTCACCCTGCTCATGTGCTGATGCAGGGGAAGTGGCAGCCTCACCAGATTGTCCTATCTCCCTAGCCACACTGGGAGATTGGACTTGTGATTCTCTGTGCTGTGGGCTCCCACCGGCACTAGTATCCACCCCCTCTTCGGTTGGAGTCTCCCCAGTTGTAATAGGTTTCTGGGGAGATGGTAGAGTGCTCAGGTGGGTCAACACTATGGCAATTATTAGGGTTGGACTTTGTGGGGCGGCTTCTATGGGAGATGGGCTAGAAGCAGAGTGCACATGGGGAGGAGTGTGCATTTCAATGACAGTCTCCTCAAGTGAGAAAGACCCCAGATGTGTAGGTGCCCCAGTTGTGGTTGCATCAGGCTCCTATTGAGAGGAAACCTGTGCGGTTATGGTGGGTGGAGTCATGGTAGCTGCTGGGAGAATCGAACCAGTAGCCACATCCTGCCTTTGTGTTTCAGGGGCATCCTCAGGGGACTTATTTCCCTGAGTAGCCTTTTTGGGCTTCTTGGCTTTTGGCTTGGTGGGGACTTTGGATTTGGAGGTGGAGGCTGTGGGTTCCTGCTGCGTGGGTTTTCGCAGCCGGCCAGCCTGTTTGAGTGTGTGGTCGGTGTTGTGCCTGGAGTATACCTCGGCTAGAATAGCCATGGCAGGGACTCCAGTGCCAACAAGTCCCTCAGCTTGAAGTTGGCTTTGGATGATGGCCATTATAAACCGAGGATACAAGATCCAACGGTTAGAAATGGGTTTTGTGGCCATATCCCTGAGTTCCCAAAATATAATATCAGTAAAGTTTAGGGGTTGTTTCTCAAGGATAGAATACAATACATGTTGCCACCTTGTTGACATCTGGTCCCATGAAGAAGTTTTGGGAGCCAGACACACATTCACCATGTGGAAGATCTGTCGTTGGGGATCTGGGAAGTGTTTCTTCAACAAGGTGGTGGCAGAGAGGTCGCCCTGATAGTCGTTGGCAGTGAAGCATAGATCGAGGGCGCCTTTGGGGTAAGAGGTTGGGTAGGTGGCATCCTCCAGCTTTAGGGTTTCTCGAAGAGTAGCTGGAGTGATAACCACTTGGTGGTTGTTTACGGAGGACCGGAGAGAGACCTCGCCATCATTCTCTCCGGTTTGGACGATGATGTTCGTCCAGAACTCCGATAGGGAGTCGGTGTATATGGTGGGGTTGAGGAGGAATGCCGTCTGGTATTGTGAGTCGGTCATCAGATCGACGGCATTATGAAACTTGGCCCAGAATGGCGGTTTGGTGAGATGAGCGACACAGTTGTGTCGAGGTTTGAGTTGCATGGCCGCCATTAATGGTGTATGGGAATTTCAGAGGTTTTTGAAAAGTTAGGTCAAGTGAGAATGAAAAGCTCTGAAGGTTGGGTATTTATAGGGTATGGCAAAGGCTGAAAGAAAACTACTGAAGGTTTGGTGTTAGTTATCAGTTGTTGAAACTACTGATGACGTGGTTTTAACCTTCAGTGGTTGTAACATCTGAGGACTTGGTGTTAGTCTTCAGTAGTTGAAACTACTGAAGACTTGGTTTTGTCCTTTAGATGTTGTAAACGGCTGAAGACTTATTGTCAGTCTTCAGTAGTTATAAACTACTGAAGACCTAGTTTTCATCTTCAGACGTTGTAACAACTGAAGACTTGGTGTTAGCCTTCAGTAGTTGTGAACTACTGATATCAGTAGTTGTGAACTACTGAAGACATAGTATTGCTTCAGTTGTTGTAAACAACTGAGGACGTGGTGTTAGTCATCAGTAGTTGTGAAACTACTGAAGACATGGTTTTGTCCTTCAGTTGTTTGGGTATGAAACAGCAGCTGTTGGCATCAGCTGAAGAGTAAAAGTACTCATCAGCTGTTTCCGTCAAATCAGTTGTTTCATGCTGACCTCCACATTTACTCATCAGCTCTTTGGCTGACTTTCAGATGTTTCATTGACCCTTCAGCTCTTGTGAGTATTTATGCCTTCAGCTCTTATGATCAGATGTTCACAAGTGCTGATGAAATACTCAGAGCTGGTGAACAAATTTTGTCTTCAGTACTTGTGTAAATTACACATCAGTACTTGTGAACAAAATTTGTTCTTCAGTACTTATTTGTTTGAAAATGATACATCAGTAGTTGTAATCCACCTCACTACATCAGTTGTTTTCAACAAATAATGTACATCAGTACTTTGAAGCCTTTTAGTCTTCAGTAGTTGTGAAAATGCTGAAGACTAAATTACTCATCAGTACTTATATTTGACCTTTGCATACTAATGCTCATCAGTATTTGTGAACTGAAAGCATCAGTATTGGTCAAATTATTCTACCTGCAGCATACCAAGCCTTAGTACCAAGTTTTGAAATGTGGCACTAGCTAAAGGCTTAGTAAATATATCTGCAAGCTCATCAGCACTAGGCACAAACTTTGGATCAATCAGACCTTTTTCATAGCAATCCCTAATAAAGTGATGCTGATCTCTATATGTTTGGTCCTAGAGTGCTGGACTGGATTTTTGACAATGCATAGAGCTGAACTACTATCCATTAATAATGGAGTCTTAGTCTCTGTAATGCCATAATCCAAGAGTTGGTTCTGAAGCCAGAGTATCTGAGATGTACAACTTGCAGCAGCAATGTACTCAGCTTCAGCAGTGGATGTAGCAATTGATGTTTGTTTCTTACTCTGCCAAGAAACTAAACAATTGCCTAGGAATTGGCAACCACCAGAAGTGGATTTTCTGGTGACTTTGCATCCTGCATAGTCACTATCAGAGAAAGCAACTAATTTGCAAGAATGCCCAGTTAATACCAAAGACCTAGTGATTGGGTACCTTGCAGATATCTAAAGATCCTTTTGACTGCAATCAAATGGGATTCTTTAGGTGCAGCCTGAAATCTAGCACAAACACATGTTGCAAACATGATGTCTGGTCTAGAAGCTGTAAGGTACATCAAGGACCCAATCATACATCTGTAAAGGGTTTCATCAACCGCTTTACCTTTCTGATCTACATCTAGTTGTGTGATGCTGCTCATGGGAGTAGAACAGGGCTTACAGGTTTGTAAATCAAACTTATTCAACAACTCTTTGGTGTATTTGGACTGATGGATGAAAATTCCATCATCCCTTTGTTTGATTTGCAAACCGAGAAAGAACTATAATTCCCCCATAGCACTCATTTCAAACTTTTGCTTCATGAGCATTGTAAATTCATCACACAACTTTAGATCAGAGGATGCAAAGATGATGTCATCTACATAAATTTGAACAAGGAGCTTATGTTGTCCCACAGTCTTGATGAATAAGGTTTTATCAATGGTGCCTCTAGTGAACTTATTCTCTAAAAGAAAAGTTGAGAGTGTCTCATACCAAGCTCTAGGAGCTTGCTTCAGCCCATAAAGAGCCTTATCAAGCTTGTACACCCAATCAGGATGTTTGTTGTCCTCAAAGCCTGGTGGTTGACACACATAAACTTCTTCTTTTATTTTTCCATATAAGAAGGAACTTTTGACATCCATTTGATAAACCTTAAGATTGTGAAAGGCAGCATAAGCTAAGAACAGTCTGATTGCTTCCAGTCTTGCCACAGGAGCAAAGGTCTCATCATAATCGATGCCTTCCTCTTGTGCAAATCCTTGGACAACCAGCCTGGCCTTGTTCTTGACAATTTGGCCCTTATCATCTGTTTTGTTCCTGAATACCCATTTGGTGCCTATTGCACACTTCCCTTGGGGTAAAGGAACAAGCTCCCACACTTGCTGTTTCTTGAACTGAAGAAGCTCAAGCTGTATTGCTTCAACCCATCCATTGTCTCTTAAAGCAACATGATAGTTCTTTGGCTCTTGCTGACTGATGAAGAGAGCATAGAAGCAGAAATTGGACAATTGACTCCTGGTTGAAACTCCAGCATTGATATCACCAATGATTTGAGATGTGGGGTGATTCTTCAGCTCTTGATAGACTATAATGTCAGTGCAAGTGTTTGTAGGACTTTCAGCAGCAACAAATGGTGATGGAGATTCCTGAAACCATGTAGGAGATGGCAGCTCAAATGAAGTAGAGCTTGCAGAAATCTCATCAGCATTTGTTATGGATGGGGCTGCTGAAGCTACAGGAGCATCAGGTTTAGTGAACTCAGGCAGGTTGTCACTAAACCTGAAGAGGTGAGTACTGACTACATCATCATCAGTACCACCAGGTGGAGAACTGTTGACAGGCTCAACAGCTGGAGGCTGATAAGGAACATATTGCAGTATGTCCAGATCAAACAACTCCACAGGGTTTTGTGGAATCTTGTCCTTTGGAGATTCATTGAACTTAACATGCAGAGTTTCTTCAACCACTTTTGTCCTACAGTTGAAGACTCTGTATGCCTTGCAAGTTGATGAATACCCAACAAAATACCCTGCATCCACCTTACTAGCAAATTTCTGGACTGGGTTGCTAGTGTTGAGAATAAAACATGGACACCCAAAGGCTCTAAAGAATGAAATTAGAGGAGCCAAATGATGAAGAATTTCATAAGGAGTCTTCATCAACCTCTTATTCACTAAAGTTCTATTTTGTACATAGCAAGCTGTATTGATAGCTTCAGCCCAAAAGGTTAGTGGCAATCCTGAGTCAGCCAGCATTGACCTTACAGCTTCAATGAGAGTCCTGTTCTTTCTCTCCACCACTCCATTCTGCTCAGGAGTTCTAGGAATACTAAACTGCCTCTTAATTCCCTTGGACAGGTAGAAGTCATCAAGTATGTGGTTTCTAAATTCTGTTCCATTGTCACTTCTCACACACTTGACCTGTAGGGAATACTGCTTTTCTACAAATAACACAAAGTTCATGATAGTCTTGGCTGCTTCATCCTTAGAGTGCAAGAAGAAAGTCCATACATACCTGGAATAATCATCCACAATTACCAGGCAGTATTTCTTCTTTGCCATGCTCATCACTCTGACAGGACCAAAGAGATCCATGTGCAAGAGCTGTAAGCAGGCAGTGGACTTTGGTTCTTCTATTGAAGGGAATGAAACTTTGTGTTGTTTTCCTTTTAAGCAAGCAGTGCAGTTGTCTTCACACTTGAACTCCTTCAAAGGCAATCCTCTTACTAAACCATGGCTTATCAACTGATTCATGTTCTTGAAATTAACATGCCCCAGCCTTCTATGCCATAGAGTAGACTCTTGAGAAGATGCCTTGGAGAATAGGCAAGGATGGCCTTTTAGATCTATCTTTTTGGAAAGATCTAAGGCATACACTCTTCTCGTCCTGTTGGCCTTCAGGAGAGTGTATTCATCCAACACCTTGTCAATCAAATTTAGAACTTTGGATGACAGAATCCGACAGTTCTGGCTTGTGAAAAGGGCAACATGGCCTTTATCACACATTTGACTGACACTCAAGAGGTTATACTTGAGATTCTCCACATGATTAACATCATCAAACCTTATTTCCCCATTGGAAACAAAGCCGTTTCCGATGATGTAACCCTTTGCATCATTGCCAAAGGAGACAAATCCCTTCTTTCCTTGAGAGTAGTCATTAAGAAGGGAGCTGCTTCCTGTCATGTGCATAGATCCTCCACTGTCTACATACCAGACGCTCTTTTGGCATGTTGAAGAACCCTGCAATCATAACCACATGTTAGTTAGTTTTAGAGACCCAAACCTGTTTGGTTTTGGGTCTGTTCTCAACTATAGGTGCAACACTAACAGGTGTGTTATGTGTAACAGCCTGAGGTGAAGAAGATGGTGTAGAAGAGGAACCCTTTGGCTTGGACTTCCTTTTCTGTGGTTTCAACACAGGAGCATCTAAATGGTTGACTCTTCCCATTTGATGCTGAACCATCATCACCAGTTTTGTCTGACTTTGTGATAAAGCTTTCAGCTCTTCAGACACACTGGAGTTTGCTGATGATGGATTCCTATGTTGTACCATCTTTTTCTGAGCAACCTTAGTTGTTGCCTGAGTATTCCCTACTTTCTTTTTAGATTTAGCTTTGGGCTTAGGGATTTCAGGCTTTGATGTTGCTAGTACAAACTTGGTTTCAAACTCATTTTTCATTTTCTTTATTTGCTCTTTAATTTCCACCTGTTGTTTGAGTTTGGAACCCCTTTTGTACCAGCAATCATCAGTAAGATGATTGAACAAGCCACATATCTCACATGGCTTCTTCTTCATCTTGTGTTGATCATCAACCAAAGAAGATGAAACTGCTGAAGACTTGTTCTTCAGCTATTTGTTATCAGTACTAGCAGTTTTCTTCCCTTTAGTACCTACTTTCCTGACCTCTTCTTTAGTTGTCTTCAAACCTTTTCTACTGTCAGTTTTCTTCTCTTCAGTGCTGGCAGTAGTTGAGGTTTGAACTTTAAGTGTTATCACTTGCTCTCTAGTACTTTCAGTACTTCTAGAGACAACACCTGAGTTGATCAACTTTTTGATCATGTGACAGTCAGCATTTGAACCATCAGCTCTTGCAGCATCTGCTGATTGGTTGCTGACTTCTATCTCTGATGATGCTGAATCAGAAGATAGTAGGTCACATGATGAGAAGGATTGGTTATTGCTCTCTCTATCAGATTCAACTTCTGCTCTTAAAGTGAAATCTGTAGGAGGAGCAGTGTGATTATAACCAATCCCAAATTTCACATTGGAAGCTGATTGCTTCTTAAGAAGCATTTCAAAACCCTTGCATGATTGCACCCATCGATCACACTCTACTTGGGTGTTTGCAAGAGTTTCCTTGAGGTCTCTTTACTTCTCTAGAAGTACATCTTCCCTAGCTTTACCATCTTTGATTTGGCATTTATGCTTGTAAATCTCATCATTTTTCTCTTTTAGTACAACCTCAAAATCAGCTTTTCTTTTGGAAATAGTGTGCTCTAGCTCAAGATTTTTATCTATTAAAGCTACATTTGCTTCTCTAATAGAAGCAAATGCTACTATGCATGATTCAGAACAAAGCTTGGCTTTGGCCACAGATGATACCTGTGATGAGGCATTGGATGATGACCCCTCAGCAGACTCAAGGGCCATCAGAGCAAGATTTCCAAAAGGACTATCACCACCATGTTGACCAGCACCTTGGAGTAGTTGTTCCTGACCAGATAGATCATATGGTAGACTAGTCCAGTCAACAACTCCTGGGGTGAAGAAGCTGTGTTGTTAAGGTTGTGTTTGATGATGAGATGGGGAAGATTGAGGCTCAGGAAGAGCCTGTGGTGGTTGAGCCGAAGGTGCTTGAGTTTGACTGGACTGAGGCATGTAGTAGCAGGGATAAGAGTATGGCATATACCCCTGAGGCACAAAATAAGCAGGTGATGCCTGTGCTTGTGATGGATGACCAGAACTGGAGGAAGGTTGCCCTCTGTGCTGTGAGCTATTGCTTGGAAAAGTCACAAAGGGTGCAGAGGAGTTAGATCCAGATGATCTACACTCTCTAGCAAAGTGTCCAAGCCTTTGGCACTTGTGACACCTCAACTTGCTCTTGTCAAAACCAACTTTGGTTTTGCCAGAGAGACCAGGGAATTTCCTACCAGTTCTTTTGTAGAACTTTTGAGATCTAATATTGATCATTGCCATTTGGCTCAAAATATCCATCTCTTCCAGATCATCATCTGGAATCCCCTTCAAGTCATCCATCAAAAAGCACCAGTTATCACCGTTGCCTCCTGAACCACTACTAACACCAACAAAAGCTTGTTCTGAGTTGGTAGAGAAATCAATATGCTCATCATAAGAACTTTCTGATAAAGCACATTTTGACTCCTGACTTATCAAGGCAGCATTGCCTTGAACAAAGTCATCAGCGAGCTTGCCAGAAGTAGACAACTTCCTCTTTTGCTTCATCTCTCTCTCAAAAGTGAGCAATTTCCCATGAAGTTGGGTGAGAGATAGAGTTTCCAGATTTGCATTGGAGCGTAGGAATAAGTGTCCCATATCTCAGGCAGTGATCTGAGGAACCTGTTGTTCATCTGGCTGTTGGAGTACTCTTGTTTGACCATCTTCAACTCAGAAATCAAACAAGAGAACCGCTTAAACTGCTGGGTCAAAGTCTCACCCTTTCTATATGAGAATGTCTCATATTGTTGGGCGAGGATTTCCCTATTGTTTGCTAAGACCGAATCAGTTCCTCCAAATTGTTCTTTTAGAGCAACCCATAGGTCATGAGCAGTCTCATGATGCAAATGCCCTGAGTAAATCTCATTTGGAATAGCCATGGCTAAAATTCCATGGGCTCTAGCATCAATCTCGAACAGCTTTAAATCTTCGTCCGAATATTGTTCAGGTTTCTTTGGAACCTGTTCATTAGATTCGGGGACGCTCACTATAGGCTTGTATGGTCCATGCACCACTGACTTCCAACAACCAGCACTGTTGACAGACAAGTGGTGAAGCATACGTCTTTGCCATATGTTGTACTCATTCCTCACAAGCATCGGTGGCTTGTTTGAGGAACCAGTATTGTGAGGATCGTTTGTTGGTGTAGTCATCTCAGTTATTAGTCAAACTCAAGTTTAAACAAAACAGATATAGCTCAAAACCACCAAGAGAACCTCAAGTTTTTGGCCGGAAACAGCAGAATCTCTCTCTCTACAGCTAATTCTTGCAAATTGCTAATTCGATCAAACTTAGAGATCAAAAGAGCAGTTTCAAATGATCAATAGTGAAATCGATCAATGATTAACCTTCTCTGATACCATTTGTTAGGATCTCAGCCTCTAGTTTGATCAATTAGATTATATTCGCAGCGGATTTAGCATGAATATTAGCAATTAAAGCAAGAACATAAAGAATATTGCATGCAAACCAAAAGTAGAGAGAGAGAATAATTCTGCCTTAAAAGGAATAATATTCGTTTATTTCACATGTTTCGGCGTGGAAAACATTCAGGTCACTGCCCTTTTATAGGCAAATGACCCATACTGTTGTCAGATTCCACTGACATTACACAATTATTTAACTAACTACTGATAGAACACAACTACTGAAGATGTCACAACAGCTGACATCTTCTTACAAAATTTCCTAAGTGTTCTTCCTATTACAAGTACTGAAAAGGAAACTACTGAAAAGCTACAACGACTGAAGAACAAACTCTTCAGTCGTTTACAACTACTGAACTATAACAGCTGAAGAACAAACTCTTCAGCTGTTGTACAAACTACTGAAATGAAAAACATAAAACTACTGAAAAGAAAATAAACCATCACAAGAATTGAAGAAGACTTCTTCAGCTATTGTGACAAACTCTGAACCTTCAGCACTTTGGTCTTTAGACTTTGGTCTTCAGATGATTCATCAGCTGATGACTTCAGTAGTTGTCATCAGCTGATGTCTTCAGTTGTTGTCTTCAGACTTTGTGCATCAGCAGTTGTTCATCAGTTCTTCAGTTCTTCAGACTTTTGATCTTCAGCACTTGTCTTCAGTACTTGAAGTCTTCAGTACTTGTGTTTATCAGTACTTTAGACTTCAGTACTTATCTTCAGTACTTTGGGATCTTCAGCTGTTGTACTTCAGTTCTTTGAACTTCAGCTGTTGATTCTTCAGACTTTGTCAGAACAGCTGATGGGAGTCTTCAGCAGTTGTTGTGATGTCATGTGTGACTTAGAGGTTTTCCTGATCTTGGCTCATTGGTTCTTTTGGTCCAACAGACTGGTTACAATATGCCAGTTGGAGCTGATGGTATACTCCTAACGTTGAGTGGATTGACTAATGCACAAAAGGTTGCTTACAATGCAGAAAAGAAAGCTTATGCCATGTTAACACAGTCTATTCCTAAAGAAATCTTCTATCAGTATTCTGAGCACAAGCAAAGTAAAAAGTTCTAAAAGGCTCTTGAGAAAAGGTATGAAGGGAGCACAACTCTTAAGTCCTTAAAGGCCAAAGCACTAAAGAAAGAGTTTGATAATTTTTCTGCCTTCGAGAATGAGAGTTTGGACAACATCATTGACCGATTCTATCATCTGATGAGTGAACTTCACACTCATGGTGTTCAAACGTCTAAGGAAGAAAAAGTGTCAAGTTTGGCTGACGGGCTTCCAGAGAAGTCGGATTCGTTTATTTCCACCTTAAGATACAACTCAGTACTTGAGACCTTGGATATAAATGATTTCATCCTGAAACTGAGAGAACAAGAAGTGAGACAAAGTACAAGGAAAAGAAGGGTTCATATGCTAAGGATCTGACTCTCAACAATGTGACTCCCACTCCAACTGCAAAATCTTCCAATGCCCCTCTGCAGACTGCTTTTGTTTCTAATACATCTGCAACGGGTCAAAGCTCATCGTCTGGTGGTGAGTCAACTGTCTCATCAGGGGTTCAACACAGTGTACCTGAAATTCAATCGACAAAGTTAGTGATAGAAAACTTGGGAAAAGTAACTGTGGAAGTGGCTAAAGAACACATGGATCTACTGGCTGCTGTTGTTCATTCCTATGATTGGTTGGTAGCAGGAAAGTTAGGGAACTGCCACTTGGCTGATGAAGACTATGAGCAGGTGGATGAGAATGAGTTGGAGAGAATGGATATAATGTAGGCTCTCGCTAGTGCTGTGCGAAGAGCTAAGAAGTTTGTGAAGAAGACTGGTCAGAATCTGGTGGCTACCAAAGATACTACTTTTGGCTTCAACAAGTCTAAAGTCACCTATTTCAATTGTGATGAGAAAGGACACTTCAAGCGGGAATGTGTCAAACCAAAGAAAACTGGAAATGGGAACCTGTTCTCATCCTTCACAAAACAAGAGAAAGAGAAAAAGCCAGCGTCAACAAGAAGTGATTCAAAAGCAATGGTGGCTCAAGGTGATGAAGGACAGGACTGGTCCTTCTGATTTTTATCTGATAGTGAAGCCAACATTGCATCTGTTGAAGAATTGAATGAAGACTCAGCAAGTGAGGGGGAGAACTCAGCTGAACCTGACACTGCTGATTTGGATGAAGACATAGCTGCAGTTGATCAACTTGTTGAAAATGAGCTGAATGCTGAATCTGAAGCACATTCTAAACCTTAAAATGCTTTCATGGAAGGAACGTCTACATCTGCACAGGTAGAAACAAAAGATGAACTTTTTGCTAAACATGCTTGTGTTGAATGTGATAAATTAAGGGAAAGCATTGATCTGAAATTTGCTAGGTTATTAGATCACAATGATAACTTAGTAAATGACTTAAAATTGTGCACAGAGGCAAACAAAGTTTTAAAACAAAATGAAAGTAGCTATAAGGAAAAGATTGAGGCATTAAAGAAACAGTTAAAAGAAACTAAAGTTGTTGCATTCAACCAAGAAAATGGCATTAAGTTCTATTTAAAGACTATTGAAGAAACTAAAAAGGACAAAGCAATTTTACAAGTTGAAAATGAGTCTTTAAAACAAAAACTTCACAATCTTGCTAGTTCTTCACATATTTTGAAAAACTTGGTTAAAGAACGCAACAACAGGGAGGGTTTAGGTTATAAGGTTGTGCCTCCACATGAGATTCTTCGGAACACCAAACAACGACCAATTAATAATAACCCAATAAAGGATCATGTGGTGACAACTCCTCTGGTCAGCGATCTGGACACAACAGTTAAATCTGCCCCTCCGGCTACTGACCAGAAAGCATCAACATCAGGCACAACTGGTACAAAAATCACTAGAAACAGGGTGGAAGAGACTGTTCAAGCATATCTAGGGTTAGGTCCAAAATCGACTGCCACTCAACCTAAGATTTCCAAAACAACTCAAACTAAACCGGTGAAGCAAGATAACCACCATCTTCTAAGACAAAACACCCATAACGTTAAACAAGTAAAATTTGTCAAGGAAGGTGAAATCTTAGAAGTGAGACCAAAAAGGAAGTACCTGAAGTTTACTTACCGCCCCACAAGAGATCTCCTAGTCCTGTTGAAAGGAGGTCATGCTATACTTGTGGACAATGCGGTCACATCTCTTCAAATTGTCCTCGCTATCAGACACCAAAAATTAAAATTGAGTTAGACAACGAAGTTAAACAAGTTTCAAAACAAAGATCTAAGAGTCCCATTAGATCAAAAACTCCTATTAGGTCTAAAACACCTTCTAGGTCGTTTCCATCTCTTCCGCGCCAAAGGCAACACAGACAAGTCACTGGCAAGTCTATGATGGCTGAGGTAAAACCTGTTTTTGAAACTAAACCAAAAGTTCAAACTGTTAATCAGTCTTCGGTTTACCACAAACAATCCTTTCACAGGGATGCTTTGTGGAAAGTCAAAACAACTGATGTGTCTGAAAGCAAGGATAAGTTGAAAGTTGAGGTACCACCCACAGATAAAGGACAGTGGGTCGAGTTTATGATGTGTGATGCCTCTGGGAAACCCAAGCCAGTCAAGGCTTGGGTCCCCCTCCTTAACTAATTATTTTCTATTATGTGCAGGGTGTCCGCTATTGTGCGTCTACAAATACATGGATAGTAGATAGCGGAGTTTCCAGGCACATGATGAGAACTCAGTCCCTCCTTTACAATGTCAAACAAATTAAAGGGGGACACGTTTCCTTTGCTGGAAACAAAGGAGGATACATTACCGCTCAGGGAGAAATAGGTAATGCAAAGGTAAGGTTCGATAAAGTTAATTTTGTTCAGTAATTAGAAAACAATCTTCTTTCAGTGTCTCAGATTTGTGACAAGGGCTTCAAAGTTATGTTTGACAATTGGAAATGTTACATTCTAAAGAAAGAGATGGAAATTCCAGAGGAGCAAGCATTAATGTCAGCATCTAGATATAATGACTTGTATGTTCTAGATATGTCTAATGCTTCTACTAGTGCTTCTACTGTTCAATGTTTCTTGTCTAAAGCTACAGAGAAGGACTCCATCTCATGGCACAGGAGAATGGGACACATTAATCACAGGAAGATGAATCATCTGATTCATAACAACTTAGTTGATGGAGTTCCTGTAAAGAACTTCAAACTTCCTGATTTTTGTGTCTCATGCAAGAAGGGAAAGCAGACCAGGAAATCTCACAAGACCAAGCAAATCAATTCTATTGAGATGCCCCTGGAGCTATTGCACATGGATGTATTCGGTCCAGTCAGTACGAAGAGTATCACCGGAGACTGGTACTGCTTTGTAGTCACTGATGACTACTCACGGTTCTCCTAGGTGATGTTTCTGAAAGCAAAGTCAGAAACCTTTGAGTCATTCAAGGTGCTCGTGACGACACTGGAGTCTCTCTACAAGCTGAAGGTTAGGAAGATTCGCTCAGACAATGGAACAGAGTTTAAGAATCAGTGGATGGATGCTTTCAGCAAAGAAAAGGGAATTGTTCATCTATTCACCTCTGCATACACACAACAGATGAATGGAGTTGCTGAGTGCAAGAACAGGAGCTTGATCGAGACTGCTAGGACTATGTTGGCAGATTCAAAATTGCCAGTGCAGTTCTGGAACGAAGCTGTTGCCAATGTATGCTACACACTCAATCGTGTGTCAGTTGTGAAGAGGCATGGGAAGACTTGCTATGAGCTGCTACAGAAGCGCAAACCTAACCTGGAGTATCTGGAACCATTCGGTGCTCCTTGTATGCTTCTGAAGAAAACTCAAGAGGGCAAGTTCAATGAAAAGGCAGATCAGTGGATCTTTCTAGGATACAGCATACCAGACAAACGAGTTTACAACAACTCTACAGGTCAGGTAGAAGTATGGTGCAATGTTGACGTTCAACGATTCACCATCCCCCTGCTGGAAAAGGTCCATTGTCATTCTTTGACTACGATGGCTTTTTCAAATCATTCAATCTTCCTCAGATAGATTCAGATGAAGATATTGCTACTCAGATGATGCACGATGTTCTAAACACACCGAATCTGGATACTAGCAATACAACACCTGCGAGTGGATCATCGGGATCTTCACCAACTGATCAGGACGAAAGTGATGACTCATCAGATGATGAGGAGGCAGCTAAGACAGGCCTTGCACCAAACGTTGATCAAGTAGGAAGCTCATCAGCTGCTGAACATGCATCAGGAAATACGGATACTGAACCTCCAGTCACAAATCTAGATACTGAAGTTGTCGTCCCTACGACACCTGTGACTAGGATCAGTACGAATCATCCGCCGGAAGCTATCATTGGAGATCTACACTCCGGCGTGCAGACGAGAAATCAGTTGTATTCAGCTGATTATGCTGTAATTATGGAAAAGGGCTACGTGAATGATGGGGCTTTCAGATGCTTTGTCTCTCAAGTCGAACCCAAACACGTAAGCGATGCCCTGAAGGATGAGGCCTGGTTCAACGCTATGCAAGAGGAGCTACTACAGTTCAAGAAGCTTGGAGTGTGGACACTCGTTGACCGGCCCAAAGGCATAAAGGTGATTGGCACCAAATGGGTGCTACGCTGCAAGAAGGATGACCAAGGTGTCGTTATCAGAAATAAGGCACGGTTGGTTGTTCAAGGCTTCAGACAAGTCGAGGGAGTCGACTATAATGAAGTCATTGCACCAGTAGCTAGAATGGAAGCTATCCGCATCTTTCTAGCCTACGCCTCTTACATGAAGATCAAAGTCTATCAACTAGATGTTAAGAGTGCATTCTTGCACGAGGAAATCCGTGAAGAGGTCTATGTCAGTCAACCCGAAGGATTCAAAGATCCTTATCATCAGGACAGAGTCTACAAGTAAGACAAGGCTCTGTATGGGCTACATCAGGCTCCTCGAGCCTGGTATGAAAAGCTCTCCACTCATCTGCTGAAACACGGGTTTCGCAGGGGTGTGATTGACTGCACATTGTTTATCAAAGAAAGAGACGGTGATTTCCTAATGGTGCAAATCTATGTGGATGACATAATATTCGGTTCACGAAACGAAGAGTTATGTAAAGAATTTGAATCTGTGATGAAGGCAGAATTTAAAATGAACGTCGTAGGAGGAATGAAGTTCTTC
The DNA here is from genome assembly GCA_024085815.1 of Flaveria linearis. Classification (NCBI taxonomy): domain Eukaryota; kingdom Viridiplantae; phylum Streptophyta; class Magnoliopsida; order Asterales; family Asteraceae; genus Flaveria; species Flaveria linearis. The sequence continues at coordinate 36,952,286 of CM044003.1, read as the reverse complement.
CTGGGATTACAGGTGGATCAGACACTTACCGGTATTTTTCTTCATCAGACTAAGTATGTAGGAGACATTCTTAGTCGCTTTGATATGGAAAATGTCACTGCTGTCGGTACCCCACTCGCCACAAATCATGATGTGGCTCCTGATGAGAATGGGGATTTGGTGGATGCCACTATGTATCGTGGGATGATCAGATCTCTTATGTACCTCACTGCCTCCCGTCCAGATATCATGTACGCCACATGTTTATGCTCCAGATATCAAGCAAAACCGAAAATAAATCATCTGATCGGGGTGAAAAGAATCTTCCGTTATCTGAAGGGCACCCCAATACTGGGGTTGTGGTATCCTCATGACGATGACTTTGAGCTCACTGCGTATAGTGATTCAGACTATGGTGGTTGCAAAATGAATTTCAAGTCTACATCAGCAGGGTGTCAGTTTTTTGGAAAGCGATTAGTCACGTGGCAATGCAAGAAGCAGACCTCGGTTGCCTTATCAACCTGTGAAGTTGAATATGTTGCTCCTACAAGCTGCTGGTCTTAGATTATCTGGATCCAACAACAAATGCGGGACTACGGTTTGCAATTCTCTAACACCCCTATCTATGTTGATAACTCTGTTGCCATAGCTGTAACTAAAAATCCGGTTCAACACCCTAAAACTAAACACATTGGCATAAAGTATCATTTCATACGCGACTGCTATGAAAAACAATTAATTGATGTGGTAAATATAAACACGGATTTTCAATGCGCTGACCTCTACACTAAACCGTTTGATAAACCCAGATTTTTCTACCTGCTAGAGGTCAACGGCGTGAAAAAGAAAAGTGACATTATCTCTGACGACACAGATGCATAGTCCGACACTAGTTCTGTCTTTCTTTTTATTTTTAATTTTATTTTAATTTCCTTGTCTTATAAATATTCAAAAACACAAAAAGATTTTCTGTTTTAGAATTTTAGGGGGAGATTTGGTTACTTTCAGTATTTAGTTACTCAAAAAAAAGGGGAAGGGCAGATAAGCTAAAAGGTAAAAACAACAAAGATAAGACTGTGATTCTACACAAATGGAAAGTGATAGTACACAGGCGTCCAGCTACTTGGAACAACAAAAGATTTTACATTTTTTAGAATTACAGGTTCATTAAATCACAGAAAATTGTTAGTCAGGGGATTCTAAGTCTAACAAGATTGGGAAAATGATAGTACGCTTGTGTGTTACTGTAATTACACGGAGAAAATTGATCTAGGGAGGTGCTAGTTCACTATACGATGTGTCGGTAGATTCAACACAATAGACGAGTAGACGTTATTGATGAACTCATTCTAAACTAAATGGTTCAACCGACTATGGGGTCCCATCTTATCACTGGTTAACACAATCAGTTATTTCCAATAAGGGACAACGAGCAAATAAACGCCACCAAAGGTGTGCGAGTGACCACAAAAAGAGCAAAGCATGAAAAAATTGAATACAAGCGCAATCAAGCTGATAACTTATGTTGTTGGTGCATATGTGAAAACGAAAATAAGAAATGCTCTAACAAGGAGATAGGTTGTGTGCCTCTCTACTGTACGATGGCACTGACCTGAGGATAAGCATAATGTACATATTCTAGAATTCATTGTTGTTTGCCGCCTCTCTGTTGTGCGATGGCACTGACCTGAGGCTTGGCTTCTCTGTGAAAGTTCTAAGAATAGTCTTTTGTTGTCAAAATACCCGTAGACCACTTAAAAGTCTCCTGAGGAATGTTGATTACCATATAAGCGTGGGATCCACAATTGTTGGTTGAAATAATATAACTTAATTCATCATCAATGTGTGTCAAAAGTCTATGTATAGATTTAAGTGGACAAGAATACTGACAATCGTCGTGGATGCATCGACTGATGTTGATAAACAACGTGCGTTACATATCATATCAAGCATGATTCCCAGTTAGAACTTAGAAGTCTCAGATTAATGAAAAACTGTGATATGTAAATATGTTAGTTTCCTTTTCGATAAATAAAAAAGGTTTTAAGTAATTGAGTTTATGCCTGTCTGATTTCATATGAATCTGTCTTGAAAATGTTGTTAATGCTAATAGGCTTATCTACCCAACCCTAACAAAATCACAAAAACATTTTGTTTTGTTATTTAGTTTAGTATTTTATTTTATTTGTTAAGTGTGTCAGTGTCGGACTGTGCTATGCTAATCATTGCAGAAAATGTCACAAAATGAACTTAACGTTTAATGTATAATAAATTGTTTCTAAAAAGATAAAAGGATCATGTCTGAGATGATCAGGTGGATAAATGAATCATGTCTGAGATGATCAGGTGGATAAATGGATCATGTCTGAGATGATCAGGTGGATAAATGGATCATGTCTGAGATGATCAGGTGGATAAATGGATCATGTCTGAGGTGATCTGGTGGATAAATGGATCACGTCTGAGGTGATCAACAGATTTTAATCTAAAAAGTGATAATGTCTGAGATGATAAATTGCTCATAATGTTTATTTATTGTTAAACTGAACTAAGGGTCGTAATGGTAAAATGGTCAAAATGTCACAAGTATGTCCCATTCGCACGACTGAACCATAAGTATGGACCAGTCGTACGATTGGAGCATACGAATTAGTCAAACCGTCCGATTGGACCATGCGAATGAGTCCAATCGTACAATTGGAGGTGACCGACTGTGTCAAACGTCTGAATGATCTCAATCGTACGATTGGAGATAAACGATTGGGTGAATCGTACGACTGAATCTCAGTCGCATGTCTCACTCATGCGACTAGGCTCAGTCGCACGACTGACTTATACGACAGGTCCCAGTCGCACGACTGGGAGGTGCCCTAGTATAAATGCAGGTGAATCGGCCATCAGTCACTTCATTCACCCAAATCGCCCCTAATTCGCACGATGCGTCGAATCTCTTCCAAAATTTCTAATATCCCTATTTACCTGATATTACTGCTTTCTAACATTGGATATCGGTTATACAGGTAATAATCAAGGTGCATCATCGTTTAAACCAGGAACAGACATCAATAATCACTCACATTTTGACCTAACAGTAACCGAGACTTAAACGGACCAATAAACCATCTAAACTGAACTTTAAGATCAAATTAATGGTAAAAGATGCTAAGTCGGCCTAATCTGAGTGTAATGAGCCTAATCTCAACGTTTAAAATCAAGTTTTTCTCAAAATCAGAATTTGAATGGACAAACTGTCAGTCATGCGATTGGACACACTGATGAACTCCAATCGCACGACTGAGCAGGACGACTAGACTCATTCGCACGACTGAGATAGACGAATGGTTCAATCGCACGATTGAACCATGCATCTAAGCTCAATCGCACGACTGAGGCAAATGCATGAGCAATCGCACGACTAAGTCCAATCGCTAGACTCAGTCGCACGTATGAGCTCAATCGCATAACTAGAGCTCAGTCGTCCAGCTCAGTCGCACGACTAAATTCAATCATTCAGTTCAGTCGCATGACTGAACAAAATGTTCAATTACATGAAACAAGTCTGGAATACTTTGACATGTACTAACATTTATTTGTTTTGTGTGAACAGATGGCAAGCAGATGGCCCATGAGCTCTAAGCATAACATCTGTGCTTATCTCGATCAGACTTCCCGCAACTCCGCTGAGTTTGCTGGGATTATCTCATTTTTACGACGCTCGAGGATCTCTCATGCGATCTCAGCACCTTGCACTCCGTACCGATCGGTACAGCAGGCATTCTGGGAAAACGCAGCTGTGGACAGATCTACCGATCCCTACTCGATCAGGAGTTCGATCTTTGGAGAGGCGATTCATATCTCTAAAGAAGATATACGGACGGTTCTAGAGCTGGGGGATGATGCAGATTGCCCCACTAGATTACATCCACTCACAGTCCGTGGCTGCTTTCTGAGAGCCAAGTATTCTAGGGACATAAACGCAAGTATGCTCAACAAGAGCAACTTGTGCCCCCAGTTCAAATACTTAGCACATGTCCTTCTGCGATGCATTACATCAAGGAAGGGTGGGTTTGATGAGATGTCAGACCAATGCAAAATGCTTACGCTGCACTGGTGCTGAACCATCCATTTAGCTTCTCCAGGATGATCTTCACCTACTTGGTGGAGAACATCGAAGCCAAGGGGAAGGAGAGTTTCTGTATGTATCCTAGATTCATTCAGATGATTATTGATCAGAAACTCCCCCTGCTACCTAAGGAGACAGATGATGCAGTCATGCTTGAAGTGATGGATGACACGACTCTGGGTAGGATGAAGGTGTCCAGGGGGAAGCAGGTGAAACCCCCTGTCAGGCGACTGTTTGGGCACCTGGCCCGTGAGGATTATGTGGCGCCAGCTAGGAAAAAGTGGCATCACGATGATAGTGACTCGGACATGGAGCCAATAGCTGTCCGTATTGATGATTCTGATGATGATGGCGATGATGGTAGAGATACTGATACTGAGACCACTACAGCAGTTATTGATGCTACATCGCCACCATCCCCACACGAAGGTTTATAGACAACTGGATTTCATCAGGGTTTTCAGCCCGTGGAAGAAGAAGAAGAGTCAGATGATGAGCCCCTGGTACGAACGGTAGGAAGCCGTGTCGTAGCCACGGAGAGGGGTATTAGGGCGGTTGGTGGATGCCAGGGAGCGTCTGGGGGGTTCTACAGCTGACCCATCATACACCCCAGACACTCCCAGCATCCAAGGGGGAGCATCCGGATCTAAAGGATCCAGACTCAAAAGGATGGCTCAGCCCCACGGGAAGAAGCCCAAGCGCTAAAGGCTGACACTACTCACCACCACCACATCCACTTCCACTACCTCCACCACCAAACCGCCACAGCCACCATTACATCGATTCCACCACCTGTCACCACCATACAACCCACCACTACCATACATCCCACTTCACAACCCACTCATATTCCACCACCAATATTCTCCACCGCCACAGCCACCACCACGAGCCATCGAGCCGGTACATCCTCCTTCCCATCTGGATCGTCTCTACCTCCAAGTGGAGTAGAGGAACAACTTTCTGCACTAAATCGGATGGTGCTGAAGTTGTTAGCTGCTGATGATGAGAAGACTGCTCGACTCCGACAGCTTGAGGAGCAAAATGCTTCTCAAGCCCATCTTATTGCTCAGTAAGCAGAGCAGATCTCCCAACTCCAGGAACAACATGTCATATCTACTCAGAAGATTGAGGAGTTGGAGTCTGCGAATAAGAAGATCCCGCTGAAACTGAAAGGGTCGCAGGATGAGCCGTTAAAGATCGATGAAGGAGATGAAGACGGTGATGATGATGAGGAAGATGATGAAGAAGAGGAAAGTGATGATGATGATGATGATGAGGGTGATGGAAATGATCAAGAAAAGGATGGTGATAATGATGAAGGGGATGCAGCTGCATCTGCCTCTGCTCCTGGTCATGAGCAACGAACTAAGAAAAGACAAGACCAGGGAGCATCAGCTGCTGCCCTGCCTACCTCCCCTTCTGCCAAAGATCCAGCGATGATTCAAGGCAAAGTTCAGGATTGGATGTCTATTTATTATTAAACTATTGTCATTGTCATCCTGTATTTAATATGTGTTTAAAGTAAATGAATGAAAAGTTAAATCGATATCGGTTATGTGCTTAATGTATACTAACTTGCACTGTGTTCGGTAAATTGTTATACAGGTTCATCCAAACAGGCTGACGAGCACGATGTGGTACCCCTTCGACAAATCGAGACTCAATTGACAATGATTCTCGATTTGCAAGGAATAGTACATCGCTCTGTGGGTTACACACCTGAAGAGGGCGAGATCATACATGATCTAACTGATGAGCAGATTGCTGAATTATTCAGTCTAAACCCTGATGAGCTGGTAAAGGATGCGCCCGAGGTCGACGTAGTCAGTGATGAAGAACTATAGGATGTCGACGAAGTGGAGATAGAGGATGTGACTGCTGATCATTATCCCCAGTACACTAATGCCGAAGGCGAAGTGCTACCAGATCTGGGAGATATATTTGATAGCAGTACATTCGATAAGGTTGAGAAAATGACTGCTGCTAAAGAGGCTACAACAGAGGATCCTCGGGCAGATGATGCTAATCTTGCATCTAAATAGGCTGAGTGGGCAGCCTGCCTGGAGGAAATGAAAAAGCAACGAGCGCCTACAAAGACAAACGCCTACACCAAGCTCTACAAGGACAAGAAACATCAGAAGGTGTCAGGCAAGATTATCAGCTGGGCATACTTTGAGGACCTCAAAGTATACGCCATGAAGAGAGAGAAGGGAATAGAGTATTTCGGATTCCCACATGATCTGAAAACTCTCCCTGGATTTGAGCTAAATCGTCTAGCCAACTTGAGCCTCCTATATGCTGTCCCCGGAAAGATATCGGGATGGTTCGAGAAGGCTCTGAAGAAGGAATACCTTACGAGGAGGGTCAATTTTAAACCTCAACAGCCCAAAAGGTTGATTCATAAGACCGAGGTTGACCCCCACCTCCAGAAGAGCAAAGGTGATTTTAAGATGGCACCGTCCGCGCACAATGTCACGTATTCCACTGAGGGAAATGCCACAAGATTTTGCACCCCATTTTAAATGGTGGTATTATGACTGGCGCACTGGTGAGGCCGTCATAGTTTTGGATAAAGAAGGGACGATAGAGACGATTAGGGTATTCGACCCTATGTGGCTAACCAACTTGTCTGCTTCAGATGTCTACATCTTGTACAAGTGGCCACTATTTTTGACACACAGGATATCGTGCAAGCACTTCAGTTTCAACATGTTATACGTTTATGCTTTGCACTTGATATTCATGCTGGGGTTTCCTGAGAAGAAAGGGTAAAGAGATTTGAAGAGTTCAAGAAAGGAGTCAAAGTCTAGATAGAACTATGTCCAAGGGGGAGTTTGTTGGTACACATGTCCCCAGTTCTAGTCTAGTGAGCTTAAATGTAATAGACTCTCTTTTCTTGTAACACTTATGTAATGTTTGATCAATTCAATGAGAAACTCTTCTATATATGCTTATTGGTTGTTTAATGTTATATCTATTTATATTATTTATTGTTACACGCATACATGACAATGTTATATAGGTTTACAGTTGTTAGACATAGTTCTGAACTATTAAAGGTTCAAGAATGTGTTTAACTAAGTATCCTGATTCAGTCGCACGACTGGACCATGCGAATGGGTCAATCGCACGACTGAACCAGGTGATTGAGTCAATCGCACGATTGAGTCATAAGACTGACTCAGTCGTACGAATGAACCAATCGTATGACTCGGTCGCACGACAGAGCCAGTCGCTTGGCTCAGTCGTACGAATGAGAGTTGTAACCTATAAATACCACTTAATTCGTGGAAAAACGAAACACTTCGAATATTACAAACCCTAGCAGTTCATGTTCGTTCAGAGAGTCCCTTCCAACTTCACAGAACGTTTCTGATCGATTCTAATCAATTCTTAACATATTCTCATCGTTAGTTTTGATCGGATTAACGTTCTCCCTGATTGGATCGACAATTAAATAGGATTCCGCACTATTTGATCTGGTTTCACGTTTGAATCAGTTAGTACTCCGTCGTACACGGTCCTAACAAATCTACTATTAGATTGCATATGTATTCCAAGTTGTCTCCTAAGTACTACGGGCCTTTTCAAGTACTAGCTAAAGTGGGTGAAGTTGCTTATCAATTGAATCTTCCTTCAGAGGCACAAATTCATAATATGTTTCATGTTTCACTACTGAAGAAAGCTATTGTACCCATTTCTCAAATCATTCCGTTACCCATGCGTCAGGTTCCAGCATTATTTCCTTTGCGAATATTGGACAGGAAGTTAGCTCGTAAAGGAAACAAGCCAGTCGTCAAGTTTTTGATTCAATGGAAAGACCTTCCATTGCATGATGCTACATGGGAATTCGCTGAGGAGTTTATGCAACGCTTCCCCGATTTTTCTATAGATTCTTGAGGCCAAGAATCTCATATGGGGGAAGTATTGTTACGAATTAATAAGTAGAAGGACCGTTTGTGTATCTTTTACATAGTTTAGGGGGTTAAATGTTCAATTGTAGATTCTGTTAACAGAATTAGTTGGTAGTTAATTCCGTTAAATAGTCGAAGATGTAATCGTTGGATCTTATCGATGGAAATAGTTTGGGTTCTCTCTTTCTGTTCTTCTCTTTCTTTTCATCGTAACAACAATGGTGCATTATATAACCGTATGCTACTATTCATCGACATGTTTAAATATATATAGGATAAATCACTCTTTAAAATACCTCCCTTTTCTTTAGCGCCTTCTTTATTCTGTTTTTTTTTTCTTTTTTACTTGTTCCATTCGGAAACATTTTAACATTTTTTGCTGTACCTTCGATGCGTTATAAACTAAAGTGCAAGGACGAAAAAAAATCAAAATATGATGGTCTATATAATAAGTAGTAATGGAATTCCACATCAGGTCAAATAACACACATATTAGGATATGAAAAGTCATCTCAAATATTTTTAAAAATGCGTAAATTGAAAAATAATACATTGTTTCAAATAATTCAAAAAATCCAGAAATTCTTAAACTCAAAAATAATGTGGTATGTGTATGATAATGCAACCCGTATACACCAGCTCCCGTATGTTATTACACTACCGGTATTGTCTTTACTTCCCGTAAATGCATTAGGCCTGTATTCGTTGAAACGAGTCGTAGACAGGTTTTGACGGCATTGATGTTTCAGATTGCAATACGAGCCTTATTAGAGAATACGTCTTGTATTTGTTTTCGTGAAAGGACGTCCATATAACATCGGTGGATGCACATATATCCTCACCCTATGTGTAATTTTGTTGATTACATTTTTCCTTTGTTACCAGCATATAATGTTGATTATGTGAATCACAAGTACGTATTGAATGAAGGTGACCCACATCCACCTCTGGCTACTGTCCTCAAGTATTGAATGAAGGTGACCCACATTCACCTCTGTCCTTCTTCAATTATGTGACACGTTAAGTTGCTAGTCTGCAAGACCTCTTCGTCATGACACGTAACGTTTTGAATTTCAAGAATTACTCCAAGCTAGCCTCTGTCTCTCTTGTTTTCCAATATCTTTCATATCAACAATGTGCTTAAACTTGGATTTGAGCTGGTAAAAGTACTTCAGCACAATACATACTTTTTAGATAGGTGATCTCGAGCACCTCATTAACACACTATTATATTTTTATACGCTGTTTATCTTGTCTTTCGAATCTTAACCACCCTCGATTCGGTTGCATGTATGACATAACCTTGCATTGGTAGTCCATCCAACCACCTACATCTCTAGTATCTGTTTCTTGGTTGGAGACTTCTGTCAAAAATCAACCATCGATCCACGGTAAATGTACTCGAGGTACGTAACTCTACCCAACCATATTCTCTAACGAACCTTGAGTCATTCAAAGCCGGTCCTAGGGGTGCGCTGTAGGGGCAAAACTTTCGGGTTATACAAGTATATTTGTTTTTACAACTTATATCATGTTATATATACAAGTATAAATATTTATACGATTATAATGTTATTCATGAGTTTACAAGTATCGATAGATTTGAACCATTACAAGTTATATCGGGTTATACAAGTATACATGTTTTTATGAATAAATTTATCACGTATTTCCTTGTCATTATTCTTTGTTGGCGCGCAATTTTGCTCCTTTGCTTTTCTTTCTTTGTAGAGGTGGTGAGGGTGGTGTGAAGGGAGTGAAAGTATATAAATGCAGATAGTAGTATAGTTTTAGTATCTTGTACACATATGTCTAAGTTACTGGGAATACAAACATTTGTAAGAATAATATGGCGTTTATGTAGTATGCTAATTGCCTCTCACTTTCTAATGGTGACATGTTGCGGCCGGGTCGGGGTGTGCAGTACATTTCACTTCTTAAACTTGTTTTCGTTCAAATTTTATAACATTACCCTTTGCCAAGAAGCATAATGCCGCAAATATTACATGAAAGCTGACGTACTCTAGCATTTTCAAAAAAGAAAAAGAAAACAAATTGGTGAAAAAAAACTATCTTCATGTGTTTGTATACTGTTTCTTTGGCTATATTTGATCAGCATCTTTCTATGCATAAAGATTATCCGTTAGCTTTGGAATTATCACTTGTCTTTATCACATTTCGTCAACTTCAATCTATGTGATATTGACTTTAGGGAATGCAATTGCTAAGATTTGATATAGCATTTTGATCCCATTTCGTATCCAATGTTTTGTTCACTTAGCATCAGTCCATTTTGGCCGAACGCTGTCACGCAACACTATGCTAAGATCCTTCGTGTTGTTGATAGCTAATCTCCATTATCCCTGTTGACACCGTCTATGTAGTTATATTTGATCCCCAAATTTTTATTTATTTGTGTGCAATAAATAATAGCTTCTACACCAGATTAATTATCCCTTAATTATGGCTTGTTCACCAGACTAAGAGGATGTGGGAGTTAAAGATAGCGGAAGGGAATGGACCCTATTTATATAGTACAAATAACTTCGTGGGTAGACAATTCTGGGAATTTAATCCAGATGCCGGAACGGTAGAGGAGAAAGAAGAAATCGAAAGAGTACGTGAGAACTTTAAAAATAGCCGACGAAATGGAGGATTTCATGCTTGTGGTGATCTCCTAATGCGAAGACAGGTAAAAACGACCTTATGAAAAAGGTTTGGTTCTATATCGGGTACAAAGTGATCTGGTCACACAGATTAGCATTTTTCAAGTTGTTCAAATATTGATAATTGGTATTTTCATGTCCAAATTTAGTGTTCTAGAACATTTAAAACCGACGTGATATTATAACAAATCGCCAACCATGCTTTTATATACAACATGAAAGTAACATTTTGATCTTACAATACTTTACTCAAGTACCTCATACATATTTATAAGACTTTAATAATCATCCTTGTATAAATTAAAATTTGCTTTCTTTGAGCCACCAACCCATAATATACTTATGATCATTCGATGTTTTGAGAAAATTATCGACTTATTTTGACGTAACTACACGGATGGTTCCTGTGGTATGCTTTGATTTCAAGGTTGGGTTCTATCTCTCTGAAATTACAAGGTTGTTTCAAAGATTTGCCTAAACATAACACTAATTAATAGTTAGGGATGTAAACGAATCGAACAAACACGAGTAGGAGATTGTTCGTGTTCGTTCATTAATGAAATAACACGAAAGGTTCACGAACATTTACCGAACATGATTTCTGGTTCGTATTTGTTCATTAAGGAAATGAACTGTTTATAAATTGTTAATAAACACTTACCGAACATAAACAACCAAGAACAAATACAAACGAACACAAACAAAAGTTTGTCAAGCTTTAACACATACTTAATATAATTATTCAAACATACTTACAGATAATTATAATAAACAAAAAAATTAATAAGTTTTTCAAAATTTAGTATAAACTGGAGTTTAAAATATTTATTAAAGCTTAAAACAGTAAAACAAAAATATAAAATAAAAAATTCTTTAAATAAACAAACAAAAACGAACACATTATAGAATGTTTACTAACATAAACAAATGAAAGTGACATTTGTTCATGTTCTTCGTAATCGTTGCACGCAACCACCTTTAACCATGATCGGCTTTTTGGAAAAGGGTGAATGGGTAGTTTCAGGCAAACAATTGTGCCGATGAGGATGACAATGGAGTGGATAAGGAGGTGGCAATGATTGTGGTGGTGGAGGATATGAGTGTTTAAAGTTGGATATTTAAAAGTTTGAATATATGAATTTTTGGATATAGAAATCACTGTATCCAATTTGGATATCCAAGTATTTGGATATGGATACGGATAGTTATTCATATATCCAAACTTTAATTTTTTTATTTTAAAAATTAGATATATATACTATTAGAAAATTAATATAAAAAAAATCAACACATTGACAAAGTCCTAACGTACCTTTGCAAGTATCAACCTAAGATAAAAAAAACATTTAACATTTATTAAATTAAAAAAATATATATATTTAAGATTTTGGATACTAATGTACCCGAATATTTTGGAATTTTCATAATCAATATGCGAATTCAAATTTGGATTTTCTATTGATATATTTGTCTTTTTTTGTCAAGTGTAGCTTGGTTTTTTCAAAAAAAATAATAGAAAAGATAATGTCCATCCAACTTAAGGACCGTTAGTGTCACGTGTCATAATATTTTAGACCAATCTTTTAAATATTTTGGAGTTAGGAAGCAAAATGAAATCAGGTTATACCAAAGAAATCATCCGTGTAATTAAGTCGTTTATATTTGTGATTCTTAGAACCTGTATGTAGGGAAACAATAAAATTATAGTAATTGTAAGTAGCACATGATTAGTCTTCATATAGATCTTTTTTCATAAATAAATTTCTAGATTTGATAAATTTAAAGCTAACACTGAGTTATATTATGCAACAAATAGCTTATGAAGGAAAATGGAATCGATCTTACAAGCATACCTTCAATGAGACTAACTGAAAGTGACCAAGTGGATCTTGAAGTTGCTACAAATGCCCTAAAGAAAGGTGTGAGACTACAACGTGCCATTCAAGCAAAAGATGGGCATTGGCCGGCTGAAAATGCTGGCCCCATGTTTTTCACACCTCCACTTGTAAGCTATATATCTGATTATAGTTTGTCCAAGTATAATTTTCTTTGTAAATAAATTAATAATTATTATATATAACATGTTTATTTGATATATATGCTTGTTTACGCTTCTAAGGCTAACTAAATTCCATATATGAAACTCAGTTTTAAACTAAATTCACTTTATACTAGAGCCTGGATAGATTTTAGATTTAATTTAACGAGTAGACCTCGAGAAACGATTGGATCTTTTCATTTATAACCTACCATGCACAATTAAATTATATATAGTTGGCATGCATACATACAGACTCGTATGTGTATGTATGTAGTTCATTGCCTTATACATATATGTAAATGTGCACATGCACCAATAATCTTAAGGATAAAGTTTTTCTTTCATTCTAGTTAATAGCCTTATACGTCAGTGGTACAATGGATACGGTCTTGACAGAAGAACACAAGAAAGAGATGATACGATACTTCTACAATCATCAGGTAAAAGTCAAGTTGCTCATATTAATTCTTGCCCATGAAAAGTTAAGTTTGTGGTAGCACTCTAAACAATAATCCAAATCTAATCGTAAAAACCATATCTATTCCTTTTGAACATAAGCTAGCTACTGTTAAATGCGGTCTAGTGAGAAGTTAAACAATTCTGGTATGAATCATGGGGTTGGTGAGATTTGACTATTATTGACATGCTTGACTAGGAATGAACTACTATGACTATGTTTGTTCATGTTTGCCTGTAGTTGACTAATTTTAACAAAGTTCACTATTATCGGCCAACTTAGACTGTGTATTACTATGATATATGGGCTAATTTAAATCAAGTATAACAATGAATATCCAATATCAACCAAGTTTCCCTTTTGCGATAACAAATTTTGATTCGTATAACATACAAACATATAATGATTGACCATGTTTGATTGTGATATAATCATTTGCTTATAATTTCAACCAAGTTTCGATTAACTTTAATATTTGTACTATGTCTAGCTATAATTTCTAATTGTACCCAAGTTAATGGGCCAAAATGGAAAATTAAAGAAAAATACAAACACAAAAATGTCGGTCTTTTGATTTGCACTATTGTATTTTATTTTATTAATTTGAAAACTCGATGAACAATTACAAACCATTGGCACCTTTTATAGACTCATCATTCTAACTCTAGACAAAATCAAACTTCTAAATAACTAATAAAAAAATACGTCCCATAATTATCTCAACAAACTAGATAACATAACTAAATAAACCCGACTCAAATCACCTTAGATCTAATTCGGAATTATCCAACAAAGTTGTTATTGCGAACTCATATGGAGGAGCAAGCTATGTTGTTTTAAAGGTATATGATTGCTTGTCTAACGTCGTTTTATTAAAATAACCATAACTTGTGCTACAAGTCTCCTTTTTAGGCCTTCGACCAGCCGAAGCGACCGTTGGATCGATGAGCACATTTTCTGGGTCATTGTTTCAGCCCCAAAAATGGCTTACTTTTTATGAGTTTTTTTAATTTTGTCTACTTTTTAGTTTTTGTTGGACTTCGTTTGTGGTTAGTTTTTTACTCATTTATGTTTTGAGGCCCATTTGAATTTTGACTTTTTTTATACTCATGTAATCATTGGAAGATGGTCATTTTTAAAGTTTATGAAAAATCATTTTCTCCCTATCATAAGAATGTGTTAGTGTGTAATTATCCTGATTGTTTGTATTCTTCATAAATTAACGATAATTAAAAAAATTATTACTAGCATAATTTGTAAATCAACTTGTTCAATTGATTATCTTTTACTTCTACCTATATTAGTTGTACATGAAGTTTCACTCCTCCACTCATGAACTAACCAACAATCACACCTAATCATTGTTTGTTCAAAAGCACCTACATAGCTGCAAAAAGAGATTTCTTAATCGGAAATTCTGCGCACACCGCTGATTTTTTTAGGGTTATCAATTCAAACGGACACGGTTAGTGCTAACCGTGACCGTTCAGTCTGGCGTAAGACCTAACTGTCACGGTGAGGCCTAACCGTGACCATTTTACACCCCTCGGGATCAGTTGTAATTATTGGGTGTGTAATTAATGTGGGAATTGATTGTGCGCAGGTTAGATATGTCACGGTTTGGCTAAACCGTGACATATTGTTTATATTTTCTATATTTTTTTAAACTTTTTAATCATACAAGTTTGTTTTTATAATTTTCGTCGGTTTTTTATATTTTCTATATTTTATAATGTTTTTGGGTAAATCGAACCAAAATTGATAATTTTCGTCGGTTTTTTTCTCTGTTCTTCAATGTCCGTGTGCATGATGGTGTTTACTTAGTCAAGTGTTGTTCGATTTGAGATAATTTTTTTTCTTGATTTTAGAACCGCTTGATGATTTTTATGTGAAAAAGGGTTTCTAAGAATTTTGGGGGAAATGGGTTTTGTTTTTCTAATACGTATCATATTACAAGTAATTTTTTTATTAAACATGTGACGGTTGTTACAAGTAGGTTGTTATTTTATCACACGGTTAACCTAAATGTAAAAATCGGTTGTTATTATACAGTTACATTACAAGTTGGTTCATACATATACAATTAACATTATCAACATTACAAATATAAAACAAACAACCAAACAAACACAACCAAACAAACACAATCAAATATACAAGCCATCATAACTGAAACCACACATATATATACAACGAGTTTTTACATACAAAAAAATAAAATACAAACAAAATATATATCTAATCTGATTGTGTTTTCAAAAAATAAGGCAAAAGGTCACGGTTAGACCTAACAATGATATTTTGCCTTATTTTTTAAAAATTATCCTAAGTTAATATTTCTTACAAAAAAAAGCTACACCGAACCGGTGGTAGTGGGTTTCGAGCCCACACCACTCCCTTGTTGCCCTACCGTCTTAACCGGTCGGGACGGGAGTGGTTCGCTGAAATGCGTGGAAAACAAAAGCATTTAAATAGAGTTTGTGCAAAAGGTGACGGTTTGGGCAAACCTTCACGGTTTGCTCTGTTGTCAGAATCCCTAGTTGTCAGAAACCCTAACCGTGACGCTTAGGTCTAACCGTCACAGTTTATCCTTTTAACCGTGACGGTTAACCCTAACCGTGACATTTTATTCTCCTATTTGATTTAGTGTTTTATTATTATTACTATTATTATTATTATTATTATTATTATTATTATTATTATTATTATTATTATTATTATTATTATTATTATTTCTAGTATTATTATTATTATTATTATTATTATTATTATTATTATTATTATTATTATTATTATTATTATTTCTAGTATTATTATTATTATTATTATTATTATTATTTCTAGTATTATTATTATTATTATTATTACTATTATTTCTACTATTATGTCTATTATTATTATTATTACTATTATTTGTAGTATTATTATTAATATTATTATTATTACTATTATTTTTATTTTTATTATTTCAATTACTTTTACTATTATTTTTATCATCATCATCATCATCATCAAATAAAGTGATCTTGATTAATATTATAATGTCTCCGACAATGATAGATTACATTTGGCATTGGTGCCTCTTTGACGATCCATTATTCTAACGTAATTGTTTATACGATTCTGATACATATTTTGTCATTCTAGTGCTTGTTGATATGCAAATCTCGTCCAATGGTAGCCCATATTGGGCATTGGGTAATCCCCTTCCACTTGTATGCAAATAAAGTGATCTTGGTTAATATTAGCAAGTGCGACAACTGGATAGGTAAATAATGGTTCGGGGGCTGTTCTCAGCGGGAACCATGTCTGGTTGCCAAATGAAGAAATAAGATGCACAATACAAGTGAATGTTTCCACAATCACGAGTCCATGGGCCGGAAAAGTTAGCCAATGGGTACCGGGTGCGGGTTGAGTCGTGCCAAACCAATTTAAGCTATTACGAACAGAATCATAATAGCCAGACATCTCGCGGTTTAAATTGCTCCGCCAATACCATATGTTTCTGTCCATCTCTGACAACATTTGTCGCCTAACCCATTCCCATTCTTTTTGCTTGTTCCCTAAAGCCACCGCGATCGCCCGAAAACCACGGTTACCATCAGGCCGCACATCTTCTATACTCGAAACATACCGGTGAATCCATTGGGGCAGCTGATCCTTAAACTTTATAACTTTTATCACGTCCTTTGGTTTCACTATTAAAGGAAACCCTAGGCCAGCTCCCGTAATCGGTACATTTGAAGCAGCCTTTGCCCGATTAGAACGGTCGTTGGGTATTTTAAACTGGGGGGTATATGAGCTACGCCTCGCCGGGTCAGGCATAGTTTGTTGTAAGGAAGTATACGAGCTGTGTTTAGCTGCCTCATACTATGATGCATTGGAGTCCGCTCTTCTTTGTTGCTCCTTAATATTTGGACGACCACGTTGGTCATTACGCACCTCAGGTTCTTTAAGTTTTGACTTGCTTGAAAATGAAGACTCATATAATTTCTTAAACAATTTTTTTTACTTGAGGATTGGGAGACGACATAACCTTTTGTTTCAAGTCATCAAATTTCTCATCGTAGTCGGGTTCAGGCGGCGCGACGTACGCTGGCTCGAAATTAAGCTTCCTCCAGTGTGGATCTACTGCATTGAGTAGAATACTTGTGACTGGATTTAAAGGTTAAATTATTAGTGAAAAATATGCAATCGTGTGACAATAGTAAAAAATATATTAAGAAAAATATAACCTTCTCGGATGTATATCTCCAAACGACAAGCACATGGCAAGCCCATGGACGTGGACAACTGGTGTCCACATGAACCCCCAGACTCCTGAATCATTTTTATTTTCGTCAACTCTGATTCAAGGAGGCTAAGGCAAAAAAGGGATACTTTATAATGTAATTTTAAAAACAATGGCAGTCGATGGTCTTTTTTAATCTTCACACGGGACACCTCGAATGTTTTACAAATTTCAATCTCCTGGCCACGCACAAGGTCATAAACATATCCGACAAGTGTGTGCAACGTATTATTGGTCCCTATGAGGTAACTCTTGAAGTTGGCATGTTGGCCCTCAACCCTATTAGTTGTAAATTCACCAAAGTTAAGGCGGTCATACATCCAACAAGTAATAATTTTCTCTTTGTACGGCACCAACCAATTATTTCAAATATATTCCCATACCTCTGAAATAAATAACAAATTTTATAAAATAAACAAATAAATTATTAGATTAACAATAACTATGAAATTCTTACCATGTTTACCATCTTTATTTAACTTTTCTTCAATCTTTGTACAATTGTAATCGTACAATGCCTCTGTGGGAGACGAACACAAGGTCTTCGACCAATATGGAAAATCCTTCCACATGCCGGTTTTAAAAATGATATTCCACCGTCTTTTGATATTCTCCCTAACGTGCCACCTGCATAGGTTTTTAGTAGCACTCGGGAACACTGTGTCACACGCGCTCATCAGGGCCAGGTCCTTGTCTGTGACAATAATGCGAGGCTCCACACACCCATCTAGCATATCTCTGATCTGCTCCAAGACCCATGTGAAGTTGTCCTGCCATTCTCTCGATATAAATGCATGCGCAATACAAAACGACTTCGACGTCGACGTAACGCCAATAACCTGAACAAATGGAATGTTGTACATGTTGCTCTTGTACGTCGTGTCTATCAACATCACGTGCGGGAATGCACGCCATATTTTATACGAAGTAGGATGACAAAAGAAAACATCTTCCACGGCCTTAGTAGCTGCATTCTTTCGTGTTTCATACACGAACTCTTTAGATTGTAGCAGGTTTTCAAGTTCCTGCATTGGTGTCATGCTTTTTCTCCCCTCAGCCCTAAACTTCGACGTAAGATTGTATATGTCCTGAACAACACAGATGATGTGGGGAAAGTGCTCCCCTACGGCTGAATGGATGTGTCGTGGCCGCACGTGCTGCCTGTGTAACTTATCAACAAGATCAATTTCTTCGGTGGCAATCTTCCTAAGATGTGGGTGGCCCTCCTCGTGCACAACAGGATCGTGTTTGTCCGTCTCGTTTCTCACCTCTAACATCAAACTGTCACTCTTTCCTACGTACTTCCCTACAAATTTAAAGGGACATCCTTTCTTTATGCTCCCGGTACGCCTAGTTGAGCCAGTGAATTTAGGTTTACCACTACGATTGCATAATAGTTCCACATTCTTTTTTCGTGACCGTCCCACCACAATGACGCACCCATGCTCGCGTCCTCTCATTTTAGCCCACTTCTCCAAGTCCTCACGAGAATCAAAATACTGAAAAAATTATAAACCTAGACATAAAAAACAATATATAAAACAAATAAAAAAATAAAATAAACAAAAGAATAAAAACTCTTCGTACTTTATCGGTTTTATAAGAAACCGTAGCCTTTCTTATCCGATCCTCATCCCCATCATGCTCGGTGGTGTCCTCATGGTTTTCTTTGAGCTGAACCGAACCGTCACTCTCATCTGTGTCATTCCCATTAAAAGTATCCGACACATGTGTAATTTCTAGTTCTGACTGGTACGGGGGATGTCCGTAATCCAGCTCTGTTTGTGATTGTTACGTGTTCGAGAAATGCCCGAAAGAATTGCAAGGGGGATGTCTGTACCATTCACCGTAACCTGTCGGTCCAAATAAAGAGTTGTACGCATCTTCAGCAAATGTGTCCGACGGGTTGGTTTCATCCTCCCCCCATGGGGGGTGACTCCCGTATACCTAATATTCCTAAAAATATAATGGTTAGATATTTCAAATAAGAAGTTATAATAAAACAGATACTACTTCAACCTGGTTTGAATCTTCGATATGTGGCTCCTCATTCAAATCTGGAAGCTTCGGCTTTTGATAATGATCTCCCGAACTCGACATTGTTTTCAAGTTAAGGTGCTTTTGGAATGACGAAGGCTATTTATGTTGAAAATCAGAAGGATATTTTTGTTGAAAAAAATGAAGATATTAATACTTCAAAAAATTGAAAAACGGTAATGGTTGTTGGATGAAATTATGATGTTATTTATTGTGAAAATCTGGGCGCCAAACCGTCACGGTTTGGCCAAACCGTGACGGTTCGACGTAGGTGACGCGCGAATCCAGGGCCTTTTGTCAGAGTACCTCGTACTGTAAAGGTGTACCTGGTACCCTAAAGGTCGCGGTTAGGGCAAACCGTGACGGTTTGGTGACTGGTTTTCACTTTATCTGTGTACTTTGTCGTTTTGTTGTCACGTGGTGTCAGATGACTGACACAGAAACCGTGACCGCAAGCCCTTGCGGTCACGTTTAGGTTGCACAACGTGACCTTTTGCTCTAACCGTGACCTTTAGGTGCGGCCTACCCCCAAAAACCCCTGCGGTGTCCCCATTGGAACCCTTCTTAATTGATTATTAAACCCACTACTAACAACTAGGTACAAATATAAAGTTTTAAAGTAAACCTGAGTTAGATCGAACCCGGTTTGAATTTTGGTCAACGTTTTAAAAGACGATTTTTCAGGTTGGATTCAGGAAGTGTATAACCCTACCGGTTTCAAACCAAGTTGACACCGGGTATGACTAAAAATATTATTATTTTTATGTTTAATAAATCGTTTGAAAAAATTACCCTTAAATAAATAAAAATATATAAAGAACATAATTTCAAACTTTTTAATATTAACTTAAAATCAAACAATTTCAAACTTAAAATTACGACATTTACGACATTAAAGATAGAATTTACTTAAAATCAAATAAAATCTAACTTAAATTTAAACTTATTATGACATTAAACAATTTCTAAGTTAAAGAAAAATAGAAATAAATTAGTGATCAAAAGCTTCTAAATTGGTAAGTTAGCAAATGTTCTTTCCATGAGCTCTTTCGTATTCGTATTCCACAAAATATTCTTGAACAACCTTTGCATCATTGATAGAATCTTCCAAAAGGGTCACCTGTCTGTTTTAGATTCTGTGACATCTTTCAATAATTGTCTTCATCTTTTACATCGAGGTTTCATCCCTTGTATGCACCTCACTAAAATAACTCACTTTCTCGTCAATTTTATCTTTAACGTACATGATTCGATATGTCATCACGGGTAGCCTCGAACTTGGTCCGAATGTGTACCAAAGACATTGTCAAGGCATACTCTTCGTCGTAGCTCCAAAAGCTTGATACTTTTTCGAGTATAACACATTATAATTGTTGGAGGATAATTAGAATTTTTCTAATGTAAAAAATGGAAAATAGTTACATGTATTAATACTATATCTCACAACAATAGAATTTATAGTCGTAGGTAATGGGTTGAAACTGGATTATGTTATGAGGGGGTCAAACTAGTTTCAAACCGTCTGGTTAAAACGAGTAGGGACTAGGTTGTAGGGCAACCGGGTTGAACACGGGTCGCGTTGGTCAAAGATTTTGTCCTATTTGCACCTCTACTAACGACCACCAACAAAAAAACAAGCCCACATACTATTCTGTTTTCCAGCTATGAAACCAAAAACCTAGCCAGATATTTTTTCACTTCTATATGTTTAATAGCTAACTACATCACTAATAGGCCATTGTCCCATGTGATCATCTTTATTACTCGAGTACGAAAGAATGGAGTACTAGGCTGGCATGTCCCTCAAGGGAAGCTTGTATAAGAGTTGGTCCCCATTATAGTTTGTCCCTTTGTTTCCCTTCAAAGAGAATGAGCCATGCATCATTGCTATGCCAAGAGAATGTGCTGCTATAATGCAGACAATAGCATGTTGTTAATCACAAATCAAACCTTAAAGGTAGAAAACAAAACGCTAATGAAGAAAATTAAGTTTACTTTGGTAAGTGATATCCTGACGGACTTTTAGTTATAAAAGACAAATCCTGAAATGTAAACCAAAAGCCGTAAATGCTACATTGTCTGGTTTTATTCTCCATGTGTGTTTCTAGTCTTTAACATCAGTATATGTTTTTAGTTTCTATTTTCTGGCTGTTCAATCAACAGAATATATAAGTACAATTAATTACATGGTTTTTAAAAAATAAATAAATAAAGTGCTCTATGACTGCAGAATAGTGACGGGGGATGGGGGTTTTATATCCAAGGCCACAGCACAATGATTGGATCTGCATTGAGCTATGTGGCCTTACGAATACTAGGAGAGGGAGAAGATGGTGCGATCGCTAGAGCTCGCAAGTGGATAGTTGATCATGGAGGCGCCTCCTCTATTCCCTCTTGGGGAAAGGTTTATCTTTCGGTAATTATCATCTACGTATATAATCCTATGGCAATTCCCTAAAATCTATACAATATGCGCTTTTAGTCAGAAAGGAAACATGAAATTTATATGCACTACTTTTTCAATCCTAAGAACTATTACCCAAAAACTGAATGCCAGATAACCAACAGAATCAGGTTAAATTTCTATGCATTTTGGTAAACCAAAGGATCAAAAACACCATAATACTTTCTCAGAACTTAGTTATAGACTTCTAAGAGTTTTTGGTTAATTAAATTTCCACGTTAACTTACATATGTAGGTTCTTGGAGTATATGAATGGGAGGGCTGCAATCCATTGCCACCAGAATTCTGGCTATTCCCATCGGCATTCCCTTTTCATCCAGGTTGTTATATATTTCGAAACTGATTGAAACTAGTAATTGCAATGCGGTTTCATTATTTTCATAATTAGTACAAGTAGCTACTTGTACAATAGACTATTGTAATCAAAATTGTACTCGATCAGTCTCTTTATTACTTATTGTTTATGCAGCTGAGATGTGGTGCTACTGTCGGACAACGTACATGCCCATGTCGTATTTATATGGGAAAAGAGTCCAAGGACCAATAACGCCACTTGTTTCATCATTACGAAAAGAAATCCATCCCACCCCTTTTGAGGATATTAATTGGAATAAACAACGGAATAACTGTTGTAAGGTAGGTGCTGGTTAATGACCAGTTTAGTTAAAGAACCATGGTATTAAGGTGAAATTTTGCTATTTTGTAATAGATACCCCAGATTATCAAGAATTATATTCCAACTCAGTACTTTCTGTTAGCATGCGTATGAAAAAACTAATAACTTTTATTCATAATGGATTATTTGACGCGATGTAATGCTTGAAGCATGAAGTGAGGGTCTCTATATGTGGTGTTTGCAGGAGGATTTCTACTATCCACATTCGTTTCTTCAAGATGCGTTGTGGCATAGCCTTCACTACCTTACTGAGCCAGTTCTCAAGTATTGGCCGTTTTCTAAACTTAGGGAGTGGTCTCTTGATAGAGTTGTTGAGCTAATGCGCTATGAATCAGAAGAGACTAGATACATGACCATAGGATGCGTTGAAAAAGTAAGCGGCCTTTCCAAATAAAATGACCAAAGAAAAAATAAATAAAGAGGGAAGTGCTGTCTTAAAGACCCTAACTGAAATTTCAAAATAAATAAAAGGGAAGTGCTATCTTAAAGACCCTCACAGAAATTTTTCTTTTGGATAGAGTCTACAAATGATGTCTTGGTGGGCAGAGAATCCAAATGGGGATGAGTTCAAATATCACCTAGCTAGAGTACCTGATTACTTATGGATCGCAGAAGATGGGATGACAATGCACAGTTTTGGTAGTCAAGTGTGGGATTGCGCTCTTGCAATTCAAGCCATTGCTGCAAGTAATATGGCTGAGGAATATGGTGATTGTCTCGAAAAAGCCCACTACTACTTAAAAGAATCACAGGTTGTGTCATAAAAGAATGCATGACTCCATATCCAAATTCTAATAGAATCATAATTACATACATATACTACTATAATATATGCAGGTGAGAGATAATCCTTCCGGAGATTTCACTAAAATGTGTCGACATTTCACTAAAGGGTCATGGACTTTCTCTGATCAAGATCAGGGATGGACCGCCTCAGATTGTACATCAGAAGCACTAAGGGTATAACGTGACTCGAACAGGGCCATTCTATATATACATAAAGTTTCTGTTTGAGTAAACAATCGTTTACCTTTTCCAACAGTGTCTACTGTTATTATCACAAATGCCGAAAGAAATAGCTGGAGACAAGGATGATCCTGCCCGTCTATATGAAGCAGTGAACGTGCTTCTTTACATGCAAGTAAGATATCTTTACATATCTATTTTAAAAAAAAATGTTGTGCATGTAAATTTAAATTTTAGGTTATTAATCTTTCATATCAGTTTTAGCCCTTACTATTTTGGATTCACAAATACAGAATTAAAACGTTTATTTACCTTCTGCATATATAAATTCAGAGTCCTATATCCGGAGGATTTTCTGTCTGGGAGCCACCAATTCCAAAACCATTTCTACAGCTTCTTAATCCTTCAGAGATATTTGCAGATATTGTTGTTGAGAAAGAGTAAATCTCTAAAATCTTTATAGTATTCTTCTGATTAACATAAATACTTGGCTGATTTAGGCATGTGAAGATAACAAATAAATATTTGGTCAATTTAGGCATGTGGAAACCACAGCTTCCATTATTGCAGCTCTGGTAGAATTCTCCCGTCTCCACCCACGACACAGAAAGGAGGAAATAGCACTTTCAATTTCAAAAGGAGTTAAATATCTTGAAGAAACACAATGGCATGATGGTTCATGGTAATTAAGCTGATATGATTTCTGGTTGTTTTCTGAAATTATTTTTAAAGAAAAAATATAAAAATAGATACTTGTGGATCGAGCAAAATGTCAGATTGGTAGATATTCACTTTGTAGGATGTTGATAGTTAGTTAGTGTCTTACCACTTTTGCGTTGTGGAGATCCTATTACGAATAGAATGTACTAGACAGAACCTTGTTTGCCTATCTTTATTAAGAATTCAGTGGCGGCTTGCTAGTTTGTTCAGATTTATCATTTGATAATTACTTCTTACCTCTTCTGGCTTGTTTAACTTGATAGGTATGGTTACTGGGGCGTATGCTTCATATATGGAACATTCTTTGCTTTAAGGGGCTTAAGTTCCACTGGAAAGACATACGACAACAATATAGCAGTCCGTAAAGGTGTTAAGTTCTTACTTTCGATACAGAACAAAGAAGGGGGTTGGGGAGAAAGCCACATATCTTGCCCCACTGAGGTGGTTATCTTTGCTCGCAAAAAGTTCAATCATGAATATATCTGCATATATAAGCTAAGTAGATTTAAATGAAACCCACATTTGGTTTGACTATATGCAGTAATTCACAAGAAAAAGACAGTTATTAGTAAATAAAAGTTTGCTACTTCTAAGCCTTTCTCCTTTCTGTTCTTTTTCTTATTCAGGTATATACACCGCTGGAAGGGAACCGAACAAATCTGGTGCAAACGTCCTGGGCTATGCTTGGTCTTATGTTTGCTGAACAAGTTGGTCTCCATGATTTTTCTTTCACTTATTCACTAAAAAAACAAATTTTAACTTGTTTCTAAACCACTAGGTCGAAAGAGATCCAACACCCATACACAAAGCAGCAAAGCTGTTGATTAACGCTCAAATGGATAACGGAGATTTTCCTCAGCAGGTAAGCTTTATATAAAAGTAAAAAATATTAACACCAACCAACTTATCTGACAGATTTATGTTTACTTAGGAACAACTGCCAATGATCTCTTGGCCTAGTGGTCAAGGGGGAGGTGGGAGGCTTTGCCTCTCTTGGAGGTCCAAGGTTCAAACCTTGGCATGGGCGAATATTACTAACTTGGTGATACTAACAACTAACAACTAACCAGTCGTTCAACAAAAAAAAAAAAAAAAAAAAACTTAGAAACAACTGAAAAACCAGTTTTAAGGTGGTAGTTTGTCTTAAAGCTTCATAGCATATAAAATCAACAGCTTCTAGTTCAGGCATACAACAGAAAGCAGTAGTATGTTTATTGAATAAAACTAATTCTTTTATGCAGATTTGTTTTTTGCTGCTAATCTAATAAGTTTCTATAGTCGGTGCATAGCAGGTTGCACTATACAAACATAATGTAGAGAATGTGCTCAAAGGGTTGTATCTTATTTCAGTTATCAGAAAAGAGAAAAGTATAATGCTTAAATAGAAACCTTATAACCATTTGATGTGAAATAGGGAAAAACAAAACAACCTTCTGTCATGTCACCTTGAGCTTGAGCCATAAACAAGTTTTGAGATATCTGAAGCGATATATTACAATGGTCACATTGAGAACCTTTGCCCCTCCTAACTCTCAACCTAGATCCTTTCCTCTGGTTAAGGGAGGTTCACATCAGCCCCAAAAGTGTGAAGTGCCTCCTTCATTTTGCATCGTTCTATTGTTTTTGTAAGCTTGTAAGGCCTTTGATTCTTGCTTGTCATTCAACCGGCTGTTGATTCTCTCTTCATGGGATTACAATGATCTCATCAACTTCACAGGAGTTGTTATGATAGATCAACTGCAACCTCTATAGATGGAACCACATAATCAAATTTGGAGGTTTGACTTCTCAGGATTTGCTTTTCAACAATTGTTTGGTGAGCAATGTGCTAACCATTGGGCTTCTTTAACTCATAATGACCGCTTCTCTTGGAAAGTTCACCCACTACCCACTAGTTCACGGCCGTCTTTCTAGCAGATATTCTCAAACTCACATCTCAGGCTTTGCAGTTTAGTGAGTCTCCTTGAAACTCAATACCAGGAGTTCCCTATGCCTCTTTGGCAGTCTTTGCTATTGCAATACGTGAAAACAACTGATCATGCGCCATGTTAATGCCATTGCCCAAGAATACTTTTCTTGTTTTCGTTTCCTCATGTCTCATCATCTTCTTCTTCATTATACCTGGTTTACAAAACATACCATAGATCATGGACCTTAGAATAGTCTTCATTCGTACATATAAATATTCATAACATTATCCTTTGAAGATAGAGATAGGAGTGTGATGCAGTGCACGGAACGGAATCGAAGTCAAGCACGTTGATTCCGCGTTTCACCCAAACCCCTAAATTCGACTCAAGAGTCACGAATTTGAAAAGACTAAAATTTTAATTTCAATAATGATCAAGTGTCCTCTCACATTACATGAACATAACTTAAATAAGCAAACAAAATTCGGATGGACCTAAAACAAACAACCATGGGCCAAACAAAAGCCTAAAACAAACCCAAAAAACTAGAAAAAACATAAAAGTGGCCAAAAAAACCATTTAGAGGCCTTATTTCGGAAAATTAACGGGATAACCCGCCTACCGCAAGTTACCATAACGTGGCCCTTGTTTCCGCGGTTGTTTTGACTGTTAGCACGTCAGAAATGGAGGCTCACAGCCCAGGTTAGACCCATTTTCGTGCAGCGCGATCTTGGGCCTCCAAAAACAGTAAGGCCCGGTCTTTAACACTTGGACCCGCATCACTGTATGAGTAACAACTTGAGTAATCATGTCTTCAGGCATGGAAAAACAGTCTTCTTGAGCTCAGATACCACTTTGTTGGTGTTCAGCAGATTGAAATAAATAAAAGTAATACAAATAATGTATTTAAAGGGTTGTATCTTATTGCGGTGATCACAATACAGAAAATACAATGCTTACATAGAAACCTATTATAACTGCTTAACAACATGACCGATTTGCCCAGTAATCCAACAACCAACAAGCAGTTTGAGTTTTCATCATTCTAAATGTTTATGACCTGAAATTCCATTAAAATTTTTTTACTCATGGTGTTTTGATAAATCTTTTTTGGGCATTATCCGATTTACACAGGAAATTACAGGAGTCTACATGAAGAATTGTCTGCTACTTTATGCACAATACAGAAACATATTTCCATTGTGGGCACTTGGGGAGTACCGTAAACATGTCTGGGGATGTTAACGAGATGTAAGTTGGGCGACAGTAGAATCATGTCTTAAGTTACGATTATGAAACTACAATGTCTAGAACCGCATATGTTATATAGACGATCAAGTCTCTAAAGGTCAAATAATTAGGTGGAGGGTGGCTTGTTAAACTAAGAGAATAAGGCGACATGACATTCCTTGTTCATTAAAGTCTCTTGTAAATTTACTTACATATCCATATAAAGCTGTTAGGACTATATACTTAATTATATTACAGCTATCTGTTACTATTTATACAGATGAGAAAATATAACTTAAAATATTGTGTAAAATGTTGCATGTGATTATTTATTATATTGTTTTCAAGAATGATGAAGGCAAATATATTCTTTTGTAACAATTTATTTTAACAGAATGGCCAAATATATAAGCTGACAAGAAATATGAGCCGGTAGCCGAAATGTATGGGTCAATTTAGGCACAAAGCAAACCAAAAATTTGTTTTTTGAATATTCAAAACCGTTATGTTTTGGTTAGTTTAGGTTTTCACTACGGATTTAGACCGGTATCAGTTTTTCCAGTTTTGCTATCCATTGAATCAAGGATTTGATGAATTATGGCCACTCTCAACTTTGTTAATAGGTTTTGATGATTCTTGAAATTCCAATACAAGACCCTGTTAGTCTTGTCACAAAGATTGAACCTGAAGGTATTTCTATGACGAGCTTCGTGTTGGTTGTGGTGGCCTTTTCCAAATATGGGTTCAAGTCCACTTAGGTTAATGGCTTATTGAATAAGCTTTTGTCTAGTAGCCTCTTGGAGAAGCCTTGGACTAGCTTTTTGGAGAAGCCTTGTACTAGCTTCTTGGAGAAGCCTTGTACTAGCTTCTTGGAGAAGCCTTGTACTAGCTTCTTGGAAAAGCCTTGTACTAGCTTCTTGAGGAAGTTTTAGAATTCCTTTTTTTCTTTGCATATATATATATACACACACACATATATATATATATATGTGACATCCGGTAATTTTCCGTTACCAAACTCCGTTAGTTCCGTTAAGTTTTGCATGCACGTGTCCGTAAGCACACACTAGTCGTTTGATGTTGGTGACCTAATAATAATTAATAATGTTAATTTAATAATTATCTAGTTGATTAGATGATTATTGTGTTATGCTTATGTGTTTACGCGATTAAAATATTAACGGTAAATTTTAT
>CM044003.1:36906115-36916115 GCA_024085815.1 Flaveria linearis | reverse complement strand
AAGATATTCGTATATATTAAACTATTACAATAAATCTATATAAAAAAATAAGCATTCATTAAATCTTAAAGTATGTATAGATAGAATAGGTGTTGTTACACATGTGTATATCAAAACAAGATGACACAAATAAAATTTATAATATATAATATATTCATAATATTGTTTATCACTTATGCACATGCATCAGATCGTAAATTGCCAAATTTACATGATTTACATATATGTAAATTTATTTGGTAGTAACCACTTATATATATATATATATATATATTTATATGAATTGAATCATCAATTATATGATTTATATGCATTAGACTACCAAAGTGCGTAATACTAAAGATTCATAAGATTATTGATCACATATACATATATACATCGGCTCATCCACTTGTATGATATACATAAATTGCATATATGTAAAACAACACGTAATCCAGCAACATAAATCTAAATAAACAAAACACCCAATCCAAAAACATAAATCTAAATAAAAACAATACCTAATTTCAAGGAAACAGGTTTGCATATGTGTAAATGAAAATAAAAATCATAAAACTAAAATTAGAATTTAAAATATCTTACCTGTAATACGAATAAACTAAAATTATACTAGATTTACACATATGTAAAACAAGTCTACACATAGGTTTACATAAACGTAATCTGTATATATATGTAAATCGAACCACTTTGTAATCTTTAAGAGTTTTGGATAATCAAAATCAAAATCATACTAAAGAACAAACCTAAATATGATTATCAAGCAGACAACATCTGTAACACCCCGAAAAGTTAAAACGAGTCATAAAGGAATAGGGGCTTATTAATAGGTATTTAATAGAAAAAGGAAAAAAGGGTTATGGGCTAATTTGGGTTTATGGACAAGAACTTGAGTAATTGAGGCCCATAATCAGCCCTTAACTCCAAAAATCAGCCACAATCTTCTTCATTCCAACCCTAACTCCAAAAATCCATAGAGAGAGAAAGTAGAAAGAGAAAGTGCAAGAAACTCAAGTTTTGGAGCTTCTAATGTCAAGGGATTGAAGATCTGGGTGTTTGGGCAACATATCTCAAGAAAGGAGCAACAAAACAAGGTAAGAATCAACCCCTAAACCTTTCTGTAGATCAAACCTGGATTCTATGGTTTTGGGTTTTGAAAAGTTGCAAAGAATCGCATAAAGGTCACATTTTTACGTATGAAAACATGTATAAAGCTTAGATTTAGCCTCATGGATGATAAACTAAGAGGTTGGACGTAAAAAGTTGTGATTTTGGGTTAAAAACGGACTGGTTCGTGATTTTTATGCGATCTGCGAAACTGTATATGCATCCAGCGCATTTGCATAATCATCCAGCAAAACTAAGAGCATTTCCAGCGAAATTACAGTTTCGCTGGGGTGAAACTGCAGTTTCGTTCGGGCGAAACTGTGGACCCATAGTCATTGCGAAACTAGGAAATTCCAACGAAAGCTGGGCGCTCAAGGCAGCGAATCTGTCCAGCGAAACTGGCAGAAGTACTGCCCAACGAAACTGGCAGCGAAACTGCCAACGAAACTGGCAGCGAAATTGCCAGCGAAACTATGGGCGAAATTATGAAAAAAATGACGTTTTTGTGTATTAACTTTCGTGCAGCCAGAGCATTCGGACCATAGCTTAAGTAACTTAGGATTTAAGGTATTTGCTAAGTTCAGGTGAGTTCTAGATCCCCTTATTTAAACGTTTTTCCATGTTTTTGGGGCTATTATGCATAGTAAATATAAGGTTTTCAAGATAAGGATTTTAAGGTGTTTTAACAAGAAAATACATTTTTCTAAAGTAAAATGTGACATTCAAATAGCTTAAAATAATTTTCAGGCGTGCTGACCTGGCAGCCCGGCCCCAGCCAGGGGCGTTGCCCCTTGGACCCCACTAGGGGCTGCTGCCCTAGGACCCCGCTGTCAGGGGCTGCCGCCCCCGAACCCCCGCTGTCCCGCGGAGGGTCGGTTACGTGTTATGATGACTAGTACTTGATATGTTGTGTACTTAATAAGTTACGCATTATATATTAAGTGAAAGATAATATTAATGAGAAGTGGAACCTAACAAATGTTACCCTGGGCCCGTTTGATGATGAAAAGTCTTGCAAGCACTATGATAGACTTCACTTATGTGAGTCTGATGTATGATGATGGATCCGTATTCATGAGCGGGCTATGTGCCTAGCAGTGTGGATCAACTATCGGGGGAAGCTACCGTGAAGATGTGTACTGACGGGGATCGATCAACCGTCGGGGGTAGCGACCATGGATAACGTGTACCGACGGGGATTGACATTCGTTGTCAATTAACATGGAGATCTTGCTTTGTGCAAATCTCGCCTATGATGAAGCGAAACGTAATGAAAGAATGAATGATAATGAATGTGCCTAATGTGATGCAAGTAATGTTTGTAGTATGATGTATGCGTGTTTATTATATGAAAGGATAAAAGATTATATTTTCTTATTAATATAAAACTAGAACTCACTCAGCGTAGCTGACTTTTTATGCATAATAGTGGACAGGTAAGCGCTGATGCTGAGGATGGCACCATGAAGCTACTTGGGGAGATAGGGATGACATTCCTGTTAATGAAGTCTTTATTGTAATTAATGAACAAGGAATATGTTTTGTTTACATTGAAAGGAAAAATGTATGAGTATAATGGGGTTTTTAAGTTTTAAATGAATGTTTAATTATTTTCCACTGCAATGTTTTGTTATTAAACTGATTTTATGCTATGAATTGCCAACTGTGAGGTTTCCCGGGAACGGGGCCTTACAAGTTGGTATCAGAGCCAAAGTTTAAAAGAAATAGGTAAAACATTTTTTTTCAAACCTAAACTTAAACTGAGAATGGGACAAAATGAAGGATGCCAACCCAAGTAGCTACGTGCCATCAGGTAAAATATTTCATGAGAACTGGCAATACGTGCGCGTGCTATTTGTTTTATATGCATGTAGATTTGAACACTAAGGGGGTGTTTGTTTTTTGTGAGAAGCACTTCCTGAGCTCTTTTGTCTGCGCGGCGCAGACCACGCGCAGACGTTGGGCTCTGCAGATTGTTTGTTTTCTGGAAGACATTTCATTAAAAAACATCTTCCAGACGTCTGCGTGGAGAAGACATGGAACTACCACTTCTCATATCTTCTAACCTCTTCTCATCTTTACATGAGACAAAATAGTTCCTTAAACTTCATATTTTATACATTTTTTTTGAAAAAATAAACATGTTTTTAATTTATCAAAATATCTATTTTATAAGTATATAAATAAACAGTCTGCAGATGTTAAAAAACAAACAATCTTTTTCAAGCAGACTGCAGATATTTGGTCCACCTCTTCTGCTACAGATGTTTGCAGATGTGATCCGCAGACTGCAGACATTTTCCTGCAGAAAAAACAAACAACACCTAACATGTGTTAGGATAGTGATTGCTTGGGACAGGAGGGTAAGGTAAGTAGTTAATCACACTTGGCCACTTTAATTAAGGACTTACCATACTTGTAATGATCTGAGCAATTAAGTTGAATGACCATTTCGGTGTTTAGATCTTATAGGAATTAGATATGGCGGGTAGGAAAACTAGGTAGGCTACACGTGGACGTCCTCGAGGTGGTCGTACTACTACACCACGCGTCACCTGGAGCAAAGCTAAGGCTCCCGAGACTGTTCACGAGGAGTCAGACCTCCATAGTCAACCAGAGGGTGAGGGATCAGCCACCCTCAAATCCACTGTGAAGGAGGCTATTGCTGATGAAGTCTACAATGTCATGCAAGATGTCTTACCCTTGGTGGTGAATGAGGAGCTCAAAGCAGTTAAGGATGGAGAGAAAGCTGATAAGAAGGAGAAGGAAAATGAGAAGAATTCTGGAAGGTCCACTGGGAGGACGGAGGAATCTGAAGAGGAGCCATCAAACCCTAAGGTGGTAATCCATGATGACGACAGTGAGGAGGAGGCTGAGAGAGACACGACTAGGGGGTGCAACTATAGGGCATTTCAGAGGTGCAAGCCCCCAACCTTTGACGGTAACGGCAATGCAACCGCCGCTCATCGTTGGATCAGAGAGATGGAAGCGGTATTGGAAATTAGTGAATGCCGTGAAGATCAGAAAGTTAAGTTTGGCACTCATTCTTTCATCGAGACAGCGCTGTGCTGGTGGGACAATATTGTCCAGGCTGAAGGAAAGCGATCGATAGCCAAACTGAGGTGGTCTGAGTTGAAGGAGTTGGTGCTGGAGGAGTATTATCCCCATCGGGAATTAGACAAGATTGAGAAGGAGTTCTTGTATTTGGAGGCTGGGAATATGACTCATCAAGAGTATACCTCCAAGTTCAATGAACTTGCAAGACTTGTGCCAGACATGGTAACACCTGTATCCAAGAAGATCAAGAGATACATGCAGGGTTTGCCCGTGGACATCAGGAGGCACATGATTGCGGCTAGACCCGACACGTTTAGGTCTGTGGTGGATTTAGCTGGAAGGTTATACGATGAGAGAGACCCAATACCTGTGTAGAAGAAGGTGGAGAAGTGGAGTGGGAACAAGAATAGAAATGGGAAGAGGTGCGGAGGTGATAACTTCAGGGGTGGAGAGAAGAGGATGAGAGCTGAGGATCAATCAGGGAGACAGGGAAATACAGGTGAAGGGGGTGCCTGTAGAAAATATGGAAAACGCCATTTTGGGGAGTGTAGAGTTGGAACTAGAAAATGTTATAAGTGTGGGGGTGAGGGCCACTATGCTAGGGATTGCAAGGCGGGGAAATGTTACCAGTGTGGCAAGATGGGACATGTGGGTAGGGACTGTAAGAAAGGAAAATCAGCAGGACCAGGAACGGTTAAAGCCGGAGGTAAAGGAAGGGGTGACGATTCAAAGGCGAAGGAGAGGGCATTCAACATAACTCATGGGGAGGCCAGGGCAGATCCAGAAATGGTTTCAGGTATGTTTCTGGTGGATCATGAATATGCTTCGGTGCTCTTTGATTCCGGTGCAAGTAGGAGTTTTGTGTCTACTGCCTTTTTTCATTTATTGCATGATAAGAGTAGGAAGATAGACGAGCCCTTTTATGTAGAAACAGCTATTGGTAAGTCCACTAAGATAACTGAAGCGATTGAGGATTGCCTGATTGAGTTAGAAGATTGTAAGTTCCCTGCTGGTTGCATGTTATGGCCTTAGGAGGTTTCGATGTGGTGTTAGGCATGGATTGGTTAGCAAGCTATGAAGCCAATATTGTATGTAGCAAGAAAATAGTTCGTCTAACCGCGCCCGATGGTAGTTCCGTTACGGTTCGTGGGGATAAGGTGTGTTGTGTGCCGAAGGTGGTGTCGATGATCACAACTGAAAAGTACATGAGACGTGGGTGTAGCGCTTACTTGGCCTACGTAAAAGATGTGGACGCGCTAGAGCCACAATTATCAGATGTGCCGGCAGTGCGTGAGTTTTTGACGTCTTTCCTGAAGACCTGACTGGTGTGCCGCCGGACCGCGAAATCGAATTCCAGATTGATTTGTTACCGGGAGCACAGCCTGTCGCTAAGGCACCATATCGATTGGCTCCTTCAGAGATGGTGGAATTGAGAGACCAGTTGCAAGATTTATTGGATAAGGGCTTCATTCGGCCGAGCATCTTTCCATGGGGTGCTCCAGTTTTATTCGTCAAGAAGAAAGATGGTGGCATGCGGATGTGCATTGACTATCGCGAGCTCAATAAGCTGACCGTAAAGAATCGATACCCGCTACCAAGGATTGATGACTTGTTCGATCAACTTCAGGGTGCCAGCTGGTTTTCAAGGATAGACCTGCGGTCTGGTTACCACCAACTGAAGGTGAAAGAACAAGATATTCCTAAAACGGCGTTCCGGACGCGTTATGGACATTACGAATTTCTCGTCATGTCCTTTGGTTTAACTAACGCGCCAGCTGCTTTTATGGACCTTATGAATCGGGTATGTCGGCCTATGTTGGATAGATCAGTAATAGTGTTCATCGATGACATTTTGATCTATTCAATGAGTGAAGAAGAACATGCCGATCATATTCGAGAAGTATTGGAGACACTCAGAAGCGAGAAGTTATATGCTAAGTTCTCCAAATGTGCATTTTGGCTTCGAGAAGTACAGTTTCTGGGTCATGTGGTTAATCCCGAGGGGATCAGGGTGGATCCTGCGAAGGTTGAAGCGGTAATGTAATGGGAATCTCCAAAGACGCCAACCGAGATTCGCAGTTTCTTAGGTCTGGCAGGTTACTATAGGAGGTTTATCCAGGATTTCTCTAAGATAGCTTCTCCTTTGACTAAGCTGACCCGAAAGGACGTGAAGTATGAATGGGGTCCTGATCAGGAGAACGCCTTCCTAGAACTAAAGATGTGGTTAACGCAAGCCCCTGTGTTGACATTACCTGAGGGGAACGAGGATCTGGTAGTCTACTCGGATGACTCGTATGCAGGATTGGGTTGTGTGTTAATGCAACGAGGGAAGGTGATAGCCTATGCTTCTAGACAATTAAAAGCCCACCAGGCCAATTATCCTACCCATGATTTGGAGTTGGCCGCGGTGGTGTTTGCGTTAAAGATTTGGAGGCACTACCTGTATGGGGTGAAGTGCACCATCTTCGCTAATCATAAGAGTCTGAAATATTTCTTCGAACAAAAGGAACTCAACATGAGGCAGAGGAGGTGGTTGGAATTGATCAAAGATTATGACTGCGAAATTCACTACCATCCAGGCAAGGCCAATGTGGTTGCTGACGCCCTTAGCAGGAAAGGACGACCCGAACCAATTCAGGTCAGGGCTTACCAAATAATCGTGACGCCTGATGTTATGAAACAGGTGAGGGAGTTTCAGGTTGAAGCATTAAGAGAAGACAGAGTCAACTCTGAAAGAATGAAAGGGTAGGTTTTAGATTTGGGGGAAAACACCCTGGGTATTAGAACTCGATCTGGGCGGATGTGGATCCCTCTCTATGGGGATTTGAGGGGGAAGATCATGGATGAGGCTCATAAAACTCGCTATTCCATTCATCCTGGTGCCACAAAAATGTACCAAGATCTGAAGAAAGATTACTGGTGGCCAGGAATGAAGCGCGATGTGGCTAATTATGTAAGCAAGTGCTTGACTTGTCTGCAAGTGAAGGCAGAGCACCAAAAGCCATATGGAAAGATCCAGCCTTTGGATATCCCCGAATGGAAATGGGAACACATCACAATGGACTTCATCACGAAGGTACCTCGCACGACGAGAGGAAGCGACGCGATCTGGGTGATTGTTGACCGTCTAACAAAGAGCGCCCATTTCCTACCAATTCGTGAGACGTATTCCTCTGAGAGATTGGCAGAGCTATTTATCAAGGAGATCGTGGCTTGTCACGGCGTGCCAGTGTCTATCATTTCGGATAGGAACACGTGATTTACGTCCAAGTTCTGGAAGAGGTATCACGACTCCATGGGGACTAGACTGCATATTAGTATGGCTTACCACCCCCAGACGGATGGTCAGTCGGAAAGAACGATTCAAACGTTAGAAGACATGCTGCGAGCGTGTGTAATCGACTTTGGAGGAAGTTGGGATGAGCATTTACCGTTGGCGGAATTCTCATATAATAATAGCTACCACGCCAGCATAGATATGCCACCTTACGAAATGTTGTATGGTAGGAAGTACAGAACGCCCGTGTGTTGGGGTGACATGGGGAAAAAGGAATTGGGGAGCCTTGAAGTGATTGAGGTCACAACTGAGAAGTTAGATAAGATCAAGGCATTCATGAAAGCTGTAAAGGATCGCCAGAAGTCTTACGCTGATAAGAGGCGTAGGCCTATAGAATTTGAGGTTGGTGACAAGGTTATGCTCAAAGTATCGCCTTGGAAAGGGATTATTAGGTTTCGAAAAAGGGGAAAGCTAAGCCCAAGGTTCATAGGGCCTTTCCGTTTTATCGCAAGGGTAGAGGAAGTGGCCTACAGACTAGAATTACCTGATGAGTTGAGTGGAATTCACCCTACGTTCCATGTATCTCATCTTAGGAAATGTCTAGCAGACGACGATGCATTTGTACCATTAGAGGACATTGAGGTCGATGAGCGACTGAACTATGTAGAGCAGCCGGTGGCCATCCTGGATTGGAAGGAGAAGTGCTTACGTAATAAAGTAGTTCCACTCGTACGAGTACAACGGAGACACAGAAAAGGATCAGAATCTACGTGGGAGGTCGAGGAGGAGATGAGGAAATTTTATCCTTAATTGTTTGATGACTAACAGGTTTCAAGGACGAAACCTAAATAAGTGGGGGAGACTTGTAACACCCCAAAAAGTCAAAACGAGTCATAAAGGAATAGGGGCTTATTAATGGGTATTTAATAGAAAAAGGAAAAAAGGGTTATGGGCTAATTTGGGTTTATGGACAAGAACTTGAGTAATTGAGGCCCATAATCAGCCCTTAACTCCAAAAATCAGCCACCATCTTCCTCATTCCAACCCTAACTCCAAAAATCCGTAGAGAGAGAAAGTAGATAGAGAAAGTGCAAGAAACTCAAGTTTTGGAGCTTCTAAGGTCAAGGGATTCAGGATCTGGGTGTTTGGGCAACAAATCTCAAGAAAGGAGCAACAAAACAAGGTAAGAATCGACCCCTAAACCCTTCTGTAGATCAAACCCGGATTCTAGGGTTTTGGGTTTTGAAAAGTTGCAAAGAATCGCATAAAGGTCACATTTTTACGTATGAAAACATGTATAAAGCTTAGATTTAGCCTCATGGATGATAAACTAAGAGGTTGGACGTAAAAAGTTGTGATTTTGGGTTAAAAACGGGCTGGTTCATGATTTTTATGCGATCTGCGAAACTGTATATGCATCCAGCGAATTTGCATAATCATCCAGCAAAACTAAGAGCATTTCCAGCAAAATTATAGTTTCGCTGGGGTGAAACTGCAGTTTCGTTCGGGCGAAACTGTGGACCCATAGTCATTGCGAAACTAGGAAATTCCAACGAAAGTTGGGCGCTCAAGGCAGCGAATCTGTCCAGCGAAACTGGCAGAAGTACTGCCCAGCGAAACTGGCAGCGAAACTGCCAACGAAACTGGCAGCGAAACTGCCAGCGAAACTATGGGCGAAATTATGAAAAAAATGACGTTTTTGTGTATTAACTTCGTGCAGCCAGAGCATTCGGACCATAGCTTAAGTAACTTAGGATTTAAGCTATTTGCTAAGTTCAGGTGAGTTCTAGATCCCCTTATTT
This sequence comes from Flaveria linearis, assembly GCA_024085815.1. Classification (NCBI taxonomy): domain Eukaryota; kingdom Viridiplantae; phylum Streptophyta; class Magnoliopsida; order Asterales; family Asteraceae; genus Flaveria; species Flaveria linearis. The sequence continues at coordinate 36,906,869 of CM044003.1, read as the reverse complement.
AAACGTTTTTCCATGTTTTTGGGGCTATTATGCATAGTAAATATAAGGTTTTCAAGATAAGGATTTCAAGGTGTTTTAACAAGAAAATACATTTTTCTAAGTAAAATGTGACATTCAAATAGCTCAAAATAATTTTCAGGCGTGCTGACCTGGCAGCCCGGCCCCAGCCAGGGGCGTTGCCCCTTGGACCCCACTAGGGGCTGCTGCCCCTAGGACCCCGCTGTCAGGGTTTGCCGCCCCCGAGCCCCCGCTGTCCCGCGGAGGGTCAGTTACGTGTTATGATGACTAGTACTTGGTATGTTGTGTACTTAATAAGTTACGCATTATATATTAAGTGAAAGATAATATTAATGAGAAGTGGAACCTAACAAATGTTACCCTGGGCCCGTTTGATGATGAAAAGTCTTGCAAGCACTATGATAGACTTCACTTATGTGAGTCTGATGTATGATGATGGATCCGTATTCATGAGCGGGCTATGTGCCTAGCAGTGTGGATCAACTATCGGGGGAAGCTACCGTGAAGATGTGTACTGACGGGGATCGATCAACCGTCGGGGGTAGCGACCATGGATAACGTGTACCGACGGGGATTGACATTCGTTGTCAATCAACATGGAGATCTTGCTTTGTGCAAATCTCGCCTATGATGAAGCGAAACGTAATGAAAGAATGAATGATAATGAATGTGCCTAATGTGATGCAAGTAATGTTTGTAGTATGATGTATGCGTGTTCATTATATGAAAGGATAAA